>QJPP01000272.1:0-433270 GCA_003996215.1 Jaltomata sinuosa | reverse complement strand
TGACTACGGGTACCGATCCAATGGGCCTGACTTCCTACACTCGATGACTGCGCTTAGGCGCCACAGGTATGCCTAGTATCCCTTGCTTATCATTTTTTAGATCATTGGGGATGATGCACAACTTTTTAGATGGGGTGGGGCAGCTGTGGTTATCTGGGATTTTTGTAGAGTGTTTTGGCGAAGTCTGAGTAGCCAAAATACTCGCATCGTGCCGCAATGTTAAATCATGTGTTGCATGAGAGGCAACCCATGAGGTTACTCATAAGGTACCCGAGTCCTTGGGGTTTTCTTGACTATGTTCTTTCCCCAAGGATTTTTAATTTCTGTTGAACCGGCATGTTTAGTATAGGTTGTGTGTAGTAAAAGAAGAAAAGGAACTTAGCGCAGTCTATGGTATGATTTTGAATTGGATTTTGATTGAAAAAAGAATGGAGACCCCTCTAATTTTTTTGTGTGACATAATAGTATCTGTTTTTGATAGACTGACCATTATGGATCTTTGTATGACATTAGGTTAATCGATGTGATGAATGGCTAAAGCTAGAGTATGAACCTGATAGTTAGCATGTGATTGTTCGACTCTGTACCATGTGTGTGTGAGCTGATTTTGCATTGTTCTTGCTTTGTATGCCAATCTAGAACTTGCTCGGTTAGTCTTGCCTAAGTTGTAGATAGTTGGTTAGGAAATGATCATATGCCATTTTTGAAATAGTCCACTTCATCGTAAATGACCGACCAAATGATGAATACCCCATGATCCCTGATCTTGAGCCTAAATTGACCCTTTTTGTTGTTTAGCCTAATCACCTTCCCTGTTTGATACGAACCTTTAGTTTGGCCCTGGTCCCTCCTTGGACATTGTGTACCTAAACTCAGGCAAATCGCCTAAGTTGAGGGTGGCTACTGTAGAGGCAAGTGCGAAATATGGGTATGAAAAGAAGAGGATAGTAATAAACATGAGAAATAATGGGTGCGACAGGTATCTTAAAGAAAAAGAAAAAAAAGAAAAAAAAAGAAAAAGAAGAAAAAAGAGAAAATAAGTTGAGTCTGAAACAAAAGTCGTACCCGTCACTTGATGAATAAGAAGGGAGAAAAGGGGAGGAAAAGAATATAGTTGGTCTGAAAAGTGGAGGTAACATAGAATAGTGTCAAGGAGGGTTAGTCACTATTCCCCATATCTACCATACCCATCCTCGAGCCTACATTACAAGCCGAGTAAAGTCCTATAGTGATCCTAACCCAATTGTTTGAAAGCCGAGGCACAGAAAATAAGGGCAAGCCTATGGTATTGTGCGCGCATTGCTTGATTATCTTTGGGAGTGTGGGTGTTTTAGTTCAGTCCCAGAAATTTCGAATGTGTTAGTGTGTGATTGGGACTTCTTTGTGGTGAGGGAACTAGAGAAACTTTGACTGCTGACTGTTAGGGTGATTCTCATATGTGTATGCTAAATCGTCTGTTGATAGCTGTAATGACCTGTTCCGTCGTTACTGAAAATATATGTGATCAAGGCAGGTGCCTCTCATTCGTAATAAGAGTTAGCATTAATTCCTTAGTATGAGAGTACATTTGGTATGTACTAAGGTCATACAATACTCCTAGCACAAAGTTAAGTTGAAAGTTTCCTTACCGATTTAGTTTCGGGCTAAGTTCAAACTAGGGTCAACTTCAAACGATCATTTCTCCTAAAATATAAAGAGTTAGGGGTCCTAATACCCACCAAATTAAAGATATCTGAGTCCTATTTCCAACTCCACCAACCATTCATCAATCCGCTTCTTGAGTAAAAGTTATGATTGTTTTACTGAAGGCTGTCCATGCTGAAAAATTGAGTCCGCTGTAGTTGAATTTAGGTCGCTATAGAGGTTGGCCATCCGCTATAGCGGAATGACGGAACCAAAAAGTCCAGAAATGGGTTTTATAATCCCATTCTCCCTTATTTAGTCAAAAATAGATGAGGGTTGCTCCAAAACCCTCCTAGGCTGCTCCAAAGCTTGGGAGCCATGGGGAGGAGGGATTCCAGCGAAAGGGATGTGAAACCATGGATTCGTGCCTGCAGAATCATCATGGAACACCTTCACAGAGCCAGAAAGGGAATGGAACAGCTGTTCGACATCTAGGTAGGCTAGGTTTCTTCCCAAGAGTAGATTGACCATTTTATTTCCTATTATTGTGTAGAATGAAAGGGAGAATCCATAATTAGGCCTTCAGGCACGGAGTCTAGCGTATTCATTACTGGTTATGTGTGAATTAGGAATTGTATGGATTGAAGGGTTGGTTTTGTGATACGTATAATGGGGATATTTTTATTATCTTGTTAGACTAAGATGATAGGCTCGGGAACTAGAATGTCAAGAAGGTTTGGGAACCGGGAGAATTCTTGGGTGCTACGGGTAATGGAAATGGGAAACTCCTAGATAAGGTTTCAGGAATTTAAATGGCATGATATGTAGTTGTTGGTTTTACTAGGGCTAAGGGGAGGTGCTCCAACTCTATTTTCGGTGTTGGGTAAAGTCTCAGGAATCACATAGTTGCTAAATTATTCTAAGAAAGGAAATTGTTCATTATATGTCAGTAAGGGGAAACGGGTTGGTCCTCGAACCAAGGTTGGGCTAAGTCACCCACCAGAGGAAGGGTAGGTGATGGTGAACGATTCCTGTAAATGTTGTATATTATGTACTCTCATCTAAGTATTTGTATGAGATACATTGCTTAGGGAATTGTTAGGAATATATGTTGTGTGCTCTTATCTAAGTGTTTGTATGAGATACATTTCTTAGGGAATTATTAGGAATGTATGTTGTGTGCTCTTATCTAAGTGTTTGTATGAGATACATTGCTTAGGGGATTGTTAGGAACGTCTAAGAGTCCTGTATTACAGTCTGTAGATTGAACGATGTGTTGCTTGTTGGTTTTACAAGTTGTTTGTTCATTATTTGACTTTGGATTGATTGACATTCGGTTGGCTCGGATACCATGCCTGGTATGAGAATACTAACGGTTGGATCGGGTACCATGCCTGGTACGAGTATAACAAATGGTTGGCTCGGGTACCATGCCTGGTACAGGAAAATACTAGTAGTTGGCTCAAGTACCACGCCTCGTACGAGTTTACTTTACTGCATCATTTTATTGATATTGTTGCATTGTGTGATTGGTGTTGGTTCCATGAGTGGACCGGGCTGTGTTTATAAATTGTGATATTAGTTTTGGTCTTGGTGTAGGCCGGGTTGTTATATTATATTACTTTTGGTCTTGGTGTAGGCCAGGTGGTTGTATTATATTACTTTTGGTCTTGGTGTAGGCCGTGTTGTTATATTATATTGTACTTTTGGGTCTTGGTGTAGGCCGGGTAATTATATTATGAGTTTGGTCTTGGTGTAGGCCGGGTTGTTATATTATATTATTAGTTGGTCTTGGTGTAGACCGGGTTATGATGTTAACTATTAGTTGGTCTTGGTGTATACCAGGTTGTCATGTTAACTCCTAGATGTATTAGGGGGATTCGAGTGGGTCCGGACTATGTAAAAGAGGTTATAAGTTCACAATTTATTTTCATTAAGTGTATTAATGTCGGTCAAGAATTAGTTGTGGTTAATAAGCTAAGGTTTGGTCTTGGTGTAGACCAGGTAGCCTGTTGAACACTTAGGTGTGGTTAGAGGATCCTTGGAGGGTTCGGGTTTCGAGATTAGAAATGGATTTAGATATAACTCTGTTGTTGTCATTGAATGTGTCAATGGTTGCTAGGTGATTTTCATGTGATTGGTCAATTGGGAGTAAGACGGAGGGGGTTGTATTTGTCGGCCGGACACTGGTAAGTAATATTACGGGTATAAGTGGTTTTGGTTGGGTAGTTAGCCGGGTTAAGTCTGAATATCTAGTCAAGGCGGTTGACTTGGGTAAGGGAAGGGTAGTCCAGGTATGGACATTGTTATTGGTAAGTATTAAGTGAAACTTGGGAAGTCTAGGTGACAAGGTGACTTGGGAAGTCTAGATGTCAAGGTGACTTGGGAAGTCTAGGTGTCAAGGTGACTTGGGAAGTCTAGGTGACAAGGTGGCTTGGTAAGTCTAAAGGTTAGGATAGTCGGTTCCGAATGGGGGGATTGATAAAAGTGATGTTGAAAGGGGTGAAGCATTTACCTTGTGCATTTTATCTTGATTTTTATATGATGGTAGGAGTGAATTCGGGTCAGCCGATGATGCCTACCAGTATGTGTATTTGTACTGATTCTACTCTTGGTATACCTTTTTGGGTATAGTCTGGTTGCAGGGTTGGTGATGTTTCACAGGTTCAGGATTGCGGTGATCTTCTAGCAGCTCCTACTTTCCTTCCATGGTGGGAGTTGTGTCATCTTATGTCATATACTCATCTTGTAGAAGATCTTGTACCGGCTTAGACTAGGTTCTGGGGAGGTTGTTTCATATTGTAAATATTTTTCGCAAATTCTTTAAGTCGTTTATTTTTCTAAACTATTTGTGAAAAGGATTTCTCATGTATTTAAGGGACTTATTTAATGGTTTATTTTCTTTTCCGCATTGCCTGTTGGTTTGGGTGGTAAGGGTTCTCCTATCTAGGTGGATTAGAGTAGGTGCCCGCACAGCCAAGTAGTTGGGTCGTGACAATAGCGTAATGTCGTCCATGGATCCTCTTGTGTTGTCTTGAAAAATGGAACTTGTGCACTTGTTTTGTATTGAAAAAGGACGGGGATACTTGTTGTGAGTTGAATTGCTAAATCGTATGACTGCTGTAGTACTTGGTATTCTCTTACTAAAGCATCGTGTTAGGATAGTTTTCTGTTGTTGCTTAAGGACAAGCAACAGTCTTAAGTTGAGGGTGTTGATGTGGCATAGAAGTACGTCACTTTCAATGCTTAATACTTAGGATTATCGCAAGTTCTTTAGCATGTTATTGGTAGATTTGATATTTTTTGTTAAGTGTGCAGGAAAAATAGATCCTAGAGAAAAATGCTGGAAATTAAGCAAAGTGCTGGAAAGCTACAGAGATGACAGATCACTTGCTGGTTTGTGGTTCAAAACTACGGACCCGTCATGTGACTCTACACCAAAGACCAGAAACTTTGCAAGTGTGGAGGAAAGAGCACGACTCAGTATACGGGTCGTGGTTTGAAACCATGACCCATCTTGTAAACTCGTAGAATGGAGGATCTGTAGATGTGAAAAAAGAGGAACAGGAAGGATGGATCATTGTATAAACCGTACTTCCACAACACGGTCCATCATATTGGACTCGTAGTCACTGATCAGAGAAGACATAAGAATGGACCATGAAATCACGAGTCAGGAGATGAGCCGTCATTCAGAAGTACAACTCGTGGTTCCATCAGTAGTTTCCCAAGACAGAAGTTATTGACCATCCAAGAACATAATGGACCATAAAAGACTACGAACCATCATCCCAAATGACGGGTCGTCATTCCAACCCGTGTTCACTGCTGAGTTCAGTTTCCTAGTTTTGTTAGGACAAGATTTCTATTGTCTTGCATTTCCGTTTTCAAATTCCTTGATCAAAAAAACTTTCAGGGCTATTTTGAGCCCCGAAATGAGTCTCGTTTGTGCTTAAATTTTGAGCATGGGATTAGAAATCCGTTGCAAACATAATTACAAATTTAGTTTTTGGTTTCATTGCACGGTCTCCAAGGGTTATTTTCTAACCTAAAATTTTGATAGGAATATGGGTGTCATTTTTCATGATTTTACATTAAAACTGTGTTTATGATAGCATGGCAGCGTTCTGAGGCTATCCAAAATTTATGACAAAAAAGGAGCGGGGAATTACAATGAACTTATTGGAAATATTTGGGATGAAATAAAAGCTCTAAACCTGCTATTGAAGCTCAACTTTAATGGAGAATTAGGAAATGTGAAGGACCTCTTATTCATAGGCGAGGAACCCACTGCATACGCGGGCTCGCATAGGCAACCTTTCTATCGATATGCGGAGAAGGATTTGGGGTGGGTCACCTGGACCCTTCTTTGCAAACAAGGTGGACACACCCACATGCACAAACTTGCTGTGTACGCGGGCTCGCATAGGCGACCTCCCCTTTGTGTAGGCGAAGGGTTAAGTGACTCTGCAACAACAACATCAAAATCAACAAATTTGCACAACTGAAAACGTCACTGAATGGACCCTCGAGATTCATCCGGGGTCTTGCACATGCAAACAAACTATGCTACCCTACCAAAAATGACATTCCAAACTTTTAGCCAAATATAACTCAATAGCCTAAAATGAGTCTGGAAGCCTTGGGACCCAAACCAAAGGTCCCACTATCCCAAAGTCAATGTTCGAAAGCTAATAACGCTGATGGAATTTCAATCCGAGTCTGTCTTCTTCGAATGTCAACCAAAGTCATCTCTTCTAGCTTTACGAGTTTTAAAACAAGAAAATACGCTTAAAACAAAAACAAACTGCTCGAGAACTGAACTGTCAGTCCCGATAAGTCATAAATGACATGTAGCCACTATGGGAAAGTTCAAAACACATAAAAAGCATGGAAATAGGAAAAATGACTTAGAGGGTCATTACAACTTGGTACCAACATATTTAAGCCTTAACATGTGAATTTTTGATTGGGCTTCTTGGGGAAGTCTTAGTACCCGAGAGGAAGTGTAGTTCATTGTTTCCAGCTGCGAGCCGCAAGTAATGCAGGGATTAACTACCAAAAACATGGAAGAACGCTTGGGAAACTTGGTGTTTGACTCTGTCAAAGAAACGATATGTAACAAGCTTGAAACTTTGTTTGATCAGTATATTCATATGTCTAACGGCCAAAGTTTTTGGTTCCCCAGTAGACTTACAATACAGGACATTGCGACTTACATACACAACGATACCAAAGACCTAGATTTCTTAGAGAAAATAGACTTTAGCCTTATGAACGAGGGTGTACTAAGCCCCTACTTTTACCAAGCTTTGGAATATGTTATGACTTTGGGCAGTATATAAAAGCAGGGGATGAGACTTTCTTTTGATTTTTTAAGCCTGTGCAAAATGAAGGAACCAATTGGATTATTGTAAAGCTTTTTCATATATAGTATTAGTTTTGCTAAAAAAAAGGTATTGTAGTCTTCTTGTCAAGTCAAGAGGGTGAGTCTCCTAGCAATGGGGGGAAAGGGGAGTGGTTAAGCGGGCTCCTTTCACTTGATTGGTTAGTTAGGACTTTTTTATACGATGTTCGAGATCTTTGTCTCGCAGAGGGTGAAATGTTGATCTGTTAACCGCCACTCCTTGGACAAAATAAGGTCTTCCCATTGATTTTTCTCTTAAGTCTGTAACTTGCAAAATGCAAGTGTAACACAAGTGACTTGCTAGTCACTGTCTAGCTTCTGCACCCCACTTGCATATTGCAGGTTCCCACTTGTAGGCGTAGGTGGCTCGCACAAGTTAGACAGGGGCATATAAATTGTTAGGTTTGAATTATTAAAGTGATGAATCATATTGTGACCTTTAGACTCAATTTTTAGCTATTTGTTCACAAAGTAGTCTCTTTAGGCTATGAGTGACTTTCTTTGACCCATTTTTTTCAATTAGTTAGTGGATACATATTCAATTTTGAGTTTCATGTGCCATGTGTGGTGAGATCTATTTGTGTGTTCTTTTGCACATTTTGAAATCTAGAACTTGCCCGGAATATGTTTCAAGGAAAAATCCTAGACTATGCTTGGCTTGAAAAATGATATTAGGCCTTCCTTGGACCGTCACTTTACCTTAAATTCCTACCCTTGCAGATATTTCCTAGTCAACCCTTTTGAGCCTTTAGCCTTTTCTTTGGCAACCATGTTACGAGCTTTACCATTTTGTTCTAAAATTGATTCTCGTTTGATACCCCCTCCTTAAAGTGCTTTTGTAAATACAAATGTGGGCTAAAAGCCTAAGTTGGGGATGAATTTTATTGAAAGTGCAAACATAGGCTAAAAACCTAAGTTTGGACGTATGATGAAAAGTGGTGATGTGATAACTATTTTAAAAGTGGGAAAAATGAAATGAATAAGACCTTTCTTGATGTTTAGAAAAAAAGAACAAAAAAGAAAGAAAGAACGGAAGGAAAAATAAAGTTTGTGAATAAAGGAAAGACTAGGTGATGAATTGAAAAAAGTGAATAAAGATGGAAAGTTGTGAAGGAAGGGTGCTTATATTGCAAATTGTAGTGCTTAGGGAGGACTTGAGTCACTTTTTCTAAATTGTGTCCCTATCTTAACCCAAAAGCCTACATTTCAACCCTCAAGTCCTACTTGATTTCAAGCCAAGTGTGTCTACATTAATGGCGATCTACATGATGGGCAAGCCTATGGTATTACTTGATTGCATTTGAACTTCTTTGTGAGAGAGAGAGTTAATTCTTTTTACTTAATATCCCAAGTGTGTTTTGAATTGCTTTAATAAAGTATGGGATATTCTCTTTATTTGTGAGAGAACATGTGTCACTCCCCGAGCCTACGCCCTAGACGTAACACGGTGCTTAGTGTCACAAGTGACCCCAAGCTAACCCTTAATCTGGCATAAGCTAAGCATTCTAATTAACATAAATATCTAGGCGGAAGCTATACTAAATTTAATTTAAAAGTTCAGAAATATAAACTAAAAATCTCTAAATAAATGAATATATGAGTCTGACATATACTATAGCTGAATAGTCTGAAATCTAATTCTATGTCTGAAAGTCTTTACTACTTATGAGTTGCTTGAGATAAGCCCCCAGCTAACTCCAAAATATTGAACTAAAAAATAATCTAACTCAAAAATCATAGAAAGATATGTCCTCGGATGATGAGGACACCACTGGCTGTCACAGAGATGGTACTGGTACGAGCTAATTGTGAGGTGGAACTTGAGAACCTGAACCTGCATCATGATAGGATGAAACAAATAGAGTATGCGTCAGTACTTTGAATATAATGAGTATTAGGGATATGCAAGATGACTATATATATATAAGCATGCTAAAATACTGATATGCTCTTTAAGCTATAAGCTGAACTATAATGCGTAGGCCCAAAAATTAATCATGCTAAAAATAATCTAGAATGCAAGGATATTCTTAAACCATATAATTAAAAGCTGTAAAACATATCTGAGGGCCTAATACACATTACTGAAACTAATTTTGTGGGAGAGCCTGTTAACCGACATAAATCACGTGAGCTAGACGTGGAATCTGATGTATACGCCCTATCGAGAGGACCCAATAAACCTTGCCAGAGTGTAGAGGCATGACTGGCGTGATCACTAAACTAAGGCCTATTAAGGGGATAATAATCCTATAATAGCACGTAGTTTTGGGACTTGAGGGTACGCTGAACCCTGGTCCAACTCGGTGCTAAGAACTACTTCTAAAATTGATTATGCAAGCTCATTTAAGACTGAGGTCCTAAATTACTATTCAGAATTATACTAATATGAAGTCATTGATTTCTGAAGGCTACAACCTAAAACTGAATAAACTTTATTTACAAGGTTTAACACCAATCTTATAAAGTAGATTGAAAATACTTCGAATTCGGGATAGGTTTCTGATTTCTCAAATATTTGTAAAATCTCATGCAATTTAATAAAAACATAGTATAAATCATTTAAACAAGATGAATAGCATATACTAAGCATAAGAATTGAATTCTATATAGATATGCATAAGAACGTAAGAACCCAAATCTCTAAAGTCATGAAATTTGATGTAAAAGTTCGAGGTTTCGGGCATAAGGGTGAAAAAAGCCCTTACTGAATACCCACATACCTAGTAGGAGAGAATTCATGCAGAAACTCTAAAGTTTGAAGTACTGGAGAAGAATGCCTTAGGTTTGACGAAGAGAAAACTGCGAAAGTCTTGGATTCGCCTTTGAATCTTGAACCTGAGTGCTCTTATTTCTCTTGGAGCTTTGGGGAAGAGAGTAGCGTATCTTTTTGACTAAAAATCATTCCCTATGGGTCTAAGGACGTCTTATATAGGTGGGGGATGGATTGGGTAAGAAAGGACCAAAAAGCCCTTGAAATAATGCTAAAAACCAAATCCCATCGGGCAAAATAGGGGAGGGGAGGGGGGGGGGTGCTCCACACACCCTAATGCATGGACCCCCACTGTGCTTCACATGGACAAACATATGGCAGGGACTCATGCACCGCATGGCCTACTGTGGGCTTGGTCTAGTGGACCCATGCATTGTGTTATGCGACACGGGTGCCAAGGCTTGCCTCCTACACTATGAAGCATGGTATTTTTTCACGTTCTGAGCCTTCCCAACACTTATAAACTCATCCCTCATCGATTTCTATCCGTTCTAAGGGTCATATAGGTTCATTTTCCTTCTCTAAAGGTCATTCAAATGTACAGGGCATTAAATTATTGTAATGACCCTTATGGTCATTTACGCATTTTTGCCTTTTTTGTACTATTAGAGCTTGCCTGTAGCGGCCCCAAGTCATTTATGACTTGCTGGTACCAGTAGTTTGGTGCCCGGGCCATTTGTTTTGTCTTTATGGCTGTTTCCCTGTTTTAGAGCTTTAATTTTAGAAATCATTTACTTCAGTCCACATTCTTAGTAATCGTGCTCAAAATTGAATTTCAATAGTTCCTTTAGCTCTGGAGCATGGACTTTGGACTAGATGGACCTTTGGTCGGGATCTGGGAGCTTTTCAGCTTGGAATTCTCTTTCATTTTGTCTTTCAAGGCCAATTGGGCTTGTTTGGTTGACTTCGGTCAACATTTGGGAAGACGGCCTCTGATGGAATTCCATCAATGCTGTTAGCTCTGGAATGTTGAGTTTAGACTTGAGGGACCATTAGTTTGGGTCTCGAGGCTTTTGGACTTGGTTTTGGCCCTTAGGTTCCGTTTTGGAATTATTGGCCTAAAGGTTGATTTCGAGCGCGGAGCCCACTTTTTGTTAAATCGGCCTCTTTCATTGGATCTGGAATGCCATTTTTAGCTGAATAGCTCAACTTGTTTTTTTCGCGGGACCCTGGATGCATTCGTGGGGGCCCATTTCGTAAAAATCTTACCTTGGCAAGTTGCTGCTACTGTTGGCTGCTGGTATGGCGCCTGGGCACCACCTGGGCTGCATCTATGCACGCATGCCTATGCCCAAGATAGTTCCCCTGTGTGCCCATCTGCCTCAGCATGCTAGCAATCGTGGCGTCTATGCCAGCGCTGTGGCGCTTGCGCTCCTGCACCTGCCAGGCCGTACCTGCGCCTAGGCTGGCAGCTTTTAAGCTGCCCATTCTCTCTTTTCTCCCTCATTTCTCCCTCAACCCAACTCGATTTCCTCCATTATGATAGCTCCAAATCCACCATTTTCAACATGGTTAATTCCCTAAGCTTGGAGGCTTGTATATTGTTGATCCTATATCATTCATTAATTTCTAAATCCGATAAGTTTACTCTTAAATTTCCGTTTCTTCCATTAATTCCCTTTGTAATTCCTTGAGTCTTAGGAATATTTTGAGCCCTTATTATAGTGTGTTTCTGCTCAAATTTTGAGTATGTTCTCTTGAGAATGTGGGGAACACCGTGGTATTTTTCATTTTTGACTTTGGGGTGCGGGGCCCATGGGCTCATTTTTGACTCGAATTTTGACCCATTTATGTTTCTAGCATTATGGGTATCATTGGTTTCTTATTGATGCGTAGATTATTGTGTTGTTAGTGTTTTCTCAAGTTGGAGCTTCTCGGAGCAGTTCAAGCTTGGACGATGCTGTTTCCGTAGCTAGTCATCGGATGATAGGTAGGTTATGGTTTTCCCTATCTAGACTCTGCGTATATAGGCTATAACTGCATTAATTAGTATCCTTGGGTTGGTTTTCTAGGTTGGTACCCCAAACCTTGTCCACCTCTTCTGCCCATTTATTTCATGCATTGTTTGAAGTATTCGTTATAGTATTATAATATTACCCTTGTGGTCCCGTGTGGCCTTTGTTTATGCCTCTAGACCATATATGGTGGGATATTTGGGAATATCCATGAGTCTCAAACATTGTGATATTACTTTAGGTTGGATATCTGTGTTGTAGAGCTGATTGTGCCTGTGCAGGGCCGATAGGAATGTTTGTGAGCTATTGGGCTAACCTTTTTTTTGTGAGCATATCATTCATGCAAAACATTTTTCTGCATGTTTTACTACTGTTTTGGCTTCGGGCCTACTATACTTGGCTTACTAAAACTTTGCATGGCTTGAGGGGCCCATTTTCAGTATAATGTTTATAAAAAGGGAATTTGGAAATGATTTATGAAACCTCTTGGAGTAAAGAGGATATTATGATTATTTCACCACTGGTTTTCATACTGATACTAGGCTCTATTGTGCCGTAGTTCTAGATACAATTTTCTATGAATTTAGACCCAGATATGTGCCGGGCACCCTGTTTAGGGATTTTGAGACTTGATTACTGATTTAGACCCGGATACGATTCAGGCACCCTTTTGATGGGGTTTTGAGATCACTACTATTGTTTTAGACTAGGTTTGATTTCGGAAATGTGCTACAAGGTTCTGATTCTTTGAGATTGCGCATTTGTTACTGTATGTGGTTGCGGACCTCCATGGTCCCTACCGATCCAGGACTTGAGGCTATGTGCCTAGTGTGCTGGAGGAGGGGTATATGATGTATTTGAGGTATAGCGGGTACGTCCCACCATGGGTCCTCCTACTGGGCCTACGGGTGTTGAGGGAGGTGCATACAGGGGTTGGTTCCATCACATTACATCATCATGCATATTTCATTCGGATTCCACCCTTGTTTGCTATTTGCTTAGTGTACGCTTCGGTAGTATGGGATGTCGGAAGGTTTGTTTTCACTTGATTGTGTTCCTCAGTTGTATCAGCGGATGTTGGGACTTTAGGTAGATTATATTACTCCTGTTGTATATTAGAACTTTTTATGGCCTTTGGTTATTGATGGATTAGTGGTTTCTAGCCTGTTGAGGCCCTGGTTATTTGGACTGTGATTATTGAGAGGCTAGTGGGTCCTATATTATTGAGGCACTATTTATGTGGCTTTCTGAGCGGTTGTGGGTTATCAGACTCTATTCTTTACCATGGTTTTGATTAGTGGATCTCGGTTCTTTGTGGCTTAGTTATTCCACCCTAGGGTTGCACTTGTGAGATTGTTTTATGTCTATGTTTATCTTGAAGTTGGGTTTTTAGTATGATTTCGTTAAGTGCATCATGTATAGATTGAGTATGTTTAATTGATTCCCTTCATTACCTTTCTACTTGAGCTTACCGGTATACCACCATACTTCTAAACTTTTTTTTATATATACTGTTGTTGCAAGGATCCCAGGTGCGTTCTTCTTTCTTTCACTTGTGTTTCTGTGTATGTATATCTTCTGTGCTAGCATTGTATGCTTGTAACACTTGGTTGAATACTCTTCGTTCTAGTTTCCTTGTGCTTTCTCTATTACTTCTGTGACTGCTTCCTTGCTATCTGCTATTTACTATTTTTATATCTTATATGGGCTCAGTCAGCCGATGATGCCTACTGGGTACCCGTTGCTTAGAAATTGGTGCTCCTACTACACTTTTGCATCTTTTTGGTGCAGATATTAGTGTGAGCTTTTGCCGTTGATCGCGTGGAGACTCGTGCAATTTGGATATTCGAGACTAGGGTGAACGCCTGACGACCGAAGCTTGACCACATCTCATCCTTTGGACTGCTACTCTTTATTTATTCAGAGACAGTTGTACTTATTATTTTGTTACTTCTAGCACTTGTATTCTATTAGGAGCTCTTGTACTATCGATACCAAGTCTTGGGGTTGGTGTAGTTACCTTGTTTATATATATTCTGGTTGTTGCTTCCGCGTTGTCTTTATCTTACATCAGCTTCCGCTTACTTTCTTTTTATATTGTGCGTATTGGTTAGGTAGTAGCCCATTACTAACTGTTCCAGGCTACGGGGATTGGTTCACCAACTGGGGGTTGTAGGTGACATTATGACCTGAGAAATAGGGTCGTGACAATTATCTCCCCCTTGGGACTATTCATCCTCGAATGAAGACTAAACAAGCTGGGTTTGGAGAGAAAGAGCTGCAATCCCATCCAACTGAATCCCAAAAGATTTTCTAACTAATTAGAATCCTAAAAGACATCAATTCATGCTAAAAATGCGAGAACAACTGAGGGGACATGAAACCGAGGGAAAGTATTAACAAAAAACTGAAAAAATTGGGGAGGAACTATCACCTCAAGCTGGAGCTGAATTGGAAGGGAAAAGATGAGGGTACTTGGTCATCATGGCTACTTCTGTTTCCCAAGTAGCTCCCTCAACTGATTGGTTTCTCCAAAGAACCTTTACCAAAGCAACTTCCTTGTTTCTCAACCTTTGTCTCTGACGATCAAGAATTTCAATCGGAACCTCTTCATAGGTGAGACTATCCTTCACACTCATATCCTTAAGTGGCACAACTAACATAGGATCATCAACACATTTTTTCAACAAGGAAATATGAAAGACTGGATGAACCGCTGCTAACTCTGCTGGTAACTCTAACTCATACTCCACCTTCCTAATTCTTCTCAGAACTTTGTAGGGACCTAAATATCGGGGACTGAGCTTCCCCTTCTTGCCAAATCTCATCACCCCCTTCATGGTTGACACATTCAAAAACACCCAATCATCCATCTCAATCTATAAGTCTCTCGTCCTCACATATGTATAGGATTTATGATGATGCTGAGCAACCTTCAACCTCTCCCTAATGAGCTGAACTTTATCCATAATCTCATGAACCGAATCTAGCCCTATCAAGGCCGCTTCACCTACCTCAAACTATCCTATAGGTGATGTAGACCTCTTCCCATAAAGCACTTCATATGGAGCCATCTGAATGCTAGAGTAAAAACTATTATTATAGGCAAACTTGATAAAAGGTAAGCAATGATGTGCCAAGATTTCATGGCACTTTCGATGTTTAAAACTAAGGATTTTGGGAGTTCTTAGGTGTGTTTTGTTAGATATAATGCCTGTTTGCTACATGTACAGGGAAAAGTATTGAGAAGACAAAAAATAGAAAAAATGTTATTTCTGGGCTATAAGTGTTTCCCTACGGGCGTGGGATCCACCATGGCCCGTGGGAAGAAAATGTCAGGATGAAGCAGCAAGAATATAAGGAAAAAACCCACCCCTCAACCAATTGGGATGGGCATCGGAGTCACCATGGGACGTCACACTTGCCCGTGGAAATGAACTAGAGAAATCAAGGCACAAACCTAAGTTCAGATGCCCAGTCACGATGCCCGTGGGAGCTGCAATAGGATGTCACACGTGCCCATCAAAATAGACCAGAGCAGATGACAAAGTAGATGTTTTGGCCGATGAGCTGCCGCGACACCCATGGGAGCCACGATGGCCCATTAGCCTTGTCCATGGAAACTTGGAAAACTATTACACCCAAAGGCAAGAAGACTCGGTGAGCTTCCCACGACTGCCGTGACATCCATGATGTCCCGTAGGGCCTGCCCGTCAGACGAACCGCATTCTAACTCTCCTAGTTCTGTTAAGAGTTGGTCTTTATTGTCTATAATTACATTCCCTAGGGTTTATTTTGAATGTTATGCAATTTTGGGACATCAATTCATATTGTTAAGAATATTATTCCATACTTTTGAGAATTCAATTACTTGTTCTTGATTATTGAAGTGTTCTTGAGAATTCAAGATTCTGGTTTTCTTTACTTATTATTGTAAGTTATAATCATGATCTCTTCATCTAAATCTGATTGTTCTCTTACAACTATGAGTAGCTAAATCTACAACTAGGATTGTGGGAACCATGAAGAATTAACAAACTAGGAAAAGTACTTAGTAATCCTAGAATGGTGTTCATGCATGTATTGTTCTTCCCCTTGCTATGATTGCTTTTTAACGATTGCAAACGTTAGAACTCATCTTATTCCTACTTGCTTGACCAAAGGGGTAACAAATGGGAAAGGGGATTACACAACGGAAATTTGAGGCTACTAACCCGCACCTAATTACCTTGAACTGATCCAGGGAAGGCTAATCTGGGATCATTGGTAAGGGTTAGCAAAGCAAACGCCTGTAGACTGACCAAGTTGCGTGGTGATATTCTTCTATTTTGGTGACCATCCGCTTAGGAGAACCTAACATACCGATCTTACATGCATAGAACTAGACTGGCTTGCTGGTACCATACCTTACTCCGTTATGAACTCATGGGGATCACTACCCTAGTCGCTTCTCTCATTGATTACAATACTTGAAACTGTTACTTTGTTACTTGTTTGAATCAAAGTTACAACTATTAATTTTACTTTAAAACTCCCCCATTGGGGAACCAAATGACTAAGAGCGCAAATAGACATAGTTGACTCTAGTCCTATCATATTCCCTGTGGGATCGACCCCAACCTTCATTAGGTTCTATATTTTAACAACGACCACTTTATACTTGTTTTTGGAGGTGTAATTTGGGGGTATCAAATTTTGGCGCCGTTGCCGGGGAATACAGTTTAGGATTAACAGTTGTGTTTATTTGATTGTTAGTCTTTATTTCCTGATTTACTTTTTTTTATTATTATTTTTATTTTGTTCCACATGTTGTACACTTTTGCATGCCTAGTTAATGGAGTCAAGGCAATCCCTTGATTCCATTCGATCCTGAACTTCAACAAACTCTGAAAAATATAGTGAAGGAGGGGGTTATCGAGACACCAGAACATGCCACAACTCAGATGTTGGCCTAATAATAGCAAAAGCAGCAGGCAGAAGAAGTTGCCCAAATCGCGCAAGATGCTCAGGTTATTGCAGACCTAGCAAATCAAAATGTTGTAGCTGAGAAAGCAAGGCAAGCAAGACAAGAAGCTTCTCATCAAGACGCACTGAATGCTCAAGCTGCGAGATACTAGGTAGCCCAACGTAATGTACCTCAAGATCCAGTTGCACTGAGTGGGAATAGGGGACTCTAGATTCAGCAACCCCAACACATCCCTCGCTATAATATTAATGATTATGATATCAATGTTAATAATGTAGGAACAACAGGTCCCATAGTAATGCCACTACTGTCCGAGGGTATGTAGTTTTACATTACAAGCACTATGATTTAGTTGCTGAACCTGAAGGGATTATTTGCTGGCAAGCCTACTGGTGATGCAAATTTGCACTTGGTGAACTTCGTGGGGATCTGCAAGGCTTACAATCTGCCAGGAGTAGGCCTGGATGCTATCAGACTGAGGTTATTTCCATTCTATTTAACTGGAGAAGCAACACTTTGCCTTACTGAATTTCCTGACAATTGAATATTCACATGGAAGGAACTGAAAACTCAGTTTGTGGAGAGGTTTTTCCCTCCCTCAAAGACGTTGCTTCTCAAGAAAGAGATCTATAACTTTAAGCAGTTGAACACTTAAGCACTATATAATACATGGCTTAGGTTCAATAAGAAGTTTAAACAAGTGCCAAATCACAGGATCCCTTCAGACCATCTGATGGAGATTTTCTACTGCAAACACTAAGGCGATAGCTGATATAGTCGTTGGGGGAGTGTTCATAGAAAATACTTACGCTGATGCTTCTGAGATGCTTAAGAGAGTTACAAAGATGAACATGGCCTAGTATACAAGAGACTTTGAGAGTACAACATAAACTTATGCTGTTGGGAAATCAATAAACCAGCAAGATTTATAGGAGCTTAGATAGGATGTTCCAGGATTAAAAACAAGTGTGGATCTGATCACAAAATAAATCCTTAATAATGGAGCTGAGAAGGTGAATGTCGTAGGTTCGCAAAGTAAAGCACCAAGACATGATGGGTCCGAATCTAATGAAGAAGCCAACTATTTGAATAATCAGGTGGAGGGTTTTTGGGCCAATAGCCAAGGGTCCAATCAGGACACTTGGCGTGGTCAAGGAAATCAAGGTTGGAATAGAGATCGAGATAACAATAGCGATAGAGATAACAACTACAACCAGTCTGGTTATAGAGACATAAGCACGGGTAGAGATAGAGATGTTGACTGGAAAAAGAGAGATGGCTACAAGAATGATAGAAACGGCCTGTATATCCCTCCAGATAACTGTGAAGGGGGATCCAGTCAGCCAACCGTAGAAGAAATATTGGCCAAGGTATTTCAAAAGGTGGAATCGACTGATGGTAACTTAAAGGAAATGTGTGCTGATATTTTAGACATGAATCAGAAAGTAGAGTCATACACCATCTCCATCAAGCAAATCGAGCAACAGTTGGGTCAAATGCCTGCAGCTTTGAATCAGTGTCAGAAAGGCACACTTCCTAGAAATACAGTCCAGAATCTAAAAAATTGATAGGAATTGCATGGCGGTGACTACTCATAGCAAAAAGAACACTGTTAACCCTCATATCCCTATAGTTGTTGAGAAGCCGGCTAAACCTGAGATAGATGGAGCTGACATGATAGTTGAGTCTGAAGATAAGGTTAGTGATGAGAGTCAAATTGTAAAGGAGCCAGTTGCTACTAAAGGTAAGAAAGAAGAGGTTCCTAAAGTTATCAAGCCTATGCCTCGACCTCTTGCACCTTTCCCACAGAGACTAGCCAAGAAGGTCGAAGAAAGAAAGTACAAAAAATTCATATCTATGTTGAAGCAACTTTTGGTCAACATCCCTCTAGTTGAAGCTCTAAAACAGATGCCTGGATATGCGAAATTCATGAAGTACTTATTGATGAAGAAGAGAACTGTCAGTTTTGAGCCTGCAGATAATTTGCACCATTGTAGTGTAATAGTTTCCCATTCTCTTGTGCAAAAATGGGAAGATCTTGGAGATTTCACCATTTCTTACACTATTGGAGCATTCTACTTTTCTAAGGCACTTTGTGATTTGGGTGCAAGCATCAATTTGATGCCATTGGCAGTGTTCAAGTAGTTGGTCTTGTGAGCCCCCACACCGATGACAATGCAACTATTAATAGCAGATCACAGTGTGAAAAGGACAATAGGTATCCTGTATGATGTGCTTGTCAAAGTGGAGTCATTTATCTTCCCAGCGGACTTTGTGATTTTAGACTGTGAGGTAGATTTTGAGGTCCCCATCATTCTGGGGTGACTATTCCTGGCCACTGGACATGCTTAGTTGACTTGGAGACAGGGCAAATAAAGTTTAGGTTGAATAATAAAGAAGTTACTTTCAACATATGCCAATCAATGAAGCACCATAATGATATGGGGGTAGTTTCAGTCATCGATATTATTAATGAGGAACAACCATTACTACTGGTTGAGGAGTGATTGGGTGTTAAAGCACTTGCAGCCATGATCATGAATTTTGATGGGGAAGACATTGATGAATATGAAGACATGGTGGAAGCACTTGCTGGTATGGGGTCTTACTCTTCTGCTTCGAAAAAGCTTGATCTAGACTTGAAGAATAGAGTAACTCTACCAGCCAGACCATCTATTGAGGATCCTCCAGTCCTGGAGCTCAAGGCACATCCATTATATTTATGATATGTTTTCTTGGGAATCAACAACACCTTGACTGTGATTATTGCTGCTGACTTAGGAGAAGGGCAAGTTGAGGCTCTTGTGTCCATATTAAAGAGGTTCAAAAGTGACATTGGCTGGTCTATCACTGACATCATTGGCATCCCACCAGGCATATTGATGTGCCACCATTCTACGACATATTTGAATCCTTTAACTAAGAATAATCATGAGTTTTCAAGAAATCATTGTCGTTTTTGATGTTTTATGTTATATTTGCAGGAAATGGAGACTAAGATAGAAAAGGAAGGAAATATGATCAAAGAGCTCCACTGGATATGAGTGGTGGCTGGCATGACTGGCCACCACACACTTGGTGGGCCGTCAGCCAAGCCACAAAGTCTGGCAGCAACACTGGATAGGAGTGGTGGCTGGCATGACTGGCCACCACACACTTGGTGGGCCGTCACCCAGGCCACCAAGATAAAGCAAAGGAAGCATACCCACTGGATAGTGGCGACGGCCACCCTGACAGCCAGTCACTCATATGATGGTCCATCAAGTGGGCCACCAAATACAAAGCGGGATTCCAAAAATTCTATTTTTGGACTTTATTTCCTAGACTGCTATAAATACCCAGTGTTAGGGTTATTTTATTATTCATTACCCAATATTTTAAGCAACGTTTTGGATGACTTTTGGAGAGAAAAATACGACAAAAATGTATTCTTCTTTTTCCTCCATTGTTCTTGGAATTTTGGCTTTCGTTCTTGGATAAATTAAAGCTTGTGTTCATATATCGTAAGAATCTCTTATTTATATCATGAATACTTTCATTTTCTCTTTCTCTGCTAGCATGAGTGGCTAATTTCCCACAACTACGGTTGTGGGAGCCATGGCAAAAGTAACAATATAGATTCCGGGTAGCGTAGGGTTCAATTTATATGTTTTCAGGTTGTTAATCATTCGTTATTTACGTTTTATAATGGTTGCAAATATTAGAACATACCTAGGTTTGATTTGCTTGAACAAAGAGATTAAAACCGGGAAATTTGATTAACTACGAGGATTCGAGACTACCAATTCTCGTCTTATGATTAATACTGTAACTAGATTAATCTACTTGATGTTTAGGATTGAAATAAGAAATTTCACCTTTTCAAGTTCGAGAGAATTGAAAAGGAAATTCATCTATTTGGTTGAGAAACGTTTAGATGATACCATTAATTCAATCACATCGTGATATACATATAGAAAGAACCCGATTAAGCTTTGAGTCGAAATTGTTACGACGCCATGGTGAACACTTCCCTAGTTCATTCTCACATTGATTATAAACTCTTGAAAATTTGCTGCTTGTTAGTTAACTTGTGTG
Organism: Jaltomata sinuosa; assembly: GCA_003996215.1. Taxonomy (NCBI): domain Eukaryota; kingdom Viridiplantae; phylum Streptophyta; class Magnoliopsida; order Solanales; family Solanaceae; genus Jaltomata; species Jaltomata sinuosa. The sequence goes on along the minus strand of QJPP01000272.1, from coordinate 412,469 downwards.
AATTTGACATTTAAATCCCCCCCAAATCACTGGAAACTATTGATTAATAGTCAAGTAATTTACTAACGACTTAATTTACACATTATTCCCTGTGGGATCGACCCCAACCTCAGTTGGGTTCTATATTTGATGACGATCGCTTACGCTTCTTAATTAAGGTGTAGTTTGAGCGTTATCAAATTTTGGCGCCGTTGCCGGGGAATACGGTTGTTTATTAAGTCTGGTGTGTTTATTTGACTCTTAGTCATATTTCCTGCTTTTACTTTTATTTGTTGTTTTTGTTTGTTACAGGGTACATAGTTGTGCATGCCAAGTACCCGGCACTCGGGTGAATCAACATTACCTTACGATCCCGAGCTTGCTAGAACGTTAAGGCAAACCATGAATGCACAACAACAAGAGGCAGCGAGACTCGCTGCAGCTCAGCGAGCCCATCAACATTTGAATTCCGATGATATTGAGGATGATGTTGGGTTGGATGATGAGACTTTAGTGGGTGAGGGTAGACCGACGGATATTGTTAACAATAATGCTCCAGCCGATCAGAGGCCACAACAGCGAGGTAGAGTTCGACAGCAACCAAGGCAGTATGCTTTGGATGACAATGAGGATATCGACTTGGATGGAGTTGGTGCTACGGGCGCCATTGTTCTTCCTCTGCTAGCGCCCGGGGTCAAGTTCAACATTACTAGCACAATGATTCAACTATTGAATTTGAGAGGGTTGTTTCGTGGTGTGGCTGCTGATAACCCCAATAGGCACCTGATGATTTTTGTGAGCATCTTTCAAGTCATTTGAATTGCCGGGAGTGAATCAGACGACCATCAGGCTTAGGTTGTTCCCGCTGTCTCTGTCAGATGAAGCAGCGATGTGGTTGACTGAGCTAACTCCCGATTCTATAACAACCTGGGAAGTGTTGAAAGGAGCTGTCCTATAAAAGTTCTTTCCTCCCTCTAGGATGATACAGTTGAGGGACAAAATCAACAATTTCAGGCAACAAACTCATGAGGCCTTACATGAGACCTGGTTGCGGTTCAAGAAAAAGCTGACACAATGCCCAAACCATTAGTTCACCGATAATTTTTTGATGCAGACATTCTATAGGGCACTGAATTTTGCTACCAAGCCGACAATGGATAATGCAGCAGGTGGAGCATTTATGGGTGTCACTTTTATTGAGGCCACAACTATTTTGTACTGGCTCACCAATACCAACAAGGCCTGGCATACACGGGATACAGAGGTAGAAGCTAGGACTTATGCAGTTGGTATGTCAGCAGAGCAGCGCAGGAAGGAGGAAGAGCGGGACCAAGACATGGCCCATCAGAAAATGCAAATAGACCTACTGACAAAGCATTTGTTGTCAGGAAGTATTGAGAAAGTTAAAGCTGTGGGTTACCAAAGTAGAGCAACAGAGTCTGGGTTTGATGAGAAGGCCAATTAGTTGGGTGGTTTCCAGGCTTATGGCCAAGGAAACCAAGGTCGGAACAATTACTATGAAAAGCCGGGTTATAAGAGTCGAGAAAAAGGTGATTGGAGGAGCAAAGATGATAGAGGTGGATTATACATACCACCTGGGAATCGTGACAAAGCTAGCAATGAGTCAGGGACGTCCAAACTAGAGAATATGATGGCTAAGATACTGTTAAAGGTAGAATCGACTGACTCCGGGGTAAAGGAGATGAGGACTGAATTATCAGCAATGAGTCAGGTAGTTGATTCATATTCCACCTTGATCAAGCAATTACAGCAGCAAGTGAGTCAAATCTCGGCGTCTCTAAATCAAAGGAAAATAGGTACCTTGCCGAGTGACACCATTCAAAACTCGATGAATGATGGGAGTTGTATGGCGATCACTACGAGAAGCGGTAAAATATTATCGGAATCACATCCAGTAATTCAGACTTAGAAAGGCAATATTGCTGAGGAAGATGAGTTAGTAGATGCTGAAAATATGGTCGATGAGGGTGTGAGGGTATCTGTTGAAAAACCCGCTGTGGTAGAGGATGCTACTCAAGTGCTCATAGATAAAAGCAAGGAAGTTGAAAAACTTCCAACTATGATGCCTCGGCCACCACCTCCTTTCCCATAACGGTTGAAGAAGAAAGTGGAAGATAGCAAGTTCCTAAATTTCATGACCATGCTCAAGCAGATATCAGTGAACATCCCACTGGTGGACGCTCTTGAATAAATGCCCGGATATGCCAAGTTCATGAAGGACTTGATTACAAAGAAGAGGTCAGTGAGCTTTGAACCAGAAGATAACCTCCACTACTGCAGTGCTATTTCTTCAAGATCGTTAGTGGAAAAGAAGGAAGATCCAGGTGCTTTTACAGTTCCCTGTACTATTAGGAAATTCAACTTTGAAAAAGCCTTATGTGATCTTGGTGCTAGCATCAACTTGATGCCGCTAGCAGTCTATAAATGGTTGGGTTTGGGAGCTCCCAAACCAACTACCATGAGGGTGTTAATGACTGACCGTTCAGTAAAACGACTGGTGGGAATATTATATGATGTGCTGGTAAAGATTGGTAAGTTTATATTCCCAGCTGACTTTGTAATCTTAGATTGCGAAGTGGATTTTGAAGTTCCCATAATCTTGGGACGACCATTGTTACCCACTGCAAGAGTGTTGGTCGACATGGAAAGAAACGATTTGACATTCAGATTGAACAATGAATTGGTCAAGTTTGATGTGTGTAAATTGATGAAGCCACTAAGAGACATGAGAGTGGTCTCGGTTATAAATGTTATTGATGAAGCCCTTACGGATGTGCATATTGAAGAGAAGGCTTTTGTTGAGACCTTAGCTGTTATGAGAATGATGTTGGGATCGCAAGAAGAGAAACCTATAGAGGAAGGCGGTGAGAACAAATCAAGGAAAAGAAATGATACCAAGTTTTCACGACCCAATTTCTCGGTCATGATGGCACCTACAACCCCCGGTAGGTGAACCAATCCCCGTAGCCCAGAACAGTTAGTAATGGGCTACTATCTAACAAATAAGAGAACAAGACGAAGAGAACAGATAAAAGCGACTATATATATATACATATACGGAAACTAAACCAAACCCCAAGACTTGGTATCATAGTATAGAGCCAAACTACATACATGGAGTGCAAATAATCCAAAACTATATATACAGATGTCTCTGAATGGTAATAGAGTACATGAAGCAAAAGATAAACTAAACCTAAGCTCCGATCGCCAAGAGCTCACCCTCAGTCTGAAGTAGTCCCCAACAGATCTCCAAGCACGAATCACAGCGATCTAACGGCGATGGCCCACGCTAGGATCTGCACCCAAAGATGCAGGGGGTAGGGTGAGCACCAAATGCGAAGCATAAGGTACCAGTAGGTATCATAGGACGACTGGGCACATATAAGATAAAAGCGTAGTAATAGACAGAATAGAAGCAAGTAGTCACAGAAATCAACGAAAGGTACACAGGAACTAGCCCAGAGGGAAATCAACAGAACCACATTGTGAGGCCAGTAAGCAGAAATACCACCATAGGCAACAGGTGTAAACGTAAGAAAGTACGCGACTCTGGGGTCCTTGCAATAACAGTGTATACATAAATAAGTTTAACCGAAATGGACGGTATAAACGGTAACGCTCAAGTGTAAGAAGAAGAGAGAAAGAGTAATAATAGGCATGCTCAGAGACATGAATCAAACTCAACTAATCATATCAATCTCAAATCCAGAAGATAACAGTCTAGCAGTAACCAATCTCATACTTATCCATAATAGAGAACAATTCTGTAAGTAAATAGCAAAAGTCTACCTACAGTCCCCCGGCCGCCCATACAACCAAGGAACACAAATAAGCGAAAACAAACCCTACGGCATCCCATACTACCGGAGCGTACAATCAACAAACAAAAAACAAGGGTGGAGCCTCAAACAATGAATGATATGATGCAAGAAGATCTCAAGTGAAATGGTATCTCTGTATGTACCTCCTTCGGCGCCGATCCGGCCCAGCAGGTAGGTTTTATGGAAGGACACTGCCCGTATACCTCTACTCCACCGTATACCCTTCCTTCGGCACACGCAGCCCGCAGCCCCTGGCCCGGATGGCAAGGTCCATGGAGGTCCCAGACCCCATACTAAAACTCGGTATCAAAACATGTCATCCGGAAGCAAGCCCGATATAAAGATAGAGACCCAGTCTCGAATATGCATGCCCAGACCCTGTCCAGGACTAAAGTAGTAGGAAAATATCTCAAAAAAAAACCCCTCCAAGGGTGCCCGGGCATAACCGGGTCTAAACAGTAGAAAGTCATCTCAGGTGCTCGGTCCAACCGAGGCTAAAAATCATCTCAAGTAGCAAGAAAACTCAACTAGCACCCCGGCCCTGCCGAGTCTAGCGTAGTAGTAAAACTTGTGTTTTAAATCATAATTTTACTTTCTTTTACCCAAGAATATTTACAAGTTAAATCAAACCATTTTCAAATTATTTCCATCAAAAAGGGCCCCCCGGGCCATGCAAGGTTTAGAAAATAGTATCCGTAGGCCCGAAGCCCACCATAGTAAAACATGTATAAAACCTCTTTATATGCATGGAAATGGTATGATCACACACAATAGCTGCCCAGCAGCTCAGAATCAACCTATCGACCCTACACAGGCCCACAGCTACTCAGCAAGCATAACCAGCCTAGAAGGATAATTCTATGCCCGGGACTCGCGGACATTCCCAAAATCCCACCTTCTATGTTCCAGAGTCAACAAGGCCTCACAGGACCACAAGGGTAAATAAAATATATCGGCAAATACTACAATCAACGGAGGAACAAAAGTAGGCGAACATAAATAAAGCGGTCGAGGTCTGTGGTACCAACCTAATAAACCAACCCAAGGATGCCCATTAATACAATTTTATTCTATATATGCGGAGTCTAGAGAAAATAGACCGTAACCTACCTGTCGTCCGATGACAAGTTTGAACCTCTCCGAAAAAGCTCCAACACAAAATCAAACTCGGACTCGGGCTTGAATAATTTGACGTAGATAATCTATTGCTTTCGGCCGATCAAATATAACGTTAAAAGTACATAAGAACTTGCTATATGTTATACAGTAATATTGTTTGAAAATACAAAAAGGAAGGTGAAGCAAGAATGGCATAATCCATACTTGTTGGAGTATATATAATAATTTGGCCAATATGTTATTAATTACATATACTACCTCATTAATATATTAAACAAACATACTAAGTGGCAGCATATTACACTTAAAAGGGGTTGTTGTCCACCCCTTCTACCTCCACGTGGGGTGGAGGTGGCAACCTCTTAAAATTTTACTCCGTTACGTACATACTCGGGTATTATATAGATTCGTGGTAAAATAAATATAATTTTTGAATATACCATAATCATTAGAAAATTATTTCGAATAAAACCTACTATATTATAATAATAAATTTTATCATAACTAAATTTACTATCTCCGTTAAAATATTACAATGTATAAAAACCTTATAAAATAAATACATATACAATTATATCATAACAAAATATTTTTCATAAACTTTTAAAATATTTTAAAAAGGTAATAATAATATAACTTTTTACCAAATTCAACTTTAAAATAAAATATTTTCAAATATACGCGCGATGCTAATAAAATTCTTAAGCTTAGGCTCGTAATTCATTATCGCACGATTTTAATACTCAAGAACTCTCTTGGAATCCTCCCTTATGTTTTCTCACTGTTTCAGAACTGAAATGGCATTTTAAAATGTGAAGTTGAGGATTTAAACCGAGTTTGACCCGTCCCGGTTCGCGACCCGGTTCCTGCCAGACAGTCCGCGGTAAAATAGTCATAACTTTTTACTCAGAGATCAGTTGGACGTGAGGTTTTTGTGCGTTGGAAACTAGACTCGTAGAACTTCAATTTGGTATTTTGGGGGACTTCTAACTCTTTATATATTGAGAGAAAAGCCCTGAGACATTTTACCCAAAGTTCAGAAAATTTATCAAAGAAACTTACGATCAAACAAATGGACCCGGCGCCGAAATACCGGTCCCGACAAGCCTTAAATGACTTGGGGCCACTACAACAAGCTCTAACGGTTCAAGGAAAACGTATACGTGGAAATCACCGGAAGGGTCATTACATCATCCACTACTAAAAAGGACTTTCGTCCTCGAAAGTCAAGGTCAAGGAGGTACCTGAAGGCTAAAATAGCTGCGGATATTGGGCCCGCATATCTCTCTCGGTCTACCAGGTAGCCTCCTTGACTGGACGGTGCCTCCACTGAACCTTAACCACCGGGATCTCTCGAGACCTCAATCTCCTGACATCTCTGGCCAAAATAGCTGCCGGTTCCTCAACAAAGGCTAAACCCTTGCCCAACTGAACTGAATCCCACTGTAAAACATGAGACTCAAGAACCAACAAAGAAAAAGATTTAGAAAGAGTAAAGAAGTTGTCTCGACTAGCTGAGTAGCCGATAAAAGAGGAAGTGGAGATCAACAGGATGATGTCGCTTGCACCTATTCCAGAGATTGCTCCTGCTTTGGAGACCCTGGCGGTCTCCAACATCATGCTAGACTCTGGGTCCTATGGGCTTCACAGGTATTCTTTTATCTTGCAGTTTAGTTGCCATATGTGTACATTGGGGACAATGCATAAAGTTAAGTTAAGGGTGTTGGTATACCTGTGAGTCTGTCACCACCAAGGGTTTTTATTGCCGTTTTTCTTTTCCCTCGGTGTGCTATCTAGTAGAACCGGCATGTTTAGGTTGTCATTTAATTTGTGTTGTGTTGTGGTGTCTATAGCAAGCATGGATTTTTGAAAGTTGAACTAAAAGGAGCCCCCTCTAAAAAAGTTGATTTTGTACTGATGTTTGAAATGATTGACTGTTCTGGATCCTTGAATGTCATTGTGTGGTTGTGATTGTAATAATTATGCTTAAGCCGAGCTGTTGTTTTGATAGTTGGTAGTGGTATGGGTTCTTGGTGCCAAGTGCGTGTGAGCTTATTGTTATAAAATCTTACTCTGTTCATGCATCTAGAACTTGCCCGGTCTATTTTGTTGAGCTTGAAGTTGGTTGCTTAGGAAAGGATCACAGGCCCTTTTTGTGTGCAGTCCACTTAGCCTAAAAGACTATCCAAGTGTAAATAACTCCTTTGATCCCTGTTTGAGCCAAAGTTGACTTTATTCTTTCGATAACCTTTTACCTTTCCATTTTAACTCTGAATCTCTATTTTGGCCCCGGTCCCTCCTTGGACATCGTGCACCTCAACTCAGGCAATTACCCTAAGTTGAGGGTGGCTACAGTAGAGGTACATGAAAAGAAAAATGGGATTGTGCTTAGTTGGTTGTTGTTGGGATAGAAAGTGCAGGTGTGTGCCAAATGAAAAGTCAGAAAAAGAACTGAAAAAGAACTGAAAAAGAAAGAAAAAGAGTTATCATGTTAAAAAGGCCACACTTGTATCAAGAAATAAAGAAATCAAAGGTGATTATGACTGGATGGAAAAAGGTTGAATGGAAATTATAGGTCGATGATTACAAGGAGGGATTAGCCACTATTCCCTAAATGTATCCTACCTGCACCCGAAGCCTCATTACAAGCCAAAACAAGTCCTGTTGTGATCCTTAGCGGCTTTCTGAAAAACTGAAATAGAATAGCAAGGGCAAGCTTTTGGCATCGCATGTGCATTGATTGAAATCGTTTGTGAGTGTGAGCGCCTTACCTAGTCCCAAATCTTGTGTGTGGGACTTCTTTGTGGTGAGGGCACCGAGATTTCTGTATTATCTACTGACTGTTGGGATAGCTGTTGTGTGTGTATGCAGAATATTCTATCATATTGGAATGACATGTTTGGATCCATACAAGTTAGCTTTACATACATTTGTGTGTTACCGGAGGGGGCTTAATTTAAATTGAATAATCTGTTGAATGGCCATGATTTGCTAGTGACACGTGTTTGTTTTCTTAGTTGAGTCGTCTTTTTGTTTTTGTTGTCATGTTGCTTGAGGACAAGCGAAGGTTTTAAGTTAAGGGTGTTGATGTGCCTCCATTCTACGGCACATTTGACTCCTTTAACTAAGAATAATCGTGAGTTTTCAAGCAACCGTTGTCGTTTTTGATGTTTTATGTTATATTTGCAGGAAATGGAGACAAAGATAGAAAAGGAAGGAAATATGATCAAAAAGCTCCACTGGATAGGAGTGGTGGCTGGCATGACTGGCCACCACATACTTGGTGGGCCGTCAGCTAAGCCACTAAGTCTGGCAGCAACACTGGTAAGAGTGGTGGTTGGCATGACTGGCCACCACACACTTGGTGGGCCGTCAGCCAGGTCACCAAGTCTTGCAGCAACACTGGATAAGAGTGGTGGCTGGCATGACTGGCCACCACACACTTGGTGGGCCGTCAGCCAAGCTACCAAGTCTGGCAGCAACACTGGATAGGAGTGGTGGCTAACATAACTGGCCACCACACACTTGGTGGGCCGTCACCCAGGCCACCAAGATGAAGCAAAGGTAGCATACCCACTGGATAGTGGCGACGTCCACCCTGACGGCCAGTCACTCATGTGATGGTCCGTCAAGTGTGCCACCAAATACAAAGCGGGATTCCGAAAATTCTATTTTTGGACTTTATTTCCTAGACTGCTATAAATACCCAGTGTTAGGGTTATTTTATTATTCATTACCCAATATTTTAAGCAACGTTTTGGATTACTTTTGGAGAGAAAAATACGACAAAAACGTATTCTTCTTTTTCCTCCATTGTTCTTGGGATTTTGGCTTTCGTTCTTGGATAAATTGAAGCTTGTGTTCATATATCATAAGAATCTCTTATTTATATCATGAATACTTTCATCTTCTCTTTCTCTGCTAGCATGAGTGGCTAATTTCCCACAACTAGGGTTGTGGGAGCCATGGCAAAAGTAACAATATAGATTCCGGGTAGCGTAGAGTTCAATTTATATGTTGTCACGTTGTTAATCATTCGTTATTTACGTTTTCTAATGGTTGCAACTATTAGAACATACCTAGGTTTGATTTGCTTGAACAAAGAGATTAAAACTGGGAAATTTGATTATCTACGAGGATTCGAGACTACCAATTCTCGTCTTATGATTAATGCTGTAACTAGATTAATCTACTTGATGTTTAGGATTGAAATAAAAAATTTCACCTTTTCAAGTTTGAGAGAATTGAAAAGGAAATTCGTCTATTTGGTTGAGAAACGTTTAGATGATACCATTAATTCAATCACATCGTGATATACATATAGAAAGAACCCGATTAAGCTTTGAGTTGAAATTGTTACGACGCCATGGTGAACACTTCCCTAGTTCATTCTCATATTGATTATAAACTCTTTAAAATCTGCTGCTTGTTAGTTAAATTGTGTGAATTTGACATTTAAATCCCCCCCAAATCACCGGAAACTATTGATTAATAGTCAAGTAATTTACTAATGACTTAATTTATACGTTATTCCCTGTGGGATCGATCCCAACCTCGGTTGGGTTCTATATTTGACGACGACCGCTTACGCTTCTTAATTGAGGTGTAGTTTGAGCATTATCAAATTTTGCTTATTCAATTTAAATCAAGCCTCCCCGGCAACGGCACCAAAATTTGATAATGCTCAAACTACACCTCAATTAAGAAGCGTAAGCGGTCGTCGTCAAATATAGAACTCAACCGAGGTTGGGGTCGATCCCACAAGGAATAACGTATAAATTAAGTTGTTAGTAAATTACTTGACTATTAATCAATAGTTTCCGGTGATTTGGGGGGGGGATTTAAATGTCAAATTCACACAAGTTAACTAACAAGCAACAAATGTTCAAGAGTTTATAAACAATGTGAGAATGAACTAGCAAAGTGTTCACCATGGCGTCATAACAATTTCGACTCAAAGCTTAATCGGGTTCTTTCTATATGTATATCACGATGTGATTGAATTAATGGTATCATCTAAACGTTTCTCAACCAAATAGACGAATTTACTTTTCAATTCTCTCGAACTTGAAAAGGTGAAATTTCTTATTTCAGTCCTAAACATCAAGTAGATTAATCTAGTTACAGCATTAATCATAAGACGAGAATTGGTAGTCTCGAATCCTCGTAGTTAATCAAATTTCCCAATTTTAATCACTTTGTTCAAGCAAATCAAACTTAGGTATGTTCTAATGTATGCAACCATTATAAAACGTAAATAACGAATGATTATCAATGTGACAACATATAAATTGAACCCTACGCTACCCGAAATCTATATTGTTACTTTTGCCATGGCTCCCACAACCCTAGTTGTGGGAAATTAGCCACTCATGCTAGCAAAGAAAGAGAAGATGAAAGTATTCACGATATAAATAAGAGATTCTTACGATATATGAACACAAGCTTCAATTTATCCAAGAACGAAAGCCAAAATCCCAAAAACAATGGAGGAAAAAGAAGAATACGTTTTTGTCATATTTTTCTCTCATGAAGTCATCCAAAACATTGCTTAAAATATTGGGTAATGAATAATAAAATAACCCTAACACTGGGTATTTATAGCAGTCCAGGAAATAAAGTCCAAAAATAGAATTTTTGGAATCCCGCTTTGTATTTGGTGGCCCACTTGATGGACCGTCACATGAATGACTGGCCGTCAGGGTGGCCGTCGCCACTATCCAGTGGGTATGCTGCCTTTGCTTCATCTTGGTGGCCTGGGTGACGGCCCACCAAGTGTGTGGTGGCCAGTCATGCCAGCCACTACTCCTATCCAGTGTTGCTGCCAGACTTGGTGGCTTGGCTGACGGCCCACCAAGTGTGTGGTGACCAGTCATGCCAGCCACCACTCTTATCCAGTGTTTCTACCAGACTTGGTGGCCTGGCTGACGGCCAACCAAGTGTGTGGTGGCCAGTCATGCCAACCACCACTCTTACCAGTGTCGCTACCAGACTTGGTGGCTTAGCTGACGGCCCACCAAGTGTGTGGTGGCCAGTCATGCCAGCCACCACTCCTATCCAGTGGAGATCTTTGATCATATTTCCTTCCTTTTCTATCTTTGTCTCCATTTCCTACAAATATAACATAAAACATCAAAAACGACAACGGTTGCTTGAGAACTCACGATTATTCTTAGTTAAAGGAGTCAAATGTGCCGTAGAATGGAGGCACATCACATATGCATGCACAAAATTCAGCTTGAGCCAACTTTCATCCCCAGTATTGAGCATCAGCGTAGGTTGAATCAGCTTATGAAAAAAGTGGTCAAGAAAGAGATTATCAATTGGCTGGACGCAGGTGTGGTTTATATGATTGCAGATATCAAGTGGGTGAGTCTGGTCCAGTGTGTGCCTAAAAAGGGTGGAATCATTGTGGTTCCTAATGCTAAGAACAAACTAATTCCTATTAGTCCAGTCACAGGCTGGCGTGTTTGCATGGATTACAAAAAGCTGAATGCATGGACTGAGAAGGATCATTTTCCGATGCTCTTTATGGATCAGATGTTAGACTGTCTTGCTGGTAGAGGATGGTATTATTTGATGGTTACTCAAGATACAAACAAATTTTTATTGCTCCTAAAGACTAAGAGAAGACCATTTTTACTTGTCCATATGGGACATTCACATTCAAAAGGATGCCATTCAGATTGTGTAATGTACCAACAACCTTTTAGAGATATATAATGTTGATCTTCTTAGATATGGTGGAGGACACTATTGAGGTATTCATGGATGACTTCTCTGTTGTAGGTGATTCATTTGAAGATTGTTTAGCCCATCTAAGTTGTGTGCTGCAAATATATGAAGAGTGCAACTTGGTGCTAAACTAGGAGAAATTCCATTTTATGGTCAAAGAAGGCATCGTGTTGGGTCACTGGATTTATAAGAAGGGTATTGAGGTTGACAAGGCCAAGATTGAGGTGATGTAATAATTGCTTCCTCCAGTCTCAATAAAGGGTATCTGAAGCTTTTTAAGGCATGTTGGGTTCTATCGTAGGTTTATAAAGAACTTCTCAAAGATTGCACATCCCTTGTGCAAACTATTATAGAAGGATATAAAGTTGTGTTTGATAAGGTGTGTTTGAAGGCATTTGAGTGCTTACAGTTGCAATTGGTCTCAACCCCTATTATTGTTGCTCTCGATTGGTCTGAGCCGTTCGAGGTGATGTGTGATGCTAGTGGAGTAGCGCTAGGAGCAGTCCTAGGCCAAAGACGAGAGAAAATTCTTCGCCCAATTTACTATGCTAGCAAAGGATTGAACGCTGCTCAGAAGAACTACACTGTGACAGAACAAGAGTTGCTAACTGTGGTGTTTGCATTTGAAAAATTCCGATCTTATTTTCTTGGCACCAAGGTGATTGTGCTCATAGACCATGCAACTCTCATGTACCTTATGGCGAAGAAAGATGCAAGGCCTATGTTGATTCATTGAGTGCTGCTGTTACAAGAATTTGACTTGAAGTCAAAGACTGAAAAGGTACTGAAAATCATGTGGTTGATCACTTGTCTAGGCTGGAAGATGAGGCTATATTGCAGCTGAAAGATGATCTAGAGATTGATGATATTTTCCCAGATGAGCAAGTTTTGGCTGCTTCTCAGGATTTGATCCTATGGTATACAAACATTGCTAATTACTTAGCAAGTGATATAGTTCCTCCTGACTTGACTGTCCATCAGTAAAGGAAGTTCATGTCTTATGTGAAGAAATTTTTCTACGAAGAGCCTTATTTGTTCCGTGTGTGTGGTGAAACCATGATTCATAGATGCATAGCTGAAACAGAGATGGAAGATATACTTGAGGCATGCCATTCATCTCCTGTAGGGGGACATAATGGTGGCACAAGGACAACCCACAAGATTCTGCAATATGGCTACTATTGGCTTACCCTCCACAAGGATGCTCATGAGTATACGAGGGCCTGCAATCGATGCCAAAGGGAAGGAAGTATATCAAGGAAGCATGAGCTCCCTCTTACTCCCATCCTTGTGATTGAACTATTTGATGTATAAGGAATCGATTTCATGGGTCCTTTTGTGATGTTGAATGGGATAAGGTATATATTGGTTGCTATTGACTTTGAGTCAAAATGGGTGGAGGCAATGGTGCTTCCCAACAATGAAGGCAAGAGTTTCACAATGTTCTTAAAGCAAAATATCTTCTCCAGATTCAGCACACCGTGGGTGATTATCAGCGATGGAGGGTCTCATTTTTGTAATAAGTTATTTCAGGCTCTACTTGAGAAATATAAGGTGAGACATAGTGTGGTGACACCTTACCATCCACAGATGAGTGGGCAAGTAGAGGTCTCAAATCAGGAGATAAAGTCAATCCTTGCGAAGATAGTAAATACGCATAGAACAAATCAGTCTAGGAAGCTTGATAATGCTCTATGGACGTATCAGATAGCCTACAAGAGTCCTATAGGTATGTCAGCTTATAAGCTTGTGTTTGGAAAGGCATGTCATTTTCTGGTGGAGTTTGAGCATAAGTCCATGTGGGCACTTAAAAAGCTGAATTTGGACTGGTGTACCGCATCCTATTAGCGGCTTGGTCAGTTGAACGGACTGGATGAATTTCATCTTAATGCTTATGAAAGTTCAGCACTATACAAGGAGAAGATGAAGATGTACCATGACCGGAAGATAGAGAAGAGAGATTTTCAGCCAGGAAATCTGGTTCTACTCTACAATTCAAAACTGTGCTTATTTTCAAGCAAGCTAAAGTCCAAATGGATGGGGCCATTTCCAGTGGTGCAGGTATCCCAACATGGTGCTATAGAGCTTGAGAACAATGATGACAAGTGGTTCAAGGCCAATTGTCAGCGTGTCAAAGACTATTTGGGAAATGCTGAAGAAATCAAAGTGGTTGAAGTGTGGGAGCTTGGTGAAGTCTGATTAACCAAGTGACCTGCATCATGCCGTGATGTTAAATTAGGAGCTGCATGGGAGGCAACCCATGGACTAACATTTATTTAAGTTCGTAGGAGCTAATACAACTGAACAAGGGAAAATCTACAGAAAAGGGGTCCTACGGGCATTTTTGATGGGACATTGCAGGTCCCACACCCATGGGAAATGAGTGTCTAATTAGAAAATTCAACAATGAGCTCACTGGCCTATTCCCACGTCCCAACATAATGGGTTATCATAGTCCCGATGGACATGGAAATAAAGTGCCATACTAGGTAAGTCAAAGTTGCAATGGGACGTCGCGTACCCCACGGGCATCGCAACTACCCGTCATCTGGGTTGGTCAAGGGTCTATAATTTTTTTAAATTTAATAGACTACCCGACCCGACCCAGACTCCTTTCCCCTTTCACCCACGTCTATAATATATTTGACCTCATTCAATTGAGGTCAAATGCATTCAAACTCCCTCCACTACTCTCACATCTCTCCCAACTCTCCCCTAATCCCGATCATCACTCCCCCACGTTCCCATTCCATTTAAAAACCATAAAGGCCCGACTAGGCAAGTTCACAAAGCACCAAGTGTAGTTTCAAGATTTTTTTTGCAAGCCAAGAGTAAGTTCCACCTCACTCTATGGTTTCAATCCTTCCTTGGGATTATTTGATTTCTATGGGTTCTTATGTATGTGCAAACATATTGCTTCATGTATGATTTTTAACGAACCTTAGATGTGAACTTTGCAAAGTGTGTATTTTTGTGTGTGTGATTGATGCTTAAAGGAACTAGGGTTTTATTGATTATGTAAATGGTATATGTGGAAAACTTGTTCAAAATTGGGATTTTTGATTGTTTGGGAGAGATATATTATGTTCATGTAGAAAAGAAGGGGGAGAAATTTTTGCTGGCTTGATCCCACAGGCTAGCACGACGGGCGTTGGAATTGGGTGTAGGAAATAGAACAATGCCTGAAAAGACTCTTGTCCCATTCTAACTCCCAATCCTGATGGGACATCGGACCTCCCATGCCCATGGCAAGCCATCATAGGAGGAAAGTTTTTCCCTTTAGAGCTTCTATCTCATTTCGATGCCCTACCCGATGGGCCATCGAACCTCCCACGCCCGTGGGAGGCTAAAAAACTGTAAAATTTTCTAACTTTTTTGCTTTTCATTTTTGGTTCGGTTTACTAATGTAGTTCACCTGCAGGTACTATATGGTACCACCAACTCCACTAAGATGAGGGGGAGCCTGGAAAGCCAAGGAGAAAGCTATTACCACTTGCCTGAAAGACCAATCCGAGTCGAAAAGAGAGAAGAGTGAATCAAACACCCTCCCCTTTGTCCGGTTAACAAAGAGGAAGCTTGTGCTATAACCTTCTCCTCAGTCTGAAGGAAGAAAATATGATACACCCGAGAAGGAGCAAGAGTTAGAAGATACTTCTACCCAGTCTAAAGAGGGGGAAGAATCCTCATCCAAATTCGCTAGTTCAGATGATGAGAGTGACACCACTCCTTCACTGACAAAAGGAGACAAGGACTCAACCATACAAGTTTCTAGGGGCAAAGAGACTGAGTCCGATTCTGGAGATGGTTCACAGTAAAGTTTTGGTAAGGATGCAGATGTTGGTTCAGGGTCCAATACAGAGAGAACAACTCCTAAAAAAAGTCGACCCCACGTACTCCCAAAGATCCTAGGATGACTCCGGCCATCACATCAAAAGATATCAAACTCTGAGAGCTGGCTAGGTAGAATGTGAATGGGTCTAAGGCAATCTTTGACTATGGGCTTGAGCTGATGGCAAAGGGGCACATGAAATGCCCCAATGTGGAAGAATAGAGGATTGACTCTTTCAAGATGAAAGACTTCCTAAAGCTTGAAGAGTACTTCCAACATTACAACTTGCACTAGACCAGCAAGCCACTCCTCGACTATCAGCTAACTATTGTGAGGGAGTTCTATGCAAATTACTAGGCCATCCAAGAAATCCTGTGTAAAAAGGGCTAGAAATCTGTAGACCTGCTTGCTCTTGAGAGCATTTCTGTGCGAGGGGTCCCAGTAAATATTTCAGCACAAACTATCAACAGATTCCTCTACAGTCCCGAGTATTTTGCACCTTCTAACACATCTGAATATGACTTCGGGTATAAAAATGAGAATAAGTGTGTGAAGTGGTTGGCCAAAGTACTTACACCGACTGAAACCCCCAGGTGGCTTTACCAGGAAAATCCACTGATCAATAAAGCTTCTCTGAGTTTAGAGGAAAACTTTTGGTGGACAATTGTGCATTTTTGACTTATGCCAACTGGTGGTGATAATTAGCTGACTATGGATTGGGCAATTATAGTAGCTAGATTCTTGTCAGAATATAAGCTCGATATTTGGGAAAATCATAGCTGAAGAGATATGGGATAGGGTTGCCAAGATTAGTTCTTCATACCCTTTCCCTTGCCTCCTGACTGAGCTGTGTAATAATGCAGGTGTCCCAAAGTATGCCGGGATTGATCACAGTGAACGTGTGATAAGTTGGTATTTTACCGACTTATTTAACTCTTAATCTTATGCTTTTGCTAATATAATATGGAAAAATAGTGCAATTTACATGGATTACTTCTACTTTGCAGGTTTAGGTGATTTAGAAGTGTTCGAGAATGATTCAGATGAAAATAAGTCAAAATGGAGCTATTCGGAGAAGTATTTAACTTGCAGCTGAATTAACCTGTGCGCACGTGGTGTTCCACACGTGAACGTGATGGTCACCCAAGGAGAAGCTCCACATTCACATAAAACCGACCATGTACGCAAAGGTCAATTAGATGAAGACACTTCACGCACGAGGCAAACCGCCCGTGTAGGCGACGAAGAAAAGTGACAGCAGTTGGGCAATTTTTGAATTTCACACTTTTGGAAATCCTAATCCACATAAAACACATCTCATCCATTTTGGAAGCTATCTTTGGCAATTTCACACAACTTCAGCAAGCTTGGAGAGCAAGTTCATCACCCTACAACATTGGAGTAAAGAATTGGATAATTTCTATTGTAAAATCTTTAAATTACTTTCTTTAAACTCTTGTTCTAAATTGACTAATTGTAGGTGTAATTATTGAATTGAGATTTGGTTAATGTATTAGAGGTAGTACTTTATTTGGGTATTTAGTTCTTATCTTGTTCTTTCTCTTGATTAAATTATGTGGGTCTATTGGATCTTTCATGCTTTAATAATATAGTTGATGGTTGAAAATATTGACTTAGCATACTAATTGGGTTCTTGCTTGAGAGAGGAGTTCTTCAATTGGGTAAAGATTCAATAGTGGGGATTTGGGGTTTTCACTCTAGATCAAGGCTAGAAATAGTTTGATTGCCGAAAATTCCCATCTAAGAGCTGGGCTAGAAATAGCCCTACATACCCAAGTCGATTTGGTTGCTAAACCATGGATATTTAAGAGAACCTACAGAGGATAAATGCTTGATTGGTTGAAAGACGATTAATCATACTCTTAACCAAGGCTACCTATGTGTTAATTGTGTGTAAGCCTTGCGAATTGAATTTCCATTCCCAATTCTCCCTTGTTATCCTTGCTTGGTGAAAGCCATTGATCAAACCTATTTTTTTTTTATTTCATTTTATCCCTCGTTTAATTTAAACCCCCCAATCATTATCTTTTTTTTGATCCTTGAACTTCAAATAGTTGCTTTAATTCTTTATTATCTCAATAGCCTTTACATTGTTCTCTGTGAGATCGACTCTGACACTCGTTGGGAATATAAATATTATTTATCTCTAACGATCGGTACCACCTCCTATTGGAGAGTGCTTTTGAGCATTATAAAAATTGCACCATTGTCGGGGAATAATTTGGCATATTGACTTAGTTTAGAATTTGAGTTTACTTACCTTAGTTCAAATTTATCAATATTTGTTTTTGTTTTAGTTTGTTGATTGATTCTATGGAATCTTGAAATGCTAGAGGTTTTGGTGGTTACAACCCTTATTATAATAATCCTTGTTGTTTGTGTGGAGGAACCCACCCTTGGAGAAATTGTAGAATTGTCCCTAGGAGAGGGAGGTATTCACCACCTCGCTCCTATGATGGGTGTAATTTCTATTTGTATAGTGATCGTGATGGACATTGGAGCAACTTCCCTAATGATCATCCTCCTCCCCTCTCTTACGCTAACAATGGTGCTACTGGTGCTTATGATCTTAATAGGAATAATGACTTAGCAAGTGAAGAATGCAATACCTACCCAGAGGGTGTGTATGTCATGCTCCAAACTCTCTTGGCCAAAGAAGATAGCATAGAGGAGGGTCTTAAGTGCATAAAGCAAGGATTCTTAGATACGAGATCTACAGATGAAGAGGAGATAAATTGTGCTAAACAACACACTGCAGATTTGTCTACTTCTCTTGATCAAGTTGATAAACAAGAACACAATGACCGCTCCGAAAGTATATGTGCCATTCTACAAACCCTCTTGGACAAGGAATATAGCATATAGGAGGGTCTTAAGTATTTAAAACAAGGCTTCTTAGATACTAGATCTAAGGAGGAAGAGGAGAGAAATCGTGCTAAATAATCCATGGAGGATTTGTCTACTCCTCTTGGTCAAATTGATAAAGAAGACCCTCCAAGCCTAACAAATGAACATGTCTCGAACATTGAGGTCAAGAAAATTCACTTTGGGGATGATGATAAAGACTTTCAAAATATGGAATCTCTCATGAGTGAGTTTGTACTGGTAGTGCTTGAAACCTAACAAGAGGAAAAACTTGAATTAGATGAGATTATGAGCCAAGAATGGGTGTTAAATCAAGCTCACCATCATGAAGCCTATGGGGAACAACGTCAAAGAATTCTACCAATATTTGAGAAATTTCTCAGAAGGCATACCAAGAGAAGCCAAAAAGAGGAGTTACTTGAAATTGCTATTCGGAATTTGAACAACAAAGTTAATGCTCATGTTGCAATGTTCATGATCATGGATAGTAATTTTGAGTTATTTCCTATTGAAGAACAGGACACAAGGGATTCCCATGAATTAGAAGTGTTGGGGCAACTGACCATCCCATGCATGAATCAAGTTATCAAGATCAAAAGAATGACACTAGAGTTGGAAGGTAAAGTTCAATGACTCATTTTGAAAGACTCTAGTTCATTCGAAAGTGAGGATGTTAGGAAAATTTGAGAGTGGAGACGCCCAAATCTCACTCCAACCATTTTTCAACCTTAAGTTTGGTTGAATCGATGAAAGTCAAAGTAATCAAGCTTGTGGAAGACTTTGGAAGGGGGACAGATCGAGGTATACCCGTTTTGAAGTTTGTTCTTGAAAGAAGGTAAAATGACCTTCCTCACTTGAAGGCAAAAAAGTGCAAAATGCGATACCAAGGAAATAGCCTTCTCATGTTCTTACCTTCACCCCACGATTGTCATCAAAAGTTTGATTCAAACTTGGGTCAAAGGTTCAAATCCTCCAAGTGGAGATCTAAATGGTGACATAGCTTGTGTCATGCCACGACATTAAATTGAGCGCTTGATGGGAGGCAACCCATCATTTGAATTATTCTTTATGTTTTACTTCACTTTTGGTATCTTTTTTATTTGTTTTAGGTGTCCAAAGGAAGGAGAAGAGGACCCAACTATTGAGAATCACCAAAAACACCTCTAAAAATGTGCATTTTGCACCTGGAAGTCTGTGTTTTGCACATGCTATCGCATGAGCAAACTAGTGAACTGGGAGAAATTTTGGTATGTGCAAAATAAGTGTGTTTTGCACCTGAACTTGTGCGGGTCGCACCAGCCATCGCACGAGCAAATAGTAAACTGGGTAGAAAGTCTCAAATCTAGTCCAACAGCCGTTCATCGCATGTGCGATGGACTGGCCGTGTGCACGATGTTCACCTAGTCAGCAGACTCTCGCATAAGCAGTAGACTGGTTGCGTGCGCATGACTTTAAACAGTCACCAGGTACTTAAACCATACAAAAATCAAAAAGAGGACAACATTTAATCAACACAGAAACCTTCCTTTTTTGTAAGCACCTAAGTTAAATCCATCAAGTTATTCCATCCATAGCTTCGGAAAATTTCAACTTCTTAGGTGTTTGATCCTAAAAATGGCCTCCAACGACATTGACAATCAAGTTGAAAATATTCCAGAGGTGGAAATGGATGAAGATTTTGATCATGATCGATTCTTGGCAGCATCTTGTGGGCATAGATATGATGAGCTCTTATCCAAAACCATTGTCAAAGAAAGAGACATCAACATGGATACAGTTGAAAGTAAGATGCCGACATTCTATAGGAGATTGGTGGAGCACAGGTGGATTTGTTTTACTCCTCAATCTATCAAGGAAAATCACATGGTGGTTACAGAATTCTATGCTAATGCCTCGACCACCAACTTCAAACGTGCATTGGTTACTACCGTTCAGGTGTCCAAGTGAGTTTCAACTTCAAAATCATTAATGCACTGTACAACCTTCCAAATGCAGATAATGAGGTTTATTTGACAAAATCAAAAGAAGAAGGACACCAATGGTTGGTTGACGAGTTGCACGATGGAGTGACTCCGAGTTGGTTAACTTTGCAAAAGGGGGTTAACTCATAAGATTTCACTGCAGATGCCAACTCATAGCTCTCGATTATCTGTACGAGATCATACCTTCCACTCAAGACACTGATGTGATCTCTAAGCTGGAAGTGATTATTCCAGTGATCATGGATGGTTTGGATGTGAATGTTGGACGCCATATAGTGGACCAGATGGCAAAGATAGTTATGGAGAGGTCTAAAAGTATTTTCTTTCCCTCATTGGTTACTCAGTTGTGCTATGATATTAGGGTATTGAAACACCCAAATGATGTTGAGAAGAAGCCAGCAGCCCTGATCCATCCCTTGTTGAAAAAGTCCCTAAAATCAAAGCTTAAGAAAATAAAAATTGATGTAGCTTCTCCATTCTTTGGGCAGTTCCCAAAGTCTTCTACTGAGCTCACTGGCCCTTCTACAGTTGCATTTGGATCATCTCACTCTATAGTACTGCTATATTCTGGGCCCTACATTATGCGCCATCTCTCTAGTCAGATTCATGGAGTGGATGCACATATTCAACAGTTGTTAGCTGGACTTCCTACTGGCCCATCTGGGGCTAAAACACCAGCAGACACTGAGTCTCCCCCATCCCTTCCTAAAATGGCTGCCGAGTATAAGTTGATCACCAGAAGACTAAGTGCGATGAATACCTAATTATAGAACATGAGTCACAGACAAGGAAAGGTTGAAAAGTGATAGAAGAAATTCAGTGAGCATGAGAATAAGAAGAGCAAGTTCTTGAGCAAGATGATGGATCGATTTAAATCTTTATGTGGGTTGAGTAGATTGGAGGATGATGAGGATGATGATGAGGAGAGACTTCAGTTCCCCTCCATATCAAGTTTAGACTGATTCATTTCAGGGGGCCTCTTCAAACTTATCTCTTGTTTTGATGCAGTGAGGGCACTGCACTGTTTGCGTGTTGGGAGCACACTTTATTTTGCTTGTTTTATTTGGATATTATTGTACCCTTGTCGGGCTTGTTTTAGTTATTTTAGATATTATTGTGCCCTTGCCGGGATTATTTATTTTGATGTTTGGATATTGGTGTGCCCTTGTTGAGTTTGTTTTGATATTGCATGCCCTCGTCGGGTTTTGGAGTTTCTATGGATGAATTTGATGGTATAGTTCTTTTGTTTTATTTAATTTTAGCTTTTATGATTTCTTTTATAGTTGGATTTTGAGTGACAATTCCCAATGATAGATCGAGTGATGACATTCTTAAGGGAAATCATCACTTTGTTGGATGTTTTGGGGCCAGGAAAAGTCTAAGTACCCGTTAGGCTAGTTGAAGTTTGTGTTTTGGGTTGTGAGATGTGGTGAAGTATGAGTAACCATATCGATTTATATGTATGATTTGGCCAGATGATGGATAGGGTGATGTATTTCTTAAGGGAAAATCGTCATCTTTTGAGATATTGGAAATATTGACTTGTCTGGTACTAATGGAGTTGGTCTCGTATGTGAATTGAGCTGGAGCATACCCCTTCGAAATTTTTTGTGAAAAGTTGCATGGCAAAGAATGATGTTAGTGACAACTCCTTTAATGATTTTGTAACTGTTAATTCACTAGTAGTGATTAATAAAAATGTAGAATGTGGCTCCATTTGTTCTTGTTTAGAAAGTGAAATTAACCCATCTTGAAAAGTTCGCATGCCATGTGTGGTGAGATTTTGTGAAATAATTCTTGCACTTGCTTGTGTCAACTAGAACTTGCCTGGTTAGTTGTTCAATGCTAGTCTTGATTGCATTTGGTTGGAGAAATGATCTTAGGCCTTCTTTGTGATTTTTGGAAACCTCCTTAGCCTTAAAAGCCTGCCATTGCACTAAATGTATCACTAGTAATCCCTTTTGAGCTTAATACCCTTTCTTTGGCAACCACATTACAAGCCTTGAACCATTTTGAAAATGAATCCCTCTTTTGAACTGTCCCTCCTTGAATGTTACAAATGTGAATTTGAGTCTAAAAGCCTAAGTTTGGGGGTGATTGAGAAATACCTTGGAGGAAATGAGCAATATATATGGCTTGTGGAAAGCATTAAAAGAACTTGTTAAAGAAAGGATTAAGTTAAAAAGAAAATGCAAAATGAGAGAAAACAAAGGAAAAGATAGAAAATCTCCAAGGTGAATAGAATGACAAAAATTGGGGCTTCAAATGAAATTAGTGAAGTGGTGCTTTGTGTTGCATGGAAATGGAAAAGAAAATGGCTTTGGTTTCAAATTGAAAATGTTGTGTAGTGTTCAAGGAGGATGTTGTCACTTCAATCAAAATGCTTGTCCTACCCTTCCCCGAGCCTACATTACAAGCTTAAAAATGTCCTTTGAGATCTCCGACCGATTGCTTTTGAGCTAGTGGAAAATGAAAATAAAGGAAAGCTTATGGTTTGATACTTGTTGGTACTTGAAATTCTTTGTGAGTAAGAGTGTTTATGCATCTGTCCCTTGTGTTACCTTGTGAATAGTGTGTTTTGGGACTTTTGTTCTTGTGAGGGCATGTGAATTAGGATAGTTGGTGAAGTTGATAAATTCCAAAAATGAGTCAAATTAGAATAGTTGGTAAACTAGTAGTTTTGAGTCACTTGATTATTTTGAAGTCCCATTGCATCTTAAAAAGTGGTGTTTTTGAATAAAGGGGATTGTTTAGATAAAGTGAACATGTCATCGACTAATCATTAGTACCAATCAAAGTCATGCATTTGTGCTTGAGGTGAGTCTCCGTGATTTGTAGTGATGTCATTCCACTTGTGTTTAGTGTATTTTGAATTAAAGTTTTGAGTTGCTTGAGGACAAGCAATAGTTCAAGTTATAGGGTTTGATAAGTTGGTATTCTACCTACTTATTTAACTCTTAATCTTATGCTTTTGCGAATATAATATGGAAAAATAGTGTAATTGACACGGATTACTTCTACTTTGAAGGTTTATGTGATTTAGAAGTGTTCGGCAAGGATTCGGATAAAAACTAGTTAAAATGGAGCTATTTAGAGAAGCATTAAACTGGCAGCTGAATTAACCTGTGCGCACGCGGTGGTCCACATGTGTACACGATGGTCACCCTAGGAGAAGCTCCGTGCCCACATAGAACCGACTGCATATGCGAAGGTCAACTAGAAGAAGACACTTCACGTACGCGGCGAACCGCCTGTGTAGGTGAAGAAGAAAAGTGATAGTAGCTGGGAAATTTAGGAATTTCACACTTTTGGAAACCCCAATCCACATAAAACACATCTCAACCATTTTGGAAGCTATCTTTGGCAATTTCACATAACTTTTGCAAGCTTGGAGAGCAAGTTCATCACCCTACATCATTGGAGTAAAGAATTGGATGATTTCTATTGTAAAATCTTAAAATTCCTTTCTTCAAACTCTTGTTCTAAATTGACCAATTGTAGGTGTAATTATTGAATTGAGATTTGGTTAATGTATTAGAGATAATACTTTATTTGAGTATTTAGTTCTTATCTTGTTATCTCTTGATTAAGTTGTGTGGGTCTATTGAATCTTTCTTGCTTTAATTATATAGTTGATGGCTGCAAATATTGATTTAGCATACTAACTGGGTTCTTGCTTGAGAGAGGAGTTCTTCAATTGGGTAAAGGTTCAATAGTGGGGATTTGGAGTTTTCACTCTAGATCAAGGGTAGAAATAGTTTGATTGCCGAAAATTCCCATCTAAGAGCTGGGGCTAGAAATAACCCAACTTACCTAAGTCAATTTGGTTGTTTGGTTGCTAAACCGTGGAGATTCGAGAGAACCCACAAAGGATAAATGCTTGATTGGTTGAAGGACAATTAAGCATATTCTAAACCAAGGCTACCTATGCGTTAATTGGGTGTAAGTCTTGTGAATTGAATTCTCATTCCCAATTCTCCCTTGTTATCCTTGCTTGGTGAAAGCCATTGACCAAACCTATCTTTATTTGATTTCCTTTTATCGATTGTTTTAGTTTAAAATCCCCCAATCATTATCTTTTCTTTTTACTCCTTGAACTTCAAATAGTTTCTTTAATTATTTATTATCTCAATAGCCTTTACATTGTTCTCTGTGGGATCGACTCCAACACTCATAGGGAATATAAATATTGTTTTGCTCTGATGATCGCTACCACCTCCTATTAGAGAGTGCTTTTGAGCATTATCAGCATGCTATCCGGACCCATCATCCTGAGAGGTCCAAAGATAAGAGAAAAACATTAGGCCGGGGCAGTACTTTAGAATCGACTGAACCCACCACTATTCATGATGCATTTGTGTTGCCACAAGAGGTTGTACCCTACCTTACTGCTTTACCTACTCCAAAGGGCAGCCTGAATGAGGAGACTCCATCAGTGAGGGAGGAAGCCACTGTGACTTCGAGACGCCCATGCAGTATTGCATTGTTAACTCTTCGCAGGGTTGACGTATCTATTCCTGAAACTGCCAGGGCTCCTTCCATATCATCTACACCTCCTTTCCCAGAGCCAACCTCTGTCTATTCCTTCCCCCAATGAATTTTGCCAACACTGTTTAGACCATACTACAACTATAGGAGTAGATAAAAAAGTTTACTGAACAGTTCCAGTCGATTATTAATGCCTCAATACAGCAGGCCATAGCACCATTTTTCAATGTACATGGCCATATAAATTCAATGAAAGAGAGGATCAATGACAAGCTGGATGAAATAGGTGCGGTTGAGCACACACAAATGAAGGAGGATATAGCAGCACTGCAGGTTGATGTTGATAAGCTGAAGGTACATCCAGTTGCTATGTATTCCAGTTCTCCCACAGTCATGCTACTTATGCCAATGCTAAATTTGTGGGACTAAGCAAACCTTTCACTCCGGAAGAAAGATGTTGAGGTGGTTGAGGAACCAGGTATCCCTACAGAGCCAAAGAGAAAGAAGAAAAAAAAGGGCAAGAAGGTTCGCAAAGAGGGAGATGATGCCCTGTTAAGCCCTATATCAGTGGCTCGCAAAGAGGAATAAGCTGAAAAGAGGAGAAAGAAAGAGGAAGCAAAATTGTTCAAATAATCCCTAGCCGAGCATCAGATTCTGATTGATGCTATAGGTAGTGGCGGCTAGGGAGTGGTGTTGCAGGCACCATAGAGGTACCTTCTTTAGACCCTATTATGGGAGTGACTGTTGATGAAACTTCCCGGGTAGATATTGATGTTGAGAAGGCTGCTGAGGTATCCTCTATTAGTGATAAAGAAGCAGGTACTGATCTAGTGGGCCCAAGTACTACATAGGATGACCGTGCTTAGGTGCTACAGGTATGCTCACCTCCCTTATTTTGAATATTTTTACTGTTTTGGGGACAATGCCCAACTTTTTTTGATGGGGTAGGGGCAACTTGGTCATCTTTTATGTGTTTTGGTAGAGTGTTTTAGCAAAGTCTGAGTAGCCAAAACACTCACGTCGTGCCGCGATGTTAAATCAGGAGCTGTATGGGAGGCAACTCATGAGGGTATCTAAAAGGTACCCGCGTCCTTGGGGTTTTCTTGCTGTGTTATTTCCCTAAGTACTTTTAATTTCTACTGAACCAACATGTTTAGAATAGGATGTGTATTTGTAAAAGAAAAATAGGAATTCAATGTAGTCTATGGCCTGGTTTTTATATGAAAATGGAGACCCCTCTTAATTTTTAGTGCAAAAAGCTTGTTGAGACTGACCTTGACGGATCTGTGATTGACAGCATGTATATGAATGTGATAAGTAGCTTAAGCTAATGCATAAACTAATAGTTAGCGACTCATTAGTCATAACTCTGTGCAATGTGTGGGTGAGCTAAAGTTTGTATCATTCTTGTTGTATGTATCAATCTAGAACTTGCCTGGTTAGTCTTTCCTTGGTTGTAGAATAGTCGGTTAGGAGATGATCATAGGCCATTTTTGAAGGAAGTCCACTTAACCCAAATGATCTACCAAATGACATTGATTCCCTTTGATCCCTAAGTTTGAGCCTGAACTGATCCCTTTTTTGTTGTTAGCCTTTCGCCTTCCCCGTTTCCTGTAAACCTTTGTTCTGGCTCTGGTCCCTCCTTGGACATTGTGTACCTCAACTTAGGCTAAATGTCTGAGTTGCGGGTGGCTACTGTAAGGGTAAAATAGGAAGAATAGGGTATGAAAAGATTGGGTTAGTAAAGAAAAGGAAGATAATGGGTGTGCTTTGTGTGCCACAAAAAGAAGAAAAAAAATATATAGAAAGATAAAAAGTGCAAAAGTGAAATAAAAGCCACACCCAATCCTTGATTAAAGTGACATGATAACAAAGAAAAAGGGAGAATAAGGGAGGAAAAGAACTTGGTCTGAAAGTGGAAGAATAAACATAAGTGTAGTGTCAAGAAAGGCATAATCACTATTACTCAAATATACCATACCCGTCCCCGAGCCTAAATTACAAACCTAATAAAGTCATATAGTGATCCTAACCCAACTGTTTGAAAGCCGAGGCATAGAATATAAGGGCAAGATTATGGTATTGTGCATGTACAACTTGAACTTCTTTGCGAGAGTGAGTGTGATCCCAGTCCCTATTTATTGAATGAAATTGCGTGTGAGAGAGACTCCTTTGCTATGAGGGCACTAGAGTAGACTGTGATTACTGACTTATCAGGTAAATGACTTCTGTGTATGCTAGTTTGTTCATTTATATCATGTTGTCATCCATGGATCCATTTTGTGTTATCTTGATAACTTGTATGTATGCACTGGTTTTGTACTAACAAGAGTGGGTACTGATTTTGTGAACTGAGATGGTTTAATCATTTGGTTGCTGTAGTTCCTAGGTTTCTTTTGCTTAAGAGCCATCTTAGTCTATTTTTGTTTTGTTGCTTGAGGACAAGCAAACATTTTAAGTTGAGGGTGTTGATGTGCTGGGATTTCACGACACTTTTGACGCTTAATATTAAGGAGTTTTGAAGTTTTTAGGTGTGTTTTGTTAGATATGATGCTTGTTTGGTACATGTGCAGGGAAAAGTATTGAAAAGACAAAAGGACAGAAAAAGTGTTGTTTCTGGGCTATTAGTGTTGCCCCACGGGCGTGGGATCCACCACGGCTCGTGGGAAGAAAACTTCAGGATGAAGCAGCGAGAATACAAGGCAAAAACCCACCCACGACCAATTAGGACGGGCGTCGAAGTCACCATGGGCCATCACATTTGCCTGTGGAAATGAACCAGAGAAATCAAGGCACGAATCTAAGTTTAAACGCCCAGTCACGATACCCTTGGGAGTTGCGATGGGATGTTACATGTGCCCATCGAAATCGACCAGGGCAGATGACAAAGTAGATGATTTGGCCGATGAGTTACCCACGACGCCATGGGAGCCGCAATGGCCCATCAGTCTTTCCTGTGGAAACTTGGTAGACTATTACGCACAAAGGCAAGAAGACTCGATGGGCTTCCCATGATGCCCGTGGCATCCACGATGGCCCGTGGGGCCTGCCTGTCAGACGAACCGCATTCTAGCTCTCCTAGTTCTGTTAGGATTTGGTCTTTGTTATCTATAAATACATTTCCTAGAGTTTTATTTCGAATGTTATGCAATTTTGGGACATCAAAACATATTGTTGAGAATATTATTCTATACTTTTGAGAATTCAATTACTTATTCTTGATTATTGAAGTATTCTTGAGAATTCAAGATTTTGATTTTCTTTACTTATTATTGTAAGTTATAATCATGATCCTTTCATCTAATTTTGATTGTTCTCTTACAACTATGAGTAGATTAATCCACAACTAGGGTTGTGGGAACCATTAAGGATTAACAAAGTAGGCAAAGTACTTAGTAATCCTAGAATGGTGTTCATGCATGTATTGTTCTTTCCCTCGCTATGATTGCTTTTTAATGGTTGCAAATGTTAGAACCTTCCTTATTCCTACTTTCTTGACCAAATGGGTAACGAATGGAAAAGGGGATTACATAATGGAAATTTGAGGCTACCAACCCTCACCTAATTAGCTTGAACTTTCCCAGGGAAGGCTAATCTGGGATCATTGTTAAGGATTAGCAAAGCAAACGCCGGTAGACTGATCAAGTTGCATTGTGATATTCTTCTATGTTGGTAACCATCTGCTTAGGAGAAACTATCTTACCGATTTTGCATGCATAGAACTAGATTGGATTGCTGGTACCATATCTTACTGCATTATGAACTCATGGGGAACAGTACCCTAGTCGCTTCTCTCATTAATTATAATACTTGAAACTGTTACTTTGCTACTTGTTCAAATCTAAGTTACAAATATTACTTTTACTTTAACCCCCCCCCCCCCCCCATTGGGGAAATAAATGGCCAAAAGCGCAAATAGATATAGTTGACCCTAGTCCTACCATATTCCCTGTGGGATCGATCCCAACCTTTGTTGGGTTTTATATTTGAACAACAAACACTTTATACTTCTTTTTGGAGGTGTAATTTGGGCGTATCAAGTGATCATCCCAATTACCTTTAAAGTCAATCACACAGGCTCTCAACATATTATCTAAAGTCTGAATGGTCATGTCTGCATGACCATCTATTGATGCGCCAAAATTACACCTCTTTTTAGAAGAGCAAGCGGTCGCTATTCAAATATAGAATCCAATGAAGGTTGGGGTCGATCCCACAGGAAATATGGTAGGACTATGGGTGATTAGTGTTTACTTGCGCTCTTAGCCGTTTATTTCCCTTTGAAGGTTTTTTTAAGTAACAGTGAGTTATCGTAACTTATGATTCATAACAAGTAACAGTTATTAGTTTCAACAATTGTTATCAATAAGGAAAGTTACCAGGGTAGTGTTCCCCATGAGATCACAACTTAGTAAGGTGTTTGTACTTAGTAAACTAGCTTGGTGCTTAGCATACAGAATCGGTAAGCTAGGTTCACCTAAACCCTTGATCTAGCAGATAGATGAATTTCACCACACGCCTTGGTCCGGCCGTGGGTGTAAGATTTACTAAACCTTATCCTGGATCCTAGATTAGCTATTCCCGGACAAGGTCAAGCTATTTGATGAGGATTGGTAGCCTCAAATCTCCATTATTGAACAACCCTTTTTCCATCCATTACCTCCTTGGTCTGACAAGTAAGGATAAGGCGAGTTCTAACGTTATGCACTGTTAGAAAGCAACCAAAACAAAGGGAAGAAAAATACATGCATAAACACCGCCCTAGATATACCAAGTACTTAGCCTACTTCATTAATCGTTCATGGTTTCCACAACCCTAGTTGTGGATTTAGCTACTCATGTTCATAAGTAAACAATTAATGGTTGTTGGAACAATCATCAGTAGATACTTACAAGAATAATTAAAGAAATCTGAAATCTTGAAGAAAGTCTCAAGAACGCTTCAATTAATCAAGAACAATATTTAATCTCAAGAACTTTTCTATAAAGTCAAACCAAACTCAACAATATAGTGATTGTACGAATATAATGAGTAACAACTGAAAATAAAACCTAAGGGGAAGTATTTATAGGTAAGAAAACCAGATCTTGACTATTCTAGGAAAGTTGGACGTGGTCATTGCCGATGGGATGCCCCACGGGCTGTCGTGAATGCGATGGGCATCGTGGGTGCTCGTCGGGACTCTTCAGGTCTTAGTTCCAGGCCTTCTACCTTGATACCACGGGTGGATGTGATGGGACGTCATGGGTGTGATGCCCATAGTGGTTGCCCATTGACTACACTTGACTTTGCCCCATCTTCACTGCCGTGTTTCCACGGGCATCTGTAATGGGGTGTTGTAGTTGCCACGCCCATCGTGGATGCCCGTCTCCCTTACTTGGCTGCTTCACATTTTCTCTGGCTCATATTGATGGGCTCTATGATGTCCTATCGTGTAATCCACGGGTGTCGTTGCATCCTGTCAGGCTTCAATGCCTTAGCTTCTCCTGATGCCTTGTTCAGATGCCTTCTCCCATGGGCCGTCGTGGGTGTGACGCCTGTGGGGCATGTCTTTTTGCCTAGAAATCTGCAACACTTTGGTATTTTCATCTTTTCAATTATTTTCCATATACATGTAACAAATGACATCAAATCCAACAAAATGTACTTAAGAACTCTAAAAAAATCCTTAGTTTTAAGCGTCGAAAGTGCCATGAAATCCCAGCACATCAACACCCTCAACTTAGAATTTTTGCTTGTCCTCAAGCAACAAACAAAAACAAAAAGTAAAAACGATGCATAAGTAGAAGGAAACCAAAAACTACAGCAGCAACATGACTCATTAAACTTTCAGACCTCAGAGTCGTACCCACTCCTTAACATCTCATAAACCAGTGCATTTTATCAAATTATCAAAACAATAGAAGATGGATCCATGAGTGAAAACATGAAATTCATGAGTAATCTAGCATACACAACAGATATTCAAACCAAGTAATTAGTAATCGCAGTCTACTCTAGTGCCCTCACAACAAAAGAAGTCCCGATCACACAAAATTGCAATTAAATTCACAGAGACTGGGAATCCTCTCACTCTCACAAATAAATTCAAGTTGTACATGTACAAAACCATAGGCTTGCCCTTATTTTCTATGCTTTAGCTTTCAAACAGTTTAGTCAGGATTAATATAGGACTTTTTTTATGATTGTAATGTAGGCTTAGGGACGGGAATGGTACATTTGGGTAAATAGTGACTCTGCCCTCCTTGAGACTACAATTTCTTCTTTATTTTCTCCACTTTTCAGACCCTACAGTTTTCCTCCCTTATTCTCCTTTCTTTCAAACCTTTTTACTTTTATCAAGCTTTGGGTGTGGCTTCCATTAAATTTTTCTTTTCATTCATTTTTTTTCCTTTTAGCACACAAACCACACCCAGTTTCTTTCTTTTTACTATTAACCCAATCTTTTCATACCCAACACTTCCTACTTACCCCTACAGTAGCCACTCTCACACTTAGGCTTTTAGCGTGAGTTGAGGTGCACAATGTCCAAGGAGGGACCAGGGCCAAAACAGAGATTTATAGAAAACAGGGAAGGTGAATAGGCTAACAAAAAAAGGTTCAACTTTAGGCTCCAAATCAGGGATCAAAGGGATTACTTTTCATTTGGTAGGTCATTTGGCTGAAGTGGACTAATTCAAAAATGGCCTATGATCATGTCCTAACTAAACCTTTCTACAACCATATCATGACTAACCAGGCAAGATCTAGATTGCACAGTACAACAAGAACGTATACTAAGCAGCTCACTTCACACATAGCACAGAGTTTAGAGTACATATTAGCTAATTACCGATTCATGCCTTATCTTACTATACTTATCTCAGTTATATACATGATGTCATTTACAGACCCATCAAGGTCAATTCTAACACCTTATTGCACAATAATTTGGAGGGATCTCCATTTTTCAAAAATCAGACTATGGCTGCATTCAGTTTCTAATTCACTTCTACAAACACATATCCTATACTAAACATGCCGGTTCATAGAAATTAAAAGTCCTTAGGGAAAAAACACAGGCAAGAAAACCCCAAGGATGCGGATACCATATAGATACCCTCATGGGTTACCTCCCATGCAACTCTTGATTTAAAATCACAGCATGACGCGAGTGTTTTGGCTACTTAGACTTCACCAAAACACTCTACAAAAAACTGATGACCACAGCTGCCCCCACCCAATCTAAAAGCTGTGCATTGTCCCCAATGCACTAAAAAATAATAAACAAGGAATACTAGGCATACCTGTGGTGCCTAAGCGCAGTCATCGGGTGTAGCTGTTGTTGGGCCCACTGGATCGATGCCCGCAGTTGTATCTCTAAAAGAGGCTGCCTCCGCAGTCCTCTCAATACTATTATCATCAGCTGCCCGAGCAACATCCTCACCATGAACTCCCACAATGGGGTCTAAAGAAGGTATATCAACAATTCCAGCAACACAACTAGCTAATCCACCCATGCCAATGACATCAACCTCGATCTGTTGCATAGCTAGAGACTCCTTTGTTTCCCACTCTAACTCTTTCCTGGCTCTCTTCGCAGCTCTTTCCTCCCTCTTCTTTTGAGATTTTTGGCTAAGGGGTGCATCATCCGCTAGAACATGCTTTTTTTCACTTTCTCTTTATCTTGTGCTTAGAGGGGCTAGGAGGTAATTTAACCTCTTTTTCCTTTACCAGCCCGACATGCCAAAGCTCGAGGTTGACAAAATTCTATAAGTCAAGCATAGGCTCTGATGTAACCTGTAGTAAGACTACTCAAGCCTGAGCTTGAGAGGCTGAGTGACTCATCAATCCATCCACATCGACCCTAAGCTCTACTATCTTCTGCTTTAGTTCTGTGAGCTTAACCACACCCTTTTCTTACAGCTTCTCATCAACCCTATTTTCTAATACGTCAATCCGATCATTCACATTAAGAAATGATGCTATGGCTCTCCGGATTGAGGCATTAATAATCGGCTAAAACTGCACAACAAACTTTTTCATTTTGTTCCTTCAACTCAATGGTCCTTTGAACTGTGTTGGCAAAATTTACCAGATGAAAAGCAAATATGGAATCGATTTCCTTTATTGGAGGTGTTGCAGAAGAGGATGGACCAGCAGTAGCATGCTCAGTTCGGCTACCCTGTAGGGTGGGCACAACAGTGGTGAATGGTGTCGCCTATGGTATCTATAAATGTGCCTCTTGGGTCAGAGCAAGTGGTTCTAAAGAACCACTCAAACCCATAACTCTGGTTTCATCTTTGGATCTCTCAGGGTGATGTATCCGGGTGGCCCGCTCCATACGATCAATAAACGTATATTTAAGGACATTAGCTTCGTCCCCCAACTCAGTAATGAGGCAGGGAAATGGGTAGGAGGAACTTATCTTGGTGACTCTATCCCTGATCTTTTCCGTTATGATTTGCACAAAGTTTAACTTGTATTTTGATCACAAGCTAGCCACTAAGATAGCTCTTTCCAGAGTGAGTTGGTTGTCTCCACCCATCGACATCAGCCGCAGTCGTATTATGGCCCAGCAGAACTTGGCCTCAAATGATAGAGAGGCCTTTGTGATTTATGTCTTGTCTTGATTTAGCCAGCTTGGGTTCCTGATTGTTGTGAGCTGCTTGGCCAACCATTTTGTCTGTTTGGCCTCCGTTTTCATCCTATGAACATACTCAAAAGGGTCAGCGACAATCTCATATCTGGGCCCAAAGAGGAACCTGTTGATAGTTTCGGAGGAGATGTTAACAGGGACACCTCACACACGCTCTCAAGAGCGGGCAGGTCAACAACTCTTTGACCCTTCTGGCATCTACTTTCCAATATTAGTTGGTAGTTCACATAGAACTCCCTCACAATAAGTGGTTGGTAGTCCGGGAGTGGCTTGCTGGTCCAACCCAATTGGTAATACCGAAAATATTCATCAAACTTGGGGAAGTTCTTTAGCTTGAAAGGATCTATCCTCCATTCTTCAGCGATAGGCCGTCTCAGATTTTCTCGTGTTGTCACTCCTAGCCCATAATCGAATATTTTCTTTGATTCTTTGATATTCCACCTTTCTTTCTACTGAGCGAGTACCAACGTTATGCCAGGGCCTGTCGGAGTGGGTCAAGTCTCCCTTTCCGGAGTGGTGGTCTCTATATCAGACTCAGCATCACCCTCTACATCTTTGGCCGAACTGTGCTCAGACCCTGATTCATTATCATTTCTCAGCTCGGTCCCGGTTCCTATGCCACTAGAGACCTGGGTAGCTAGCTCTTACCGTACTTTAGCTGGTGAAGGAGCATGGTACTTTTCTACGCTAGAACTAGCAGAGCTGGAAGAAGATCATTCTTCCTCTGCAGGTGCATTTCCTCCTTCCTCTTCATACCGGGGGGAAGGAGATACTATCAACTTTCTTCTGGTTGCTCGGACGAGGGGGGTGTTGCCTGAATCACTCTTCTTAACTTCAGAATTGAATTGATCCTTTAGTCGAGACTTGAATGAAGTATCCTTTCCTTTTTGGGCCCCCCAACGTCAAAGTGGTGTTTTTAGTTCTGTAGTACCTGAAAGCAATCATTGTTAGCACAGAGTTCAAAAATTGAAAACCAGAAAAATTTACACTTCGAAAAAAAATTCAGTACTTTAAGCCTCCTACGGGCGTGGGAGGTCTGACATCCCGTGGAACAGAGCGATAGAATGGTCCAGTGAAATTTTCAAGTGAAATTGTCCTCCCACGCCCCTGTTCCATGGGCGTGGGAGGTTTGACGTCCCGTGGGAAAGAGCGTCAGATCTTGACATTAAATTTTTTAATGACAAGCTGTCCTCCCACGAGCTCCTGCCATGG
This sequence comes from Jaltomata sinuosa, assembly GCA_003996215.1. NCBI lineage: Eukaryota > Viridiplantae > Streptophyta > Magnoliopsida > Solanales > Solanaceae > Jaltomata > Jaltomata sinuosa. Next base: position 377,755 of record QJPP01000272.1, on the reverse strand, counting down.
GCGTAGGAGGTCCGACGTCCCGTCGGATCGGGCGTCGGATCTGGCCAGAAGCTTTTTCAGGCCTTAAACTATTTCCAACACCCTGATCGACGCCCGTCGTGCCTCTAACGGCCCGTCTGCTAGCCCGTGGGATCAAGTCATGCACACAAAACTAATTTCTTTCGTTTAATCATTTGCCTGCACAAGTTTTCACCTCACCCTAACAAACAACATACAACAATTTTTTCACACCACATCAACCCAATTCTCATAGCATTGACATAACCCTAAATCCCAATCTTTTCACATAGAACCCAATGAAGGTTGGGGTCGATCCCACAGGGAATATGGTAGGACTATGGGTGATTAGTGTTTACTTGCGCTCTTAGCCGTTTATTTACCTTGGAAGGGGGGTTTTAAGTAACAGTGAGTTATCGTAACTTAGGATTCGTAACAAGTAACAATTATTAGTTTCAACAGTTGTTATCAATAAGGGAAGCGACCAGGGAAGTGTTCCCCATGAGATCATAACTTAATAAGGCGTTTGTACTTAGAAAACTAGCTTGGTGCTTAGCATATAGAATCAGTAAGCTAGATTCACCTAAATCCTTGGTCCGGCAGATAGATGAATTTCACCACACGCCTTGGTCCGGCCGTAGGTGTAAGATTTACTAACCCTTACCTTGGATCCCAGATTAGCTATTCCTGGACAAGGTCAAGCTATTAGATGAGGGTTGGTAGCCTCAAATATCCGTTGTTGAACAATCCTTTTCCTATCCATTACCTCCTTAGTCCGGAAAGTAAGGATAAGGCGAGTTCTAACATTGTGCACCATTAGAAAGCAATCAAAACAAAGGGAAGAACAATACATGGATAAAAACTGCCCTAGATATACGAAGTACTTAGCCTACTTCATTAATCATTCATGTTTCCCAAAACCCTAGTTATGTATTTAGCTACTCATGTTCATAAGTAAACCATTAATGGTTGTTGGAACAATCATCAGTAGATACTTACAAGAAGAATTAAAGAAATTCGAAATCTTGAAGAATGTCTCAAGAACACTTCAAATGATCAAGAACAATCTTTAATCTCAAGAACTTATGTTATAAAGTCAAACCAAATGCAATAATGTAGTGATTGTACGAATATAATGAGTAACAACTGAAAATAAAACCTAAGGGGAAGTATTTATAGACAAAAAGACCAGATCCTGACTATTCTAGGAAAGATGCACGTGGTCACTGCCGATGGAATACCCCACGGGTCGTCATAGATGCGAAGGGCGTCGTGGGTGACCATCGGGCCTCTTAAGGTCTTGGTTCCAAGCCTCTTGACTTGATACCATGGGCAGATGTGATGGGACATCATGGGTGTAACACCCGTTATGGTTGCCCATTGGCTGCACTTGACTTTGCCCCATCTTCGCTGTTGTGTTTCCATGGGCGTCTGTGATGGGGCGTCGTAGTTATCAAGCCCATCGTGGATGCCCGTCATCCTTACTTGGCTCCTTCACATTTTCTCTGGCTCATATTGACGGGCTCTGTGATGTCCCATCGTGTCATCCATGGGCGTCGTGGCAGCCCATCAGGCTTCAATGCCTTAGCTTCTTCTGCTGCCTTGTTCATACGCCTTCTCCCATGGTCCGTCATGGGTGTGACACCCATGGGGCATGCCTTTTTTCCCAGAAATCTGCAACACTTTAGCATTTTCATCTTTTCAATAGTTTTCCCTATATATGTAACAAACGACATCAAATCCAATAAAATGTACTTAAGAACTCCCAAAAATCCTTAGTTTTAAGCATCAAAAGTGTCGTGAAATCCCATCACATCATCTATCTGTGGGTGGAAACCGGTGCTAAGATTAACCTAGGTACCAAGACCCTTCTAAAATGACCTCCAAAGTTGAAATGTGAACTGAGTACCCCTATATGAGATGATGGATAAGGAAATCCCATGCATTACGACTATCTCACGGATGTAAAGCCTGGCATAATACTCTGTTGAATCCATAGTCTTGACAACTAAGAAGTGTGTTGACTTAGTAATTCTGTCCACTATCACCCAAATCGAGTCATGTTGTCTGCGAGTATGAGGTAAGCCTATAATGAAGTCTATATTGATCATTTCCCACTTCCAAGTAGGAACATTGATATCCTAAGTCTAAACTCTCGGTCTTTGATGTTCTACTTTAACTTGTTGATAGTTGGGACACTTAGCCACGAAGTCTTCAATGTCCCTCTTCATTCCATACTACCAATAGACTTCTCATAGGTCACGATACATCTTGGTGGAGCCAGGATGTATAGAATACCTGGAGCTGTGAGCCTCTGTCAAAATCTGCTGCCTCAAATTATCTACATTAGGCACATATAAGTGGCCTTGGTAACGAAATACACCATCTCCCCCTTGGGAGAAAACTTACTCTCTGCTGATGGACTGCACCCTTCAAGTGAAGTAAGATGGGATCATAGTCTTGATTTTCCTTCACCTTAACTACCAATGAAAATTCTGACCCATTCTGCATAATGACACCACCTTTTGATGAATCTGTAAGGCGAACTCCCAAACGAGTGATCCTATGAACATACTTAGCCAATTCCTTCTTTTCTTTCTCAACATGTGACACACTACCCATGGACAGCCTATTAAGTGCGTCAGATACCACATTGGCCTTACTTGAATGGTAAAGCACACTCATGTCATAGTCCTTGAGGATCTCTAACCACCTTCTCTGGCAAAGATTTAACTACTTTTAAGTGAACATGTACTGGAGGCTTTTATGATCGGTAAACACATCTACATGGACACCATACAAGTAGTGTCTCCAAATTTTCAAAGCAAAGACCATGGCTGCTAACTCAAGATCATGAGTTGGGTAGTTCTTCTCATGAACCTTAAGGTGTCTAGAGGAATATGCAATGACCTTACCATGTTGCATCAAAACGCAACCTAAGCCAACTCTAGAAGCATCACAATACACTATAAAACCGTCTGAACCCTCTGGTAGAGTCAAAACTAGAGCTGTGGTCAACCTAGTCTTCAGTTCCTGAAAGTTCTTTTCACACTCATTTGACCATTGGAACTTAAACTTTTTCTGAGTCAACCTAGTCAACGGGGCAACTATGGATGAAAATACTTCAAAAAAACCTCTTGTAGTAACCATCCAAACCTAAGAAGCTCCTGATGTCTGTCAGAGAAGTAGGTCTAAGTCAGTCCTTTACTGCCTCTATCTTTTGCGAATCTACTCGAATGCCCTCCTTAGACACAATATGACCTAGAAAAAGCAACTGACTGCAACCAAAAATCAATTTGCTGAACTTGGCGAATAACTGGCGATCTTTGAGAGTTTACATCACAACCCTCAAATGGTTTGCATGCTCTTCCTTACTCCGTGCGTAGACAAGAATATCATCTATGAAGACAATAACAAACATATCTAAATACTTCTTGAACACCCTATTCATCAAGTCCATAAAGGTTGTGGGAGTATTGGTTAGTCCAAAAGACATAACTACAAATTCATAGTGACCATACCGAGTTCTGAAGGCTGTCTTCAGAATGTCATATTCTCTAACTCTAAGCTGATGATAATTGAATCTGAGGTCAATTTTACAGAAGTAGCTGGCACCTTAAAGTTGGTCGAACAAGTCATATATTCCGGGGATGAGATACTTATTCTTGATGGTGACTTTGTTCAACTGACGGTAGTCGATACACATTCTGAGAGAACCATCTTTTTTACTCATGAAGAGAACTAGAGTACCCCATGGAGAGATGCTGGGCCTGATAAAACCATTATATAAAAGGTCTTTCAACTGCTCTTTCAATTCCTTAAGCTCTGCTGGAACCATTCTGTAAGGGGAAATAGATATAGGTTGCATATCTGGAAGAAGGTCTATCCCAAAGTCAATCTCCCAATCAGGAGGGACTCCGGGAAGATCTTCAGGAAATACTTTAGGGAACTCATTTACTACTAGAACTAACTGGAGAGATGGGGTCTCGAACTTAGAATCCATAACCCAAACTATATGGTAGATATACCCCTTAGAGATTATTTTTCTAGACTTGAGATAAGATATGAAATGACTCTTCAAGGATGGAGGGCTACCCTGCCACTCTAAGACAGGCTTATTAGGAAACTTAAAACTTACTATCTTAGTTCTGCAGTCGACTAAGGCATAACAAGCAAGTAGCTAATTCATGCCAAGAATAATGTCAAAATCTATCATGGCTAGTTCTACTAAGTCTGCTGAAGTGACTTTATGGAGGACTGAGATAGGGAAATTTTTGTATACCCTCTAGGCTAGGATTGACTCATCAACTGGAGTAGAGACTGAGAAAGGCTCTAGGAGTTCATGGGGACTGACTCTGAATTTACACACAATATATAGGGTCACAAATGACAATGTAGCTCCAGGGTATAATAATGCATAAACGTTAAAAGAAAAGACTTGCAACATACCAGTGACTAAATCTAGGGAACTATCTTGATCCTGGTAGGACAATATGGCATAGAGATGGTTCTGACATTGACCGCCGCCTATGCCAGAAGTAGTACCCTGCTGAGCTGTGCGAACCACTGGGGCTGCTGGAGTAGTAAATTGAACTCAATTACCTCTTTGGCCCTGCTTGGCGGAGAGGCACTCTTTCAACCTATGACCAATCTAACCACACTCCCAAAACACCCCTCTCTGCCTTCATTACACTTACTAGAATGATTCTTACCACACTTAGGACATGCTAGAAATGTGTGGTTACCTGAGATGCTACCTTGCGACTTAGATCCTGATGTACTATTCTTATAATCATGATGAGGTTTGGGGGATGTAGCACTAGCTGATGAAGGCACTGAAGCTGAAGACTTCTGCTGAAACTCTGAGCAATTTTTGTTGCCTGACCTCTGCTGTGAGTAATCATAGTTACCTATCCTAGCCTTCTTGTTTTCCCTTGCTATCTCTTTAAGCTTCTCTTCTTCCATCTATTGAGCATAAGTCATGAGTCTAGAGATATCCATATCCCCGACTAGCATAGCTATCTTGGACTCCTTCTTAACCAAGTCAGAAACACCCAAAATGTACTAGCCTATTCGGGCTCTCAACTTGGCTACCATGGCTGGAGCATACCTAGAGAGCTGCGTAAACTTTAAATTGTGTTCCTGAATAAACATAGATCCCTGTCTTAGATTTACAAACTCCTCTTCCTTAGCCTCTCTCAACTCCCTCGGGAAGAACTTGTCCAATAAATCTCTGGTAAAACAATCCCAAGTCACAGGAGCTACATTCACACCTCTGATGTCCTTCGACTGAGTGAACCAAATATGAGCCATATCCTTCAACTTATATGATGCTAGCTCAACACTGTCAGTACTAGTCACCTACATCACCTCAAGAATCTTCTTGATCTCATCAATAAAATTCTGTGGTATCTCACCAACCTTCGACCCTAGAAACTACGGGTTAATGCAAACAAAATCTTTAACTCGGGCTGCAGCTGATCCATTATTTGGGTTCGTAGGAATTGGGACCTGCTGATTAGACTGGTTGGTCATAGCTTGTGCCAATATTTGGAAAGCATTATGAAACTTAGCATTCGTAACTTCATGGTTTAAGGCTGAAGGATTCGCGTTAGCATTGAGAGCATTATTTCTGCGAGGAGGCATGATCAAAAATGCATAACGAATAGATTAAAAGGGAGAATTAGAAGTATGGCATGCTTCACACCCATGAAGACGACTTCACTCAATGCGACTTTCTAACACCCTAGGACACATTAAACCTAATGCTCTGATACCAAGTTTGTCATGCCCCGAGCCTATGCCCTAGACATAACAAGGTGCTTAGAGTCACAAGTAACCCCAAGCTAACCCTTGATCTGGCATAAGCTAAGCATTCTAATTAACATAAATATCTAGGTAGAAGCTATACTAAATTTAATTTAAAAGTTCAAAAATATAAATTGAAAATCTTTGAATAAATGAATATATGAGTCTCACATATACTATAACTAAATAGTTTGAAATCTAGTTCTATGTCTAAAATCCTTTACTACTGACAAGTTGCTTGGGACAAGCCCCCAACTAACTCCAAAATACTGAAACTGAAAAATAAGCTAACTCAAAAAGCGTAGAAAGATATGTCCTCAAATGATAAGGACTCACCACTGGCTATCACTGAGATGGAACTGGTACGAGCTAATCATGAGGTGGAACTTGAGAACCTGAACCTGCATCATGATAGGATGCAACACATAGAGTATGCGTCAGTACTTTGAATGTACTGAGCATAAGGGATATGCAAGATGAATATATATACGTATAAGCATGCTAAAATACTGATATGCTCTTTAAACTATAACTTGAAATATAATGAGTAGGCCTAAAATATAATCATGCTAAAAATAATCTGAAATGCAAGGATATTCTGAAAACATATAATTAAAAGCTGTAAAATAGATCTGAGGGTGTAATACACATTATTGAAACTAATTTTGTGGGAAAACATGTTAACCAACAAAAACCACATGAACTAGATGTGGAATCCGATGTATACTCCCCATCGAGAGGACCCAATACACCTTGCCAGGGTGTAGAGGCATGACTAGTGTGATCTCTAAACTAAGCCCCACTGAGGAGCTAAATAATCTTACGGTGGCACGTAGTTCTGGGACTTGAGGGTACACTGGACTCTGGTCCAACTCGATGCTAAAAACTACTCCCAAAACTGATTATGCAAGCTCATTTAAGACTGAGGTCCTGAATTACTATGTTAGAATTATACTACTATGAAGTCATTAATTTCTGAAGGCTACAACTAAAAACTTACTAAACTTTATTTACAAGCTTTAGCACCAATCTTCTGAAGTAGATTCTAGGATAACAATTTCATGAGAAAATACTATGAATTTGGGTTAGGTTCCCGATTTCTCAAATCTTTGTAAAAAATCATGAAATTTAATAAAAATATAGTATAAATCATTTAAACAAGATGAAGAGCATATACTAAGCATAATAATTGAATTCTATATAGATATGCATAAGAAGGTAAGAACCCAAATCTCTTAAGTCATGAAATTTGATGTAAAAGCTCGAGATTTTGGGAATAAGGGTGAACAAAGCCCTTGATGAATATTCACATACCTGGTAGGAGATAATTCGTGATGAAAATCTAAAGTTTGAACTGCTGGAGATGAAAACCTTAGGTTTGACGGAGAGAAAATTGTGAAAGTCTTTGATTAGCCTTTGAATCTTGAACTTGAGTGCTCCTATTTATCTTGGAGATTTGGGGGAAGAGAGTAGTGTATCTTTTTGACTAAAAATCATGTCCTATGGGTATAACGATGTCTTATATAGGTGGGGAATGGATTGGGTAAGGAAAGAACCAAAAAGCCTTTGAAATAACGCTAAAAACCAAATCCTATCGGGCAAAATAGGGTGGGTATGCCTCATACCCTAATGCACGGCCCCCACCATGCTTCACATGGCCCAATGCATAGTAGGAACCCATGATCTGCATGTCCTACCGTGGGATTGGTCCAGTGTACCCTTGCATTGTGTCATACATTGCGGGGCCCAAGGCTTGCCTCCTACCCCGCAAAGCATGGTCCTTTTTTACATTCTAATCCTTCCCAAAACTTCTAAACTCATCCTCCATCAATTTCTATCCGTTATAAGGGTCATATAGGTTCATTTTATTGCTTTAAAGTTCATTCAAATGTACGGGGCATTATAACATGTGATTGATTCGTGAAATTGTTCCATTTTTCCAATTGAGAGGAATGAATAAAAAAAAGTTGTTTGGTGATAATAAAGTAAATTTTGATGCTTTAGTGTCATGATTCGATTGTTACTTTGAGTAAAGTGTTGCTTGAATTCCCGAATTAAAAGTGAAAAGTTTTGAAATAGGGCAGTGATTCACATATTTTGGATTGTTGGTACCAATCGAAGTCATATATATGCGCTTACAGTGGATTTTTCTTGGCTTGGAATGATGTCAATGCACTTGTGTTCTTATGTCCCTTGTTGATAAAGAAGTGTTTGAATTGCTTGAGGACAAACAATAGTTCAAGTTTGGGAGTTTGATAAGTTGATATTTTACCATCTTATTTAGCCTGCTAATTGAGAAAAAATAGTGCATTTGATACGATTTACCTTTATCTTGTAGGTTTACATGATTTAGAAGTGATCTGGAAAGAAATCGAGTTAAAACAAGTCAAAAGGATTTGTTTTGGAAGAAATCAAAGCACTGGCAGGAATTGGTCATCACGACTATGAGATAAAGGGTCATGATCATGATCAACATGAAGTCGAACTCTCGTGATCACGAGGACCAGTGATGCAATTGAAATGAAGAAAAATTAATCCATCGTGATTGCGAGGATTAGTCACGCCACAGCGATGAAGGAAATTGGTAGCTACAGTGCAGATTTGAAAATTCATACTTTTTGATCTCCAATACACATAAAACTATTTCCAACCATTTTGAAAACTATCACTGACCTATCTTTGACCTATCATCCACCTTGGCAATCTTGGAGAGCAAGTTCAATACCCTACACCATTAGAGTGAAGATTGAAAGCTTTGGTTGTAAAATTCTTAATTCTTTCTTCAACTCTTTGCTTTGTATTGAATATTTGTAGGTGTAGTTGTTAATTTTAGATCTGGTTATTGTGTTGGAAATAAATAATATTTGGGTTTGAATTCTTATCTTGTGCTTTTGTAATTAATTAAATTCTTTCTATGTATTGAATTGGATTTTGATTATCTAGTTAATCTTTTGCTTGAATTGATTTTTAAAGGGTTTGATTAACCCTTGGACTTGCCCCTTCACTTTGGTTGAGCTCGAGAGAGGCAATCAAAGAGGAGAAACGTTAATTAGCACTAATTTAGAGCTTTAAACCTCATCTAATGGATTTGCGCTAGAAATAGGATGATTCGAGTGTTGCCAAAAATTAGAATATCTTTATTGAAACTTAGCTAGGTTTGAGAAAACTAGTTGAGAAATATTCTCCGATTATCGAGTGATATTTGTGGATAATTGCGATTCCAAGGCATATTTTAATCGATCCATGATTGATTAGGTAGTAGAAAATTGAATTGTAATGGATCGTATAAATATGAGTTGTATCTCATTCCCAAATCCCATTGTTATCCTTGTTTGTGAAGGTCATTGATCAAATCTATCATCTATCTAGTTTATTTTATTTTTGTTCGTGTTTTTAGACAAAAAATCCCAATTTTTTTTATCTCTTTGTTCTTTGGGCTTTAGTAAGTTATTTTAATTCTTTACTTCCTCAATTGCCTTTATATTGTTCTCTGTGGAATTCGACTCCCACTCTTAATTGGGTATTTATTTTGCAAACGTCCATTTTCACCTCCTTCATTAGAGAGTATTTTTGGATGTTATCAATCCATCTTCTGTCATTTAAGGCAGTTGCATCATCGCATGCAAATTCATATGTTGGTTTGGTACTAAATATACCATTATCTTTTTAGTCTAAGTGAGTGCATTTATAAAAATAATATTGTCAAAAGTAAGATGAGATAAAATAATATTTATGTCATACTGATCAAGGAAAGGAGCTACAAATGGATATCTCATATGTCATTCGATAACACATTAGAGACTTTTATAGATGTGTCAACCTGGCTAATATCAATAGTATTTTATCAAAAACGCAATATGTTACCATATTACCAAGCATGTCATAAGTTAATTAATCTTTCATATTTCACGTTTCATTCTTCTTCTTTAATCAAGGCATGCTTAGCTTTCAAAAGATTTTTCCTAAAAGTACATTGTATTTTGTTTGGAAAGACAATTTGATAGTGTGATTGTGAAGGTATTTGCTTGCACCACATTTGCTCAAAGGTCATTAGAGCCCGCCACTAGTTTACAATCATATTTTGTGAGTATTATAATATTGATTTCTTGACACTTTTTGATACCCTAAACACCTTTCTTTTATTCTTAAAAATAATTTTTTAATTAAAAAGGTATATTTTCTTGTTCGCTGCTATGTCACCTTATAACTTTTTTGTTAATGAGATCAATTTGAATACCGTAATGGCAGAATATTAGTAGATATTGCATAAATTAATAAGACATTGATAACAAAACTAATAAGAGTAGTTTTACCTTTCTTTAATATAATTTTGGAATAAAGTTTGGATTCCAACCAAATAACAACTTTGAATATTTTCAATAGTGAAGGCAAATGAGAAGACATTATTCTGGAGGGAAAAAGAGGAATACCTAAATACTTACTCAAGTTATTAGTTAGGGGGATACATACGCGTTAAATAAGGGTAAGAGTATAGTTTCTAGGGATATAGGGTGATACAAATATTTGAGACTTGGAGAAGTTAATAGCATGTTCCAACATAATACAAAAGTCATGCAGTGTATCTTTGATAATATCACATGCACTCTTGGAATATTTAGAAAAGAGGATAAGATCATCCACAAAAAATAAGTGAGAAATACTAGGACTAATTCTAGAAGCTATAAGACCAATTCAATTTTTATCTAGATTACTGGAAATGTTCATTTTTGACAAGTTTTTCATACATAACACAAAATTGTGGTTCGATTCCCAAGGTTATCGAGTGAGTTTTGAAAGAGTTTTTGAGTTTTAAAAGTTTAGAACTTAAAAAGTTTGACAAAAGTCCCATTTGATGTTGGAGAGGTCGGATCTAAGTTTTGATGGTTCTACTAGGTCCAGAAGGTAATTTTTGGCCTCGATAGAGGTTTGGTTTAGTTTTCAAGGCTTTTGGGGTATTTTGATCATTTGGTTGAATTTTTAAGTTTCTTTAAGGTTTGAGTTAACCTCGGTTAATATTTTGTAATGACCCTTCCAGTCATTGTCACATTTTTACTTTTTTGTACTATTAGAGCTTACATGTAGTGGCCCCAAATCATTTATCATTTGCTGGAACTGGTGGTTTGCTACCCAAGCTATTCACTATTCTGTATCATCCGGGCAAGGCAAACGTGGTAGCGGATGCCTTGAGCCAGAAGGCGGTGAGTATGGGTAGCCTAGCTTCTCTTTCAATTTCAGAGCAACCATTGGCCTTGGACATCCAGTCCTTGGCTAACCGTTTGGTTAGGCTTGACTTGTCGGATCCTAGCAGAGTTCTCGCCAGTGTTGAGGTCCGTTCTATTTTGATTGATCAGATTCAGAGCCGTCAGTTTGAGGATCAGGGTGAGACCAGTCAGGCTACTCTAGATTCATATGGGGTTCTAAGGTTTGATAGTCGCCTTTGTGTTCCGAGGATTAGTGATTTGATTTAGTTGATACTTCATGAGGCACATTGTACTAGATGCTCCATTCACCCTGGCACAACAAAGATGTATAGAGACTTGAGACAGCTTTACTGGTGGAGTGGTATGAAGCGGGATATAGCAGAGTTCGTATCTCGGTGCTTGAACTGTCAGCAGGTTAAGTTCGAGCATATAAGACCTGGTGGTTTGATGCAGCGACTTCCCATTTCTCAGTGGAAGTGGGAAGGGATTACTATGGACTTCGTTGTTGGTTTGCCTCGTACTTCTCATGGGTTTGATTCCATATGGGCGATTGTTGATAAGCTGACTAAGTCAACACATTTCTTGACGGTTCAGACTTCTTATGGTGCAGAGAGGTTAGCTCAGATCTACCTTCGTGAGATTGTTCGGTTGTACGGGGTCCCAGCTTCTATCATTTTAGACTACGACACTCAGTTCACATCTCAGTTCTGGAAGGCTGTTTAGCGAGATTTGGGTACAGAGGTTCAACTTAGTACTGCTTTCCACCCTCAAACAGATGGCCAGTCCGAGAGGACCATTCAGGTCCTGGAGGACATGCTTCGGGCCTGTGTTCTTGACTTTGGAGGTTCATGGGATCAGTTTGTGCCTTTGGCTGAGTTTGCTTATAATAATAGTTTCCATTCGAGCATTGGTATGTCACCTTTAGAGGCCTTGTATGGTAGGTGTTGCAGATCGCCTATTGATTGGTTTGATGGTTTCGAGCCTAGGCCACAGAGTACAGATTTGCTTCGAGATTCCTTAGACTGAGTCTGAGTGATTCAGGATAGACTTCGGGCAGCTCAGAGCAGGCAGAAGATCGTAGGCTTCTTTCCTTGGAGTTTAGAGTTGGTGACTTGGTGTTTCTCCGTGTATCGCCCATGAAGGGCATGATGAGATTTGGTAGACGGGGAAAGCTTAGCCCTAGGTACATTGGGCCATTCGAGATTCTCCAGAGAGTTGGTAGTGTTGATTATATGTTAGCTTTGCCTCCGATTTTTTAGTTATGCACCCGATTTTCCATGTATCGATGTTGCGGCGGTATGTTCCAGATGAGTCTCATGTATTGCATTGGGGTTCGGTTCAGTTGGATGAGAGTTTATCCTTTGTTGAGGAGACGGTTACTATACTAGCCAGAGATGTTAGGAGGTTGAGATGTAGGGAGATTTCAGTTGTTAAGATTCAATGGAGGCACCGTCCAGTTGAGGAGGCTACCTGGGAGACCGAGAGAGAAATGCGAGCTCAGTATCCGCAACTTTTTGAGCCTTCAGGTACTTTCTTGTCCTTCACTTTCGAGGTTAAGAGTCCTTTTTAGTAGTGGATGATGTAATGACCCTTCCGGTTATTTTTGCGTTTGTGCCCTTTTTGGTACTGTTATAGCCTTCCTGTAGCGGCCCCAAGTCATTTATGTCTTGCTGGGACCGATGGTTCGGTGCCCTGGCCGTTCGTTTGGTCCTTACGGTCATTCTCCTCTTTTAGAGCTGAGCTGTAGGAGCTGAGTATCGAAATTGTGCGATGATAAATTGCATTCGTATAATCTTAATCTTCGTCCCGTAGCAAGGCTTGCGAGCCTAAAATTGGGAATTCTATTAGCATCGCGCGTATTTGAAAGTATTTGATTTGAAAGTTGAATTTGATGAAAAGTGTTACTTTTCTTAAACTGTTTTAAATATTTATGAAAAAATACTTTTGTTATGATATATTTGGGTATGTATTTATTTTACAAGAGTTTTATAAGTTATTAATATTTTAACGAAGGTAGTAAACTTAGTTATGTTGAAACTTATTATTATAATATTGTAGGTTTTATTTGAAATAACTTTTCTATTAGTTATGATATATTCAAAGAGTTATATTTATTTTATTACGAACCTATGCAATACCCGAGTAGATAAATAACGGAATAAAAGTATTTCTCTTATATTGCCACCTCTCCTTATACGTGTTAGTGGAGGGCTGTGGTAGTAACATGTGTAGTTGATGACTAGTAACAAGTTCTTTGGACATTTGTTCATTTATTTTGTTAGTAATCATTTTGGGGTGCTTATCCCATTTTTGGAATCAAAAGGGACAATGCTTCCAGTAGCTTTTTGATAATTATTCAAGACTTCCACAAGTCCTTTATTTGCCTTCACTTTACTAATTTTATCATTAAATGCTAGTAAGGAATTCCAACTCCAGCATGCTATAGTTATATATGCATATGCGTTGAAGAAACCCTAGGCGAGGGAAAATATTTTCTCGAAAAATTCGATCACTGATGTGAAAATCAACTATCTACGTCAAGTTATTCAAGCCCGAGTTCGAGTTTAATTTCATTTTGGAGCTTCTTAGAGTGGTTTGAGCTTGGACATTGACGTCCTAGCAGCTTTTCGTCGGAGATCAGGTAGGTTATGGTTTAAAATCCCTATACTTAGCATATATCGGATAAAATTGTACTAGCTGGCATCCTTGGGTTGGATTATTAGGTTGGTACCACAGACCTTGACCGCTTAATTCATGTCCGCCTACTTTTGTTCCTCCGATGCTTGTAGTACTTGCCGATACGTTTTATTTATCTTTGTGGTCCTGTGAGGCCTTGTTGACTCTGGAACATAGAAGGTGGGATATTGGGAATGTCCGCGAGTCCCGGGCATAGAATTATCCTTCTAGGCTGGTTATGCTTGCTGAGTAACTATGGGCCTGTGCAGGGTCGATAAGTTGATTGTGAGCTGCTGGGAAGCTATTGTGTTTGATCATACCATTTCCATGCATATAAAGAGTTTTTATCCATGTTTTACTACGGTTTTGGCTTCAGGCCTACTGACACTATTTTCTAAACCTTGAATGGCCCCGGGGGCCCATTTTTGGTGGAAATGAATTGGAAATGGTATGATTTACCTTGTGAATAATCTTGGTGTAAAATAAGGTCAAATTATGATTTCTATCACCAGTTTTACTATTAATTCTAGACTCGACAGGGCCGGGGTGCTAGTTGAGTTTCTTATTAAATTGGGATGGTTTTTAGCCTCGGTCGGACCTAGCACCTGAGATGACTTTCTACTGTTTAGACCCGGTTATGCCCGGGCACCCTTAGAGGGGATTTTGAGATATTTTTCCCACTACTTTAGTCCTGGACAGGGTCTGGGCATGCATATTCGAGACTGGGTCTCTATCTTGAACCCGAATTTGCTTCCGGATGACATGTTTTGATACTGAGTTTTAGTATAGGGTCGGGGACCTCCATGGACCTTGCCATACGGGCCTGGGGCTTCGGGCTGCGTGTGCCGGAGGAAGGGTATACAGTGGAGTAGAGGTATACGGGCAGTGTCCTTCCATGGAACCTACCTGCTGGACCCGATCTACACCGGAGGAGGTACATACAGAGATACCATTTCACTTGAGATCTTCATGCATCATATCATTCATCGTTTGAGGCTCCACCCTTGATTGTTCTTTGTTGATTATACGCTCCGGTAGTATGGGATGCCGGAGGGTTTGTTTTCACTTGTTTGTGTTCCTCGGTTGTATGGGCGGCCGGGGGACTATAGGTAGACTTTTGTTATATAGTTATGGAATTGTTCCCTTTTACGGCTAAGTTGTTGGTTTCTAGATTTGAGATTGACGTGATTAGTTCGATCTTTGATTTCTAGTTTCCGGAGCATGTCTATCTCTACTCTTCGCCCCCTTTTCCTTATACTTGAGATTATCGGTATACCATCCATTTCTATAACTTATTATGTATGTATTGTTATCATAAGGATCCCAGGTGCGTCATTTCGTACTTTCACCTATGCCTGTGTGTATATATCCTACTTGCTAGCCTTGTATGCAGTTCTGTTGACTTCCCTCTAGGCTAGTTCCTGTGTACCTTTGGTTAATTTCGGTGACAACTTGGTATCAGAGCTCTAAGTTCACCGGTGTCATCGGTATATGAGCCAATGTCTAGTAGAATCCTGCGGATCAGGGCGGAGACGTCCGTACTCAATCTTCGGAAGGCTACAGTGGCATCTTAGGAAATGAAACTCTTTCACTGCTTCTGTATCGTGCATAGAACCCTTGAAGTTTCTGAAATTTCATTTGTTCTACTTCATTCTTCTGCAGATGGTTCGTACGAGAGCATCGACATCAGGGTGGCTACAGTGGTTCCAGATATGGTGGTAGAGGTTCAAGCCAGTGGGGCCGGGGTTATCAGCCACAACAGCACCAGGGTCAGTCCAACCGACCAATTTAGGCTTCAGAATTCCAGTAGTACCCAGTTTGAGCAGGGTCAGAGCAGCCATCAGGGCTATAGCGGTCAGTCTTCGAGGGGTACAACTTCTGGGGCATCAGGCCATGGTGACAATACGGGTTCCGCTGGTTTATCTGGGCCGACTAGGTGGTCGAGGTCTTGTTATATTTGTGGTGTGATTGGTCACTTTGCTAGAGATTTCCCCCAGCAGGGTACAGTTCAGCCAGCCGAGCCATTGTGATCAATTCAGCCTTTGGTTAGAGGGGGTGGTGGTCAGGGTAGAGGTGGTGCTCCGTGTAGTAGAGCATGTGGTAGGGATGATGGTCTGGCAGGTGGAGGTCGTTGTTAGTTTTACGCGGTCCCTAGGAGACCAGAGGCAGAGGCCTCAGATGCTGTGATTACAGGTACGATTTATGTGTGCCATCAGTCTGCTATGGCTTTATTTGGTCCTGGATCCAGTTGTTCATATGTATCTACCTACTTTGTGCCTTGTTTGGGGTTGGCTAGTGAGCCATTATCTGTTCCTGTTTCTGTTTCGACCCCAGTAGGAGATTCTTTAGTAGTGAATCAGATCGTGAGATCTTGTATGATATCTATTGGTGATTCAGAGACTTGGGGTGATTTGATGATCCTTGATATGCTAGATTTTGATGTGATACTGGGCATGGACTGGTTATCCCCTCACCATGCGGTTTTGGGTTGTTATGCCAAGACCATTACCATAGCTGTGCCCGGTGTATCCCCGGTTCTGTGGCAGGGTTCTGTTAGCCATGCATCGTCTGGGATCATCTCTTGTCTTCGAGCTAGGAAGTTGATTTCCCATGAGTGTTTAGCTTATCTAGCATATGTATGAGATTCTAGTGCTGACCCTATGTCTCCTGAGTCTGTTCTTGTGGTTAGAGACTTCCTTGATGTGTTTCCAACCGACTTGCCAGGCCTTCCACCTAAGAGAGATATTGATTTTGCCATTGAGTTAGACCCGAGCACCTGGCCCATTTCTATTTCTCCTTACCGTATGGCTCCGGCTGAGTTGAGAGAGCTTAAGGAGCAGCTCCATGATCTGTTAGCTAAGGGGTTTATTAGACCGAATGTGTCACCTTGGGGTGCTCCTGTTCTCTTCGTGAAGAAGAAGGATGGGTCGATGCGCATGTGTATTGATTATCGGCAGCTGAATAGGGTGACAGTGAAGAATAGGTATCTGATACTGAGGATTAATGACTTGTGTGACCAGCTTCAGGGTTCAGTCATGTTTTCGAAGATTGATTTGATGTCCGGCTACTATCAGTTGAGGATTAGGGAGGAGGACATCCCTAAGCCAGCATTCAGGATACATCATGGCCATTATGAGTTCCTGGTGATGTATTTTGGATTGACTAATGCCCCTGCAGCCTTTATGAACTTGATGCAGCGGGTTCTTGGCCCGTATTTGGACTTATTTGTGATAGTTTTTATAGACAACATCTTGGTATACTCGCGTAGTGAAGATGAGCATGAGCAGCACTTGAGGGTTATACTCCAGACTTTGAGAGATCATCGGCTTTATGCCAATTTCTCAAAGTGCGAGTTTTGGCTTGAGTTAGTTGTATTCCTAGGGCACGTGGTGTCTAAGGATGGGATTAGGGTTGATTCGGGAAAGACTTTAGCGGTTTGTGATTGGCCTAGACCCACTACTGTTACTGAGGTCCGTAGTTTTATTGGGTTAGCAGGTTACTACAGACGCTTCATTTAGGGATTTTCTTCCATAGTAGTACCTTTGACTATGCTGACTAGGAAGGATGTCCCATTTCAGTGGTCGGATCAGTGCGAGGATAACTTTCAGAGGCTTAAAGACTTATTGACTTCAGCTCCAGTTTTGACTTTGCCGGTTGAGGGTTAGAGCTTCTCCGTGTATTGTGATGCTTCTGTGGTTTGTCTTGGTTGTGTATTGATGCAGCAGGGTCGAGTAATAGCATATGCGTCGAGAAAGCTAAAGGTTCACGAGCGAAACTACCCCACTCATGACTTAGAGTTGGCGGCGGTAGTTTTCGCACTCAAGATCTGGAGGCATTACCTATATGGAGTTCACTGTGAGATCTTCACTGATCACCATAGTCTTCAGTATATCACGAGTCAGCGAGAGCTGAACTCGAGGCAGAGGAGATGGGTTGAGTTACTGAAGGACTATGACTTCAACTATTCTTCCTCTTATTTGTTAGATAGTAGCCCGATACCAACTGTCCTGGGCTATGGGAAATGATTTGCCTACTGGGGGTTGTAGGTTCCATCATGACCGAGAAATCGGGTCGTAACAACTTGGTATCAAGTTGTCACGACCCAATTTATCGGTCATGGTGGCACCTACAACCCCCAGTAGGCGAACCAATTCCCGTACCCCAGGACAGTTAGTAATGGGCTACTATCTAACAAATAAGAGGAAGAATAGTTTAATAAGCAAAAGTAAGGGAACAAGATGAAGAGAATAGATAACAGGGATATATATATACATATGCGAAAACTAAACCAAACCCCAAGACCTGGTATCATAGTATAGAGCCAGAACTACATATAAGGAATACAAATGATCCAAAACAACGTATACAGATGTCTCCGAATGGTAATAGAGTACATAAAGCAAAAGATAAACTAATGCTAAGCTCTGATACCAAGCCATCATGACCGAGAAATTGGTGAAAATCAGAGGTAAATCCCCTAGATACTCCATGTACTTTGATCCTTTCAATTCGAAAGTTTAATGAAAGTTTCTCTACATCGCGAGCTCATCATTTTGGTATAGTTTTCCCCATCTATTTCATGGCGTATCTTCATGGGTGTTGATGCAGCAAGCCAGCAGGTGTTTTTTGAGTATTTGGAAGTAGCTACGGAGTTATATTGGCGAGCCTCATCAATTTTAGAAATTGTTCCATTACCTTGGTTGGTCAGGCTTCATAGAGACGCCTTTGGGACTTCAGTTGAAAGTGTTTTTGTTATTTGGATCTTCCCGGAGCAGTTTGAGCCTGGACGACGTCGTTACCGCAGCTAGTCATCGGATGACAGGTAGGTTATGGCTTTCCTACCTAGACTCTGCGTATATAGGCTATAACTGTATTAACTAACATCCTTGGGTGGGTTATTATAGGTTGGTACCCCAGACCTTGTCCACCTTGTTGGTCCGTTATTTTATGTGTTGTTTGTAGTATTCGCGTAGTATTGTATATTACCCTTGTGGTCCTGTGTGGCCTTGTATTGACTCTGGAACATAGATGGTGGGTTATTGGGGAATGTCTGCAAGTCCCGGATATAGAGATTATCCTTTAGGCTGGTTATGTCTGCTGAGTAGCTGTTGGGCCTGTACAGGGCTGATAGGAGTTGTTGTGAGCCATTTGGCTACTTTTATATTTGTGTGCGAGCATATCATCCATGAAAAAGGTTTTCCCCTACATGTTTTACTATAGTTTTGGCTGCAAGCCACTACCGACAGTTTTCCTAAATTTGCATAGCCCTGGGGGGCCCATTTTTGGTACTGTTGATGATCGAAAAGGGGATTTTTGGATGTTTTTGCAATTATTTTATTACTGGTATTAGTCTCTGCGGGGCAGAGCACCAGATTTGATTTTATTACTGATACTAGTGTCTGCAGGGCAGAGCACCAGACTCTATTTTATTACTGATACTAGTCTCTGCGGGGCGGAGCACTAGACTTGATTTACTACAGTTTTAGACCCGGTTATGCCCGGGCACCCTTGGAGGGGTTTTTGAGGCATTTTCTACTAATTTAGTCCTGGACAGGGTCTGGGCATGCATATTCGAGACTGGGTCTCTATCTTGATCCCAGACTTGCTTTCGGATGACATGTCTTGATAATGAGTTTTAGTATGGGGTCGGGGACCTCCATGGACCTTGCCACTCCTGGCCTGGGGCTTCGGGCTGCGTGCGTCAGAGGGAAGGGTATACGGGTTGAGACCTTCCATGGAAACTGCCTGCTAGGACCGATTGGCACAGGAGGAGGTACATACAGAGGTTTTATTTCACATCATATCATATCATGCATTGGATTCCACCCTTGTTTGCTGTGTGTTCAGTGTACGCTCTGGTAGTATGGGATGCCGGAGGGTTTGCTTTCACTTGATTGTGTTCATCGGTTGTATGGGCGGCCATTGGGAATGTACGTAGACTATATTTACTCTTGTTTTTACTTAGAGCTTGTCTTGGCACCCAGTTCTTGAAAGATTAGTGATGGCTAGCCTGTTGAGGCTTTGGTTGTGGGATTTTTTATTATTGGGAGGGCTTTAGAGTCCTATCTTATTGAGGCACTTTTGTGCGGCCTTCTGAGCAGAGTGTGAGACTCTGGTTCTATTCTTGTGGGAAGCTGAGTGGTATCTCTCGGTTATTGTGGTTTAGTTATTTCATCCTAGGGTGGTACTTGTGAGGTGATTCCTTGGTTATGCTATCATGTGATTGGATCGGTGTTATGATTTCCTTATACTTGTTGATTCCATTTTGAGTATGTTAGACTGCTCTCCATCTTTTCCTTTTACTTGAGGTTACCGGTATACCGCCATTTTCTCTACTCTCTCTACTTACTTATATTATTGTGCAAGGACTCCAAGTGCGTTTTCCTTTCCTTCACATGTGATTATATGTAATTGTATCTCTGTGCTAGCATGTGTTACTTGAAGTTCTTGGTTATGGATGATCTGTGCTAGCTCCTTGTGCCTTGCTTATTGCTTTAGTGACTGCTTTCTTGCTATCTGTTACTTACTGCTTTTTTTATCTTATATGCGCTCAGTCGACCGATGATACCTACTGAGTACCCGTTGTTTTGGTGCTCATACTACACTTCTACACTTTTGGTGCAGATATTAGCTGAGCTTCCGCCGTTGATCACATTGGAGACTCGTGCAACTTTTGGATCTATGAGACTAGGGTGAGCGCCTGACGGTCGGGGCTTGTCTACATCTCATCTATTATACGGTTGCTCCTTGTACTTTCGGAGGCAATTTAGGTTGTGTTTTGTTACTACTAGCACTTGTATTCTATTAGAAGCTTCTGTACTATTGATACCAGGTCTTGGGGTTGGTGTAGTTTCCTTTATGTATTTATATTTGAGTTTTGCTTCCGTTTTATCTACCTTTACATTCTGCTTCTGCTTATCTCAGCTTGTTGAGCGTATTGGTTAGGTAGTAGCCCATTACTAGCTGTTCCGGGCTACGGGAATTGGTTCGCCTACTGGGGGGTTGTAGGTTCCATCATGACTTGAGAAATTGGGTCATGATAGATTGGTATCAGAGCTCATTAGGTCGTTATGACCATTTCCTTGTTTTAGAGCTTTAACTTAAGAAATTATTGACTTTAGTCAACATTCTGAGAAAACATGCTCATAATTGAATTCCAATAGTTTCATTAGCTTCGGAGCATGGATTTTGGTCAAGTTGGACCCTTGGTCGGGGTCTGGGACCTTTCGGTTTAGTTTTATCTCGCTTTCTGTGTTTTCTGCCCAGTTGAACTTGAAAGTTTAACTTTGGTCAACATTTGGAGAAGACGGCCTCGAATGGGAATTCTGTCAGCGTTGTTAGCTCTAGAATTTTGACTTTAGACTAGAGGGACCTTTGGTTTAGGTCCCGAGACTTCTGAACTCATTTTGGAGTATTGAATTTTGTTTTGGAAAAGATGGCCATTTGGGTGTGGGGCCCACTTTTTATTAAATCAACCTCCATTGGGAATCTCATCAATTCTGTTGAGTCCAAAATACCATTTCTGGTAGGGTAGCATTTTTGGCTTATGTCCGCAAGGTTCAGGATGTTACCGGACTCTACGATCGGTTTAGTTTTGGGTTGTGTTGCAGCTGGTTGCTGCTGCTTCTGGTATGGCGTAGCGTCGGGTGCCTTGGACGCACCTGCACTGTCGTGCCTGTGCCCTGAGTGCCGTTTCTGTGCCCTGGGTGTCGTGCCTGTGGTTCCTAGTGGCTTCAACTAGGGGCGCACCTGCGCTCCCTCAACCACCGTGGCGACAACGCCCCTGCGACGTTTTGACTGCGCCAGCACCCTAGCGCTGGCAATATATATAACTCTTTCTACTTCATTTTTCAAACATCCAACTCGATTTCCACCATTTCTCTTGAGCTCAAAGTTCTGTTTGAGCTCATTATTAAGCATTGGGGGTGATCAATTCTTGTTCGTGGTTGTTAATCCGCCTTCAATTGGTGAGTTTTCTCCTTTAATTCCATTAATTTTCCTTTAAATTCCCTCAATGATTCTTTAGAGTTTTGGGGCTATTTGAGCCCTTCCGTTATCAATTTTTGCTAAATTTTTGAGCATGTGCTCCTGGCAATGTTGGGTACATTGTAATAATTTTCATTTCTGGTTTCAGGTTTGGGCCTCACATGTCTGCTTTTGACCCAAATTTTGACCTGACTAAATTATTAGAAATATGGGAGTCGTTAGCTTTGTTTTAAAGCGTAGATTACGTTCTTGATTGTGTGAGTGCTATTCGAAGCTTCTCAGAGAAGTTCAGGCTTGGGCGTTGGCTTCCCAACAGCTTATCATCGGACGCCAGGAAAGTTATGGCTTACAAGCCTTAGACTTTGCGAATGTAGGATATAATTGTACTATTTAGTATATTTTGATTGGGTTTACTAGGCTGGCACCCAAGATTTTATCCGTTTCCTTCCTGTCCATCTTATTTTCTATGTTGGCTTTAGTATTTGATCTCATTTTATAGTATTATCCCTTGCGGCCCTGTGTGGCTTTGTATTTGCCTTTGGACCATAGATGGTGGGGTTTGGGAAATGTCTGTGAGTCCCGAACATTGATTTAGATTTATGAGTTGGTTATCTGTGCTGTAGAGAGGATTAAGCATTTGCAGGTGATAAAGCTCAAGTGACACTCTCCATACGAAGGTGAAAGCGATTGTTAAGCAAAACAAAATTTATAATTCCCGATGGGAGTCGGGGTCGATCCCACAGGGAATGGTAGAGTTGCCTTAAGGATTGTCCTATATCAATCGCTAATAGAGTTCATGTTCAAATAACAATAGAAGTAAGAAGATGGGAAATCAGGGAATTGGGAAATCTGTCACAATTTGCAATTCAAATTAATGACGTAAATTAAACACGAGTTTGAATCAAGAGAGAGGTTGACTAGGGGTATGCGTCCGATGGGGTTCGAACATGGGATAGGGTACTTGTCTAATTATGGAAATTCTTTATAAATGACATAAGTAGCGTTGGTTTTAAGTGTGAATGCTAATCTTTTGATCTAACAACACATTTTCAATGGTCTGTGTTAGAGCACCATTGTTTACACAACAACCAACTAACATATGCTTGGGGAAGTCATACTATCTC
Source organism: Jaltomata sinuosa (assembly GCA_003996215.1). Lineage (NCBI taxonomy): Eukaryota > Viridiplantae > Streptophyta > Magnoliopsida > Solanales > Solanaceae > Jaltomata > Jaltomata sinuosa. Next base: position 354,963 of record QJPP01000272.1, on the reverse strand, counting down.
TAGCTTAGACTCTTAAATGGGGTTTTCCGGTGAATTGAGCTATTTCTAGCGTGGATCTAAATGGAATCCCAAGTACCCACTAGTGAATTCTCATCTGAAACTATGAACCTCTTTCTCAAGCAAGAACACAATGAAGTAATTTTAGTCAATGTTTGCAACCATTAGTTTTAGAGCTAAAACATGGAGAATTCACTAGACCCATATCAATTTAGCAATTATAAGCACAATTAGACAAGACCCACACCCAATATCAAGCACCCATATCAACACACCCCTAGACAAGGAGACTTAGCCACTCATGCTAAAGGAATAAGAAGCAATACCAAATGAGTATTTCAAATTTCCTTTCATTAATGGAAGAAGTTTCCAATATCCAAGCTTAATTTACAAATCTAAGGTTGAAGATGAAGAGAATTGGGTGAAACCCTCTATCTTTCCTTGAGAGAGAATACTTGTTCAATACTCAAGAGCTATTCAAAAACTGTCAAAACTATGCCTACATTGGGTTTTAGAATGTTCCCAATTCGTCACATAAAAGTGGACAAAATTGCCCCTCCAGAGTTGTGTGCCTCGATATGCATTTCACACATCACATAGTGCACATCGCATAATTCTACTTTACTGGGCCAGTGATTTGGCTTGTACTTTGAGCTTCGTGCAAAGTGAGGTGGGGTTTGCACCAGGCCTTGTACGTGTCGCACAACGGCCACACCCCTTAATAAATTAATCTCTTTCGAGCTCCATGCATAGGGAGGTGCAGACCGCACCAAGCATTGTGCGTGTCACACGGCGGTCGCACCTCTCGGTAGAATCTTCATCTTTGTTGATCAACTTCACACTTCAACTCCTTTTAAGCTCTTTTGGGTCTAATTCCTTATTTTCTACTTTTGACTAAGAGTACCTGCATTCATATAAATAAAGGCCATAAGAACCTCTAAATCTCATCAAAACATAGAAATAATTCATGATTAAAGACTCAATAAGTTGGTAGATTATCGACTTATCAAACCCCCAAACTTGAAATATTGCTTGTCCTCAAGCAAGATACTCACAAGGTAAGGAACAAATTATGCTATAAAACTCAATCAAGGCACACAAGATTAATCTATTCTAAAAACTAAGAAAAATAATATACAAAAAGACTTAAACAAAGGACTCAACTATAATGCTTATCTCAATTTAGAACACCACATTATCAAGGCAATTGATCATTTCAACACCTTCTAAAAAAGACTTCACTTCTCATTCAAAATCAAGGGAGTTTGTCATTCAAAATAAGATATTAAGATTCTCAATTCATTGGCATAGACCATCAAGGTTTGCCTCGAGATTCGCCACATAACTTGTCTTATTCATTCCTCTCAATTAAAATAGAGACTTTATATTTCAATTCGAGTGCATGAGGGCACTCACCACAAGAGAGAATCCCACTCACAATCATGTAATTCACTATACAAGGGATTATAAGAGAACCAAAAGTCTCTCACTCTCTCAAGGAAGTCCAAGTGCACACATGTCAAACCATAAGCTTGCCCATAATGTAAATCGCCACTTATATAAAGTGACCGAACTCGGAATCACAAAGGACTTGCGGGTTACGATATTGGCTAGAGATAAGGTGAGGAATTCATTTGGCTCAAGTAACAAAACCTCCCTAATGCACTTTCTTATCATTTTGAACACTGCTCACATTTTCGACTTTGACTTTATCTTATTTCTCCCTCACACAACCAAAGCTTTTCCATTCAATCTTGATCATTCAACCTCCTTGTATCACCTTCATTTGGTAGCACCAATTCTTTTTGAAATAATTTTGCTCATTGCATTGGGCTTTTGGCGCAATTTTCAATTCCAACATAAGATGCTACCATGCATTTGAAATGCATTCCTTTTCTTCTCCACATTGAGTACATGCACCCTCAAACTTAGGCATTTGCCTATGTTATTATTTAAATCCCCCCCCACACACACACTTAGGCTTTTAGCCTATGTTTTACTTTCAAGCCACTAGGGAGGATGGGTGTGAGAATTGAGGTTCCAAAAAAATGTCAAGGTGTTACAAGGTGTCAAGGAATGGTCACAATCTCAAAGGGGTTCACTATAATAGGTGTCAAGGGAGGTCATTTGTATGAAGTGGCTATTCAAAAAGGGTCTAAGATCATTTTCTAAGCTTGGTAGCATCTAGGATTTCTCCTTGAATCACATTCGGGGAAAGTTATAGATGACATTCATGCACAAGAATCAAAGTATAGCCTCACCACATAAGGCATCACATCACAAGAATTTTCAACACTAGTCTCAACATCAATTGGGACAAATGACTTTTGACAAGCTATTCTGAGTTCATTACACACTCGTAACCGAGAGTGTGCAAGTCATGACAAGAGAATGCTTTCCTTAAAAATTCATTTCCCTCTTTCCTTTAATTTTCAAACATTTCTTGCCAAGAATATTTTTTGGTGGGTCCATTTTGAAACAAGCAATGTACGGACTCAAATTAAAACTAAAATTTGGCATTTTCCCTTAAGTAAGTTGCCTCTTAATCTACCATAGGGAAACACTAACCCAGATCGACACAAAAAAAAATAAAAAAATAAAGAAAACATTTTGCTCCTTGGGAAAGAACCGTGGTGTTAAAAAAACCCTCAGAGTTAATTGCTACTCTACTATTGACAAGGAAATTAGAAACTCAAGCGCTCATGAATCATTTGAAAACAAGCCTCTGCGTAGGCCCTTAGGGCATTTGCAAGGCACGGGTAGTAAAACAATGGAATTGTGTAGAACTAACCCGATAACACAACCAAAATTTAAAAAATCAAGCCCGACGAGGGCACAATTACTAATTAAAAAAACTAAAATAAATAAAGAGGCCCGGCAAGGTCAAAGTCACAATCATCCTAAACATGCCCAACAAGGGCCAAATAAACTGTCTAACAAGGAAATAAAGGCCCGACAATGGCAATAAAATATCTCAAGCCCAAACATGGGCAATCAAAAGCAATATCAAATCAAATAACACCACCTCCCCCAAGAAAATAAGCATTTCCCTTAATTCTTTTAGCTCAATCAAGAAAGGAAAGGGTGCAAAAACTCCCTGGGAGGACTATGCCTCATCATCATCTGTTGCCTATGCACTAGGGCCAGCACCACCCTTTCGGGAGTGCACAGTGACTATGGACTCCCTCAGAACCTGCTAAAACTCTGGGTTCTAGTCATCATCAAGCTCTGCATCCACATCATTCGATAACTCCACCTTATCAACATCATATGTGGCAAACAAGTCATCCACTGGATCGAGAGTGCACTGAGGTGTGGGCATGGTGCTCAAATCTTCTTCTTCAATCGGAGATTTCCCTTTTGCCTTATCCACATCCTTTTGAATCTCCTTCACATCCCCCTTAATAGTGTCTCCCCTCTGGTAGAGTTTGGTCACGCTCTCCACCACTCCTTTGATAGCCTTCTTGACAGCCTTGTCAATCAACCCGGGCAATCTAATTTCCAAGTCATTCAACTTCCTCTCATAATTATTTTTATCCACCATATCCTTGAGACCACTCTTGGTCAAAGGCTCTCTAGGAGCAGTAGCTGATGGGGTAGGTGCTTCTGAGGCTGCCCAAGATAGAGGAGGCATGTGCTTCAACATCAGAGTCATCAACCTCAACTTCCACAGAGGTTTCCACTCTGCGTCTTTTGAACCGATGGGCATCCCTATCATTTTTCTTATCAAGGTCCATCACCCAACAGGATGGGTAACCTTGTCATAGCTAAAGTAGGGGACATTGGCTTTAGCATAAAGCTTGCTAATAAGCACCACGAAAGGAAATGAGTCTCTACCCCTGCGTGCTTTCCTCCTTATTACCATAGCTGCAATTTCCCAAAAGTTGACATGATCCTCTGTCATAATAGTAGCAACTAGAATGGTTCCCTCCTGGGTTATCTTCTGATCATTTTGTGATTACAGGAATCGGAGGTGCACGAGATCATACCAGAGGTGGGCTTTGAAGTACAAAGTCCTCCTCAGAATGTCACCTCCTATGGTGGCCCAGATAGGAGTGAGAGAAGCAAGAGTGGGGGCTGTTTCACGATAGTGCTTTGATTCGGCAGTCAGCTTAGCAAAGAGTGTGGGTGCAGGCTCGATAGGGTGACTTTAATAAATGGCATTTATATCAGCTGGAGTGTTGATAACTTTCTTGCCCCGTACGATGACTAAATCCAAGTTAGAGAACTTATCCACGTTCCCCTTATAACCCTTAGAGTCCTGCTTGGCTTGATAGGAAACAAACAATTCCCGCATTACTTTCTCATAGTACCCTCCAGGTACATCTTAGAATGGCTACCACTCTCAGTCGATGAACTGTCGGTGGATTTTGGGTAACTCCGCCCCTACTGTAGCCAAGTTGAAGCTCTGCTCCTTATTGAAGGTCCTTTTATTATCTCGATCATATATGGCCTTCATGCCCTCAACCCCAAAATAAAATCTTGCCTCTTCCGTAGCTGATAGCTTTCTTGGGTTTTGCCCTGTGTTTCCCCTACTAGAAGACATATTCTGCACGTAGAAATTGTGAGTACCAAAAGCCAAAACAATATCTTTTTGTATTTTTGATATATGTGAAATAAGAAAAACTAAAAAGAAGCTAAATAATTAAAAAGACAAAATGCAAAGAAGAAGAAAAACAAAACAAGTACCTGCTGGCTTGTGTGAACCTCATGCAGACCACACTAGGAGAAGTGTGCATCACACGAAGCTTCGCACAAGCTATCAAAACCTGTGGTGATTTCTATGTTGGGGTGCAAAAGCTGGTGCGATTCGCACTAACCATTGTATGCATCACACTAGCCTCCACCCTGCAAATTAGTGAACTGGTACCCTCTTTTCAGTGGTGTGTGATGCCTTGTGTGTTTTGCACGTAGAGGTATGTGCTCCACATGCAAAACGCATAGGGAAACACGTGGAATTTACAATCCCTTGTATTGTTGTTTGTTAAGCATGAGATTTATAGAACAATTCGTGTGGAATGCACTTGGAAACAAGCACCACACCAAAAAAATTCAGTTGGGCAAAAACATAACATGACCACCAAATCATCCGGGTACTCATACTTCCCCAGAATCCATTAACACAATTCAAAACCAAAAGAAGAACTTAACGGCTTCCCTTAAGAAGGACGTTACCCCATCTATCATTGGGAACATCAAGCCTTCAATTTCAAATCTGTAGGCACATTTATTCAATCAACAATTCATACCCCTCAACCAAGATTATGCATAACCAATAAGCATATTCAATAAAAACTTTACATGGGCACAATAGTAGTAACAATTTCAGCCCCAAATATCAATTTCTAACAACCTCATGAAGATGATAGTTTTCCCTTAAGAATGACATCACCCAATCTATCATAGGGCCAAATCATGCATCAAAATAAGTGGGTTATTTAGACTTCACCCAAATCACAGGTTTTTAAGGCAAAAAATTACCACAAACAACATGCATCATCATAATTCAAGTTCTACCAAGTTAATTCTAAGCAAAATCAACAATATACACCAAAATTGGGGACCCAAAATTTTTGGATCTCACCTAAAATCAACATGGAAGTTTAAAAGAGCATGCTTCACAATATGAGTTCCCAATCAACATAAAAACATGTATTTAACGTCGGGAGACTTACTACAAGTGAAGATTATGATAAGGGAAGAAAATATTAAAGATTTTGATGTGCTACAATGGAGACCCAACATTTCCAACCCAGAGAGATAGCGGCAACATGCGGTGTTGTGGTGGCAGAGGTATACGAGTTGAGAGAGTAGAAGATTTGGGAGAGTTGGAGGAATTTTTGGAGAATTTTGAGAGAAGATTGTGGAGGTTTTGGGAGAAAGTGAAAGAAAGAAGAAGAAGGTGGTGGGTCAAAAAGAGAAAAAGAAGAAGAAGAAAAGTCACCGAGTCAGTCTCTGAGTCGGGTATGCCAATGGGCAGGTCAATAATTTTTAAAACTTACCTCGGTGCACCGCAATGTGTGGTTCACACAAGCCCTTGTGCAGACCATATATCACCTCGTACTAGACGATTTCATGCCTAAACTTGGCCTATCTTTCTGTTTTGAGATGCGGAGAAGATGTGATGCGCACTTGGGTTTGTGCGAAATTCACAGCCCAGCGCACATTGCCTCAAACTTTAAACTTTTCTTCAAGCTTTCTGATTTGGGGTGAGTTACCTTGTGCAATATGCACAATGACTCGTGCCGACCGCATGGGCTTCCGCACATCACCTCTTTGCCCTGTGCTTCCACTTGATCATTTTTCCTCATCATGCATTCTTATAAATACACCAAAAACAACATAAGGTAATAAAAACAAAGTAAAAACACTTGGGTTTCCTCCAAAGAAGCACTTGATTTAACATCACAACTCGACAATTTTACCACATTCTTCAATCTTCACCACTCACTCATCTGCTCCTAGTGGAAATAGACATGATATGGCCATCATTTTTTAGATTTGCAGTGGTGTCACTAGGGAGTGTCCCCTTTTTTTGAGGATTCATTTGGGTGGACAAGTGGTTCATCTGTGCCTTGAGATGCTTGATTGAGGCCGAGTATGAGCTCACTATTTGGTGAAATGCTGACACCTCACTCTTAAGATCATTTACACCACTATTTGTTGTCACCACCTTCTTCAAAACCAAAGACATCATATATTTCATCTTTAATTGACCGGGGTTACTCACGATGGGTTGATATAAGGTATCGGCCTTATTTAGAGGTATATATAGGTTAGAACTACAGTGATTGTTGATAACGCTCAAGCGTACTCTCCTATTAGAAGGTATTGGCGATCGTTAAAGCAAAATACATTATAGTTCCCAACAGATGCTGGGGTCAAACCCACAAAGAATTTAGAGCTTAGCTTAGGTGATTATAAAACAGAGTTCACAACGAGAGTGAGTAATATAAAATAGGGGGTAATTGAGAATCTATCACAATTTCACAATTCAACAAACAAAATAATAAAGTAAAATGGAATGTAGACAATAGAGAGGACGACTAGGGATGTGCGTCAAATGGGACTTGAATATGGGATAAGGTGAATGCTTATTCATGCTAAATGATATGGGTAACTTTGAATTTAAGTATGGTTATTTATCTCTCGATCAACAACCATATATTCAACAACCTTAAGTCAAGCACTATTGATTAATCAATAAACAACCAAGTTACTATTTAGAGAGGTCATACTCTTTCTAGCTTTAGACCCTTAAATGGGTGAATTTGTTGATTTGAGCTATTTTTAGCCTCAATCTAAATGAAAGCCCATGTTCCTACTAGTAATTTCACATCCGAAGCTATGATCTCCTCTTTCAAGCAAAACCATAACCAAGTAAGTAAACTCAATGTTTGTAACCACCAATTTTAGAGTTAAAATTTGGTGATATCACTAGACCTATATCAATAAAGCAATTATAAACAAGACTTAACAATACCCACACCCATTTATCAAGTACCCATCATCAACACAACCCTAGATAAGAGGTTTAGCTACTCATGCTTAAGGAAAGAGATATACCAAATGGGTAATTCAATTTCCCTTCCATTCAAGCTAAATTGCTTTATATCCAAGCTCAATTTGTACACAAATGGTGGTTCTAAGAATTGGGAAGAAGGAATTGTGAGAAATCCTCTTTTTGTTCTTAGAAGGGAAAACTTGTTCACAAAGGTAAGAATAATGTTAAAAAATTCAATACTATAAGAACTATTTACAATTGTGCCTAAAATGGGTTTATAAACATTTCCAAAATATATTTATAGTTTCCAACAGATATCGGGGTCGAACCCACAAAGAATTCAGAGCTTAGCCTAGGTGATTATAAAATAGAGTTCACAATGAGAGTGAGTAATATAAAAAAGGGGAAATTGGGAATCTGTCATAATTTTGCAATTCAACAAACAAAATAATAAAGTAAAATAGAATGTAGACAATAGAGAGGATGACTAGGGATGTGCGTCAAATGAGACTCAAACATGGGATAGGGTGAATGTTTATTCATGAAAATTCATGCTAAACGATATGGGTAACCTTGGTTTTAAGTATGGTTATTTATCTCTCGATCAACAACCATGTATTCAACAGCCTTAAATCAAGCACTATTGATTAATCAATAAACAACCAACCTACTATTTAGGAAGGTCATACTCTTTCTAGCTTTAGACCCTTAAATGGGTGAATCCATCGATTTGAGCTATTTCTAGCCTCAATCTAAATGGAAGCCCAGGTTCCTATTAGAAATTTCACATCCGAAGCTATGATATCCTCTTTCAAGCAAAACCATAACCAAGTAAGCAAAATCAATGTTTGCACCCACCAATTTTAGAGTTAAAATATGGCAAAATCACTAGACCCATATCAATAAAGCAATTATAAATAAGAATTAACAACACCCACACCTATTTATCAAGTACCCATTATCAACACATCCCTTGATAAGAGGTTTAGCTACTCATGCTTATGGAAAGAGATATATCAAATGGGTAATTCAATTTCCCTTCCATTCAAGCTAAATTGTTCAATATACAAGCTCAATTTGTAAACAAATGGTGGTTCTAAAAAATGGAAAGAAGAAATTGTGAGAAACTTTCTTCTTGTTGTTAGAAGGAAAAACTTGTTCACAAATCTAGGAATAATGTTCAAAAATTCCAAACTATCAGAACTATTTACAATTGTGCCTAAAATGGGCTTATAAACATTTCCAAAACATCACATAACTTTGGACAAAAATGCCTTGGGTGGTGTGCGGCGCGACGTGTAATTCGTACATCATGATGTGCGCATCGCACACCCTCTTCAGTGATCCAGTGACTCAGGAAAATTGGGGAGCTTCATACGAGGGCGTGCGGTTCGCACTAAGCATTGTGCACATTGCACAGTGACCGCACCCCTTGACAGGTTCTTCAGTCAACCTTTATCTCCATGTGGTGGGAGGTGCGTTCCGCACCAAGGCAAGTGTGTGTCGCACATGCACCGCATCTCTCAGCAAAATATTCATCTCGTTTGCTCACTTCAAACTTCACTCCTTTTTGGCTCTTTTTGGGTCCAATTCATAGTTTTCCATCTTTTATCATGAGTACCTACATAGACATCAATAAAGTCCATAAAAACCTCTAAATCTTATCAAAACATAGCAATAATTCATGAGTCAAGGCTCAATAAGTTGGTAGATTACCGACTTATCAAACCCCCAAACATGAACTATTGCTTGTCCTCAAGCAAGATACTCACAAGGTAAGGAATGAATTATGCTCTAGACTCAATCAAGGCACAAAAGACTACTCTATTCTAAAAACTAAGAAAAATAACAAATAAAAAGACTCAAACAAAAGACTCAACTACTATACTTATCTCAATTTGAACCACCACAATATCAAGGAAATTTATCGTTTCAAAACCATTTCAAAAGGCTTCATTTCTCATTCAAAATCAAGGGAATTTTTTCATTCAAGACAAGATGCAAAGCTTCTCAAGTCATTGGCATGGACCATCAAGGTTTGCCTCGAGATTTGCCACACAACTTCTCTTATTCATTCCTCTCAATTGAAATAGAGACTTCATGATTCAATTCAAGTGCATGATGCCACTCACCACAAGAGAGAATCCCACTCACAATCATGAAATTTACAAAATAAAGGGATTATAGGAGAACCAAAAAGACTCTCACTCTCGCAAGGAAGTTCAATTGCACACATGTCAACCCATAGGCTTTCCCTTCATGTAAATCGCCACTAATTTAGGGAAGCAAAGCTCGAAATCACCGAGGACTTGCAGATTACGATGTTGGCTAGGGCTAAGGTGAGGATTTTCATTTGGTTTAAGTGACTACACCTCCCTAATACTCTTTGTTATCATTTCAAACACCACTCATATTTTTGACTTTTGACTTCACCTTATTTCTCCCTCGCACAACCCAAGCTTCTCATTTACATCATTATCCTTCAACTCCTTGTATCACCTTCATTTGGTAGCACCAATTATTTCTTTTCATTTTGCTCATTGGATTGAACATTTGGAGCAAATTTTCAATTCAATTTCATGGTGCTACCTTGCACTTGAAGTGCATCCATTTTATTCTCCTTATTAATCACATACACTCCCAAACTTAGGCATTCACCTATGTTGTATTTTCATTTCCCCCTCCCCCAAACATAGGCTTTTAGCCTACTTTTCACTTTAAAGAAATTAGGGAGGACGGGTGCCAAGATAGAGGTTCCAAAAAGGTCAGGGTGTTAAACAAGGTGCGAAAGAATGGTCACAAGCTTAAAGGGGTTCACTAGAGTTGATGTCGAGGGAAGTCATTTGGGTGAAATGGCTATCAAGAAGGGCCTAAGGTAATTTCTCAAGCTCAGTCACACCTAGAATTTTGCCTTGAATCACATTCGAGGCAAGTTCTAAATGATACATATGCACAAGAATCAAGGTAAAGCCTCACCACACAAGGCATCATGCCACACAACTTCTTTCATTAGTCTCAAAATCAATTGGGACAAATGACTTTCGAAAAGCTATTCCGAGTTCATACACACTCGTTTGTGAATCGATCAATCCAAAATGAGAGTGTGCAAGTCAAGACAAGAGAATGCTTTCCTCAAAAATTTATTTCCCTCTTTCCTTTCATTTTCAAAAATGTCTTACCAAGATTTTTTTTTCAATGGGTCCATTTCGAGATAAACAAACTACAGACTCAATTTAAACTAAAACATGGCCTTTTACATTAAGAAAGTTGCCTATCAATCTATCATAGAGAAACACCAACCCAGTTCGACACAAAAACAAAAGAAAAGAATAGAAAATAAAGAAAAGATTTTTCTCCTTGGGAAAGAACTGTAGTATTAAGAAAATGCTTGGATTTTATTTCTAAACTACTATTAACAAGGTGATAACAAAAATTTTGCGCTCATGAATCATTTGAAAATCAAGCAAGCCTCAACGTAGGCCCTTAGCGCATTTGCAAGGTACGAGTAGTGAGACAATGGGGCGTGTAGGACTAACTCAACAACACAATCATCAACAATAAAAATTAAGCCCGGCGAGGCCACAATTAAGCTAAAAAACATAAACATAAAAGAAAGGCCCAGCAAGGGCAATATCATCACAATCATCTAAGAATGCCCGACAAAGGTGAAATTAAGTCTAGAAGGAGAAACTAAGAATGTCAACAAGGCCCGGCAAGGGCAACAGAAATATATCAAGGCCAATCACGGGCAACCAAAAGAAATAATAATAAAGAGCACCCCCTTCCATCAATAGAAGCATTGCCCTTAATGCTATAAGCTCAAGTAATGGAAGAGGGGCTGCAACACTCCCTGGAGGACTATGCCTCATCATTTGCAGTTTGTCCATTAGGACCAGCACTACCCTTTCGGGAGTGTGCAGTAGTCGTGGACTCCTTGAGAGCATGCTGAAACTCTAGGTCCTGATCATAATCTAGCAAGTGATCCTCATCACTAGGCAGCTCAACCTCATCATCCGCATAGGATGCAAACAAATAGTCTATGGGACCTCGCATTGGACGGGGTTTAGGCAAGGATCTTAGATCTACTGCCTCAACTGGAGCTTTCCCTTTTGCTTTGGCCACATCCTTCTTGAGTTCTTTCACATATCCTGCAATAGTGTCCATCCTTGTGTCGGGTGAGGTGATCTTTTGCAACTACTCCTTCCATGGCCCTTTATACAGCCGCTTCGATTAACCCGGAAACTTGATTTCCAACTCATTCAGTTGTCTGTCATGATCAAAGGTTCTGTCCACTATATCTTGGAGGCCACTCTTGGTCAAAGGTCCTCTGGGTGCAGTGGTTGTGGGTGCTTTTGAAGTGGCCATAGAAGGAAAGAAAGTATTTGATTTGGCCTCTGAGTCATCAACCTCTACCTCTCTCAATGTCTCTATCCTATGCCTTTTGAAATGAGGTGCATCCCTATCAGTTTTCTTGTCAAGATCCAACACACCAGTGGTGGGGTAGGAGTGTCACAACTGAAATAAGGAATGCCCACAATTGCACAAAGCTTACTGATGAGCACAGGGAAAAGGAATGTATTATTCTCCCGGTGAGCCTTCTTCTTGATCACTAAGGAAACAATCTCACCAAAGTTGATATCCTCCCCCACCATGATTGAGGCTACCAAAATGGCTCCATCATGGGTGACCTTTTGGTCATTCTTAGAAGGTAGGAAGCGGTAGTAAACAAAATCATACCAAAGGCGAGCTTCAAAGTGCAGGGACAATCGTGGAATGTCACCTCTCATAGAGGCCCAAAGAGGTGTGCCGGGAGAAATGATAGGAGCAGCCCACTCAAGAGGTTAGAGCTTGACAATCAGTTTGGCCATGAGTGCAGATGCTGGCTCAATTAGAGTGCTCCAATAGACAGCGTTGATTGCATCTAGAATGAGCCAGATTTTCTTGCCTCAAATAATAATGGATTCCAAGGTGGGAAAAGTTTTTGATCCCCCTTTATAGCCCTTAGCATCTTGCGTGGCTTGGTATGAAGCAAAGAACTCCCGGACTATCTTCTTATAATAGTCTCCAGGCACCTCCTGAAATGGTTGCCACTATCAGCGAGCAAACTAATTGGGGATGTTAGGCAGGTTATCCACCACTGTGTCTAGATAAAAACTCTTCTCCGTGTTGAAGAACCTACCCCTGTCACGATCATAGATGGCCTTCATGCCCTCCACTCTGAACCGAACCCTCTCCTCCTCTTAGGCTTGGTTGCGGGAAGATGAGACTTTCTTATTCCTTTTTGAGTTTGGATTGGAGGAGGAGGGAGATATTGGCCTTCGCGAATTCCTATCAGCATTTCCCCTACTAGAGGACATGTTCGGCACGAGTAGATTGTGAGCCCAAAATCAAGAAAAACAAAATCTTTTTCTATTTTTCTCATATGTGAAAGAAAAAGATCAAAAAAAAGTTAACAAACTAAAAAATATGAAATGCAAAGAAGTAGAAAAACAAAATAGGTGATTGATGGCTCTTGCGTACCATATGCGAACCACACCAGAGGGAGTGTGCATCACATGTGACTTCGCATGAGCTAGTCAGAGACCTTCAATGATTTTCTTTGAGGTGCGACACTGGTGCAGATCGCACCAACCATTGTGCACGTCACACTAAGCTTCGCCCCTTGAAACAGTGAACTAGCTATCTTTTCTCAACATGGTGCAATGCCTTATGAGTTTCGCACATCAAGATTTACACATTACATGCAAAACGCACAATTAGAATTTTTTGATTCCTTGTGTTCTTGTGAATTACGTATGTAATTTGTAGAGCAATATTTGCATGAAGCACTTGGCACTAAGCAGTAAACCAACAATCATAACAAGGGGCACGGGGTATCATAACCACATAATCATCCGGGTACTTATACTTCCCCGAACTTCTATTGACAAACCAACAAGCAAAAGAAAACTCAATGATTTCCCTTGAGAAGGACGTTACCCCGTCTATCATTGGGAACATCAAGCCCTCAATTACTCAATTGGGAATACGATTAACAACAATAATTACCACCTCCCTTCACAAGATCATACACCCAAAACATATTCAACAAAAATTCATGGGTGCACGATTAGAAATGATTTTCAGCCCAAACAACAATTTCCGACCAAACCTCATGAAAAATAACAATTTGCCCTTAAGAAAGACGTCACCCATTCTATCATTGGGCCAAATCATGCATTATTCACAAGTGGGTTACTCAGACTTCACCCCCAAACATAGATTTCAAGGCTAAAAATCACTACCAATCAACATGCATTATCACAATATCAAGTTCTACCAAGTTGATCCTAAGAAAAACCCATAGCATAATCCAAAATTGGGGATCCAAAAATTTCAGATCTCACCCAAAATCAACATGGAAATTCTAACAAGCATGCTTCACAATATGAGTTCCAACCATCGTAAAAACATGTATTTAACATTAGAGAACTTACCATAAGTGAAGATTAAGCGGAGAGAAGTAAAAATTGAACCTTTTGGGGAGCAACAATGGTGACCCAACAACTTGCCTGGAGAGACAAACGACAGAGATGGGTGGTAAAGCGGTTAAGAGGATTGGGTGAGAGGAGGAGAAGATTTTTGAGGAAGTTTGAGGATTTGTGGGAGGGTTTGGGAGAGAATTTAAGAAGTTTAGGAGAAAATATGGAGAAAGAGGAGAAGGGGGCGGATTTAAAGTGGAAAAGAAGAAGAAAATTGGCCGAGTTGGTCTATATGTCGGGTCGGTCAACGGGTTAGGTCAATTAAAATTTGAATTTTACCTTGGTGCATTACGATGTGCGATTCACACCAGCCCTGGTGCAAACCGCATACCATTTTGCACCTCACTATTTATGCCCTGAATTTGGCCCAGGCCTCTGCTTCAACATGTGATGGAGGTGCGATGCGTACTTGGCCTCGTGCAGACCGCACAACCCAGCGCACATCACCTTCAATTTCCATTTTTTATTCTCAAGTTTTATATTTGGCATGCGTTGGGTAATGCGACACACACAATGGATTGTGCATAGCGCATGGTCCTCCGTACATCCCATTTTTTCCCTATTTTACACTTGTTCATTTTTCTCCTCTATGCATTCCTAAAACAAATCAAAAATAACAACAAATGACCAAAATAAAGTAAAAACACTTGGGTTGCCTCCCAAGAAGTGCTTGATTTAATGTCGCGGCTCGACGATAGTACCTCAACCTTAGTCATTCTTAGGATTGGTTATGGTGTCACTTGGAAGTATCCCCTTCATCCTTGGGTTCATTTGGGTAGAATTCATTTGAGTCTCAAGATGCTTGATTGAGGCTGAGTGAAGGCTTATAGTTTGATGAAGTGTTGAAACTTTTCTCTTTAGCTCACTCACTATGGTATTTATTGTATCCACCTTCTTAAGAACCAAGGACAACATGTCCTCTATTTTGGAATGACTGGGGTTGCTTGTGGCTGGTTGATATAAATAATCTGTTTTGTTTGGAGGCACATAGGGATTTGAGCTCCGGTGATTGTATTGATCACCATCCTTGTCTCGGTCTCTCCAATTACCATCTCTTTCCTTATCTCTGATCAAACCTTGATTCTCTTCCCTTGGGATATAATACCTGGGACGAGAACCCACCGATACAAAGCAAAGTTTTCCATTTACCACAGTCATAAGCTCATCATCACTCACTTTTATCTTTGGTGTGCTCACTGCATTCACAGCCTTTGAACCTCCAGCTCCCATCACATGTTTGGCCATCAAGTCAATTTGTGTCGTCATTTTTGCCATTGTTTAATACCTCTCTTCATCTTTCTTTCTCATCTCATTTGTGAAGATTGATGAGGGTGCAACCGAGGAAGGGACATACGTCTCCCTTGTGTGCCAAGCTTTGTTGGTATTAGTCATCCTCTCTAGAAAGGCCGAGGCAATAGGAAATTATGAGTCCGTGAAGGTACCACCTCCAAGATTGTTAGCCACCGACTTATTCATAGAGTTCAATTATCGATAGAAGCTTTAAAGCAATACATTGTCCGACAAACCATGGTTAGAGCACAACACAATCTTCTTTTTGAATCACAATGAAGCCTCGTGTAAGGGTTCTTCATGGAGTTGGCTGAAGTTGGTTATTTCATCCCTTAGCTGCATCATACGCGATGGAGGGAAGAATCTTGTTGTAAAGGCATCCATCAATTCATTACAAGAGGTGATGGACCCATCCGGGTAATCCTCCAACCACGCCGTGGCTTCCCCCATTAGAGAGAAGGGGAATAGGCATAATCTGATGGATTCTTGTGAGATATTTTGGAATATGAATGGTTGACATATCTCCACAAAATTCCTAATGTGCCAGTTGGCATCTTCATGCGCTCCTCTTCCAAAGATCCCTTTCATCTGGATCAAATAGAGCATGGTGCTCGTTACATGAAAAACTGCATTTCCCACCGTGGGGGATTGGCAGATTGCACATACTCCCATTTGTATCATAGGCTCAGCAGCTTCTGCGTCCATGTAGCCTCCATTTACACTATCATTGTCACCTATCTCTCTCATGGGCTAGCCTGCTCAATCACAACACAAACAACAAAAAAAATAAAAAGAAACAGAACACTCTCAAGGTGATTTCAAATATGCAATAAAAAAGGCTAAAAAACTTAAATTTCCCGACAACGGTTCTATTTTTGATAATGCTCAAACATTCTCTCCTAGAAGGAGGTATCAACTATCGTTAAGAAAAACACATTTATATTTCCGACTGGAGTCGGAGTCGATCCCACAAAGAATAATGTAATCGCAATTGAGCTAATAAAAAATTTGAGAAACATAATGTAGTTCAAAGAGCAAAAAAATATAACGATAGGGGAGTTTTAAACTAAAACAAAAGATAAAAGAAAATCAAATAAAAGATAGATTTGATCAACGGCTTTCTCCTTGCTTTCACTAAGCAAGGACAACAGGGGAGAATTGGGAATGGAAATTCAATTCACAAAACTTGCACCCAATTAACACATGGGTAGCCTTGGCTAAAGGTATACTCAACCTTCTTTCAACCAATCAAGAAACTATCCTAATGGGTTCTCTCGAATCACCACGAGTGAGCAATAACCAACAAATTAACTTGGGTAAGTTGTGCTCTTTCTAACCATAATTCTTAGATGGGGGTTTTTGACAACCAAACTATCTCTAGCCTAGATCTAGATTGCAAACCCCAAATCCCTACTATTAAACCTTTCCCGAATTGAGAAACTCTTCTCTCAAGCAAAAACACAATTAGAAAGCTAAGTCAATATTTGCAACCATCAACTATAAGATTCAAGCATGGAAGATTCAATAGACCCACATAATTAATCAAGAGAAAGCACAAGATAAGAATTAAATACCCAAATTTAGCATTATATCTAACACAAAAAACCCCAAATCTCAATTCAACAATTACACCTACAAGTTAGCATTTAAGAACAAGAGTTGAAGAATGAAAACTAAAGATTTTACAATAAAGAGCATCCAAATCTTCACTCCTATGGTGTTGGTTGATGAACTTGCTCTCCAAGCTTTTCAAGAGTTGTGAAATTTTTCCAAAGATGCTTCCCAAAATGGCTGAGAGGTCTTATATGTTGATTGGGGTTTCCAAAGATGGACATTTCTAATTCTGCCCTGCAGTTGACAGTTCCTTCTTTGTCTACGCAGAAGGGTCATCGCGTAAGCAAAATGTCTTTGTTTGGTTGACCTTCACCTACGTGATAAGTGTAGTGCGTTCGCGGAGCTTTGCCTCAAGCAAATATTGCATACACAGAGGGGCACCACATTCGCGTAGGCATGTACAACTGCCTGTCACTTGCTTCTTAGAATAGCTCCATTTTGACTTGTTTTCCTCCGAAGTCTTCCCGAACACTTCTAAAACACAGAGACCTGCAAAATAGAAGTAATATGTGTCAATTGCACTATTTTCCCACTTAATATTAGCAAAAGCATAAGATTAAAAGATAGATAAATAGGTAGAATACCAACTTATCAAACCCCCAAACTTGAACTATTGCTTGTCCTCAAGCAACTAAAAATTCTAACTCAAGAGGCACACAACACAAGTGTAATGACAATACCATAAGACAAGGAAAACCCATTTCAAGCACCAATTATGACTTCGGTTGGCACTAATATTTATTCAATCATATGATAACTTAACCTTAACATGCCCCTCTATTCAAAACACAATTCACGGATGCAATCAAACTATATGAACAACCAAGTGACATCAACCAAGCCTCAAGATGTGACTCAAACCACTAGCTTACCAAATATGCTTATTTGGATCATTTTTGGAGTTTATAAATGTCACCAACTACCTAATTCGCATGCCCTCACAAAAATGAAAGTCCCAAAAAAACATTATGTATAAAGACAATCATAAGGGACAAATACAAAAAAACACTCACACTCACAAGGAATTTCAAGTATCAACAAGTATCAATCATAGGCTTGCCCTTATTTTCATTTGCCACTAGCTCAAGAACAATCGGTCGGAGTTCTCAAAGGGCTTTTCTAAGCTTTTAATGTAGGTTCGAGGACGGGTAGGATACATATTTGGATTCAAGTGACTACATCCTCCTCAAACTCTACACAACTTTTTCAATTCGAAACCAAAGCCATTTCTTTCATTTTTCATTCAACACGAGGCACCATTTCACTTCTTTTTATTTGAATCCCCGATTTTTATCATTCTCTTCACCTTGGAGGATTTTCTTTCCTTTCCTCTTTGCTTTTCTTTTCAAAATCTTCCTTATTTTTGGCAATTCTTTTTATGCAACAAACCAAGATAAGCTCAATTAGCACTCCTCTAAGGTACCTTTTATCAACTCCCAAACTTAGGCTTTTAGCCTCGATTTCACACTTGTGGAGTTCAAGGACGGACATGTTCAAGAGAGGGATTCATTTTCAAAATGGTTCAAGGCTTGTACCGAGGTTGCCAAAGAAGAGGTATTAGGCTCAAGAGGGGTGACTAACGATTCAATTTAAGTGCAATGGTGGCTTTTAAGGCTAAGTAGGCTTCAATAATCATAAAGAAGGCCTAAGATCATTTCTCCAACCAATAGTAATCAAGACTAGCATTAAAGACTAACCGTTCAAGTTCTAGTTGACACAAGCAAGTCCAAGAATTATTCACTAAATCTCACTACACATGGCATGCGAATTATTTAAGATGTGTCAATTTCACTTCCTAAACAAGAACAAAAAGGAGCCACATTCTACATTATCACTGCTAATGAGTTAAGAGTCACAAAAAGATCAAAGGAGTTGTCAGAAACATCATTCTTTTCCATGCATTTTTCACAAAAATCTTCGAAGGGGTATGCCTAATTCACTTAGCATGAAAGACTAACTTCATTAGTACCAAACAAGTCAATTGCAACCAAAACCTCAAAACATGAAGATTTGCCCTTAAGAAGACGTCACTCAGTCTATTATTGGGCCAATTCATCTATCTTAATTGATATGTCTACTCACGGCTTATCAACACAACCATCCCAAAACACAAGCATATGTGATTCGCACATGTCAAAGTGTGGGTCGCATGTGCAATACACAAGCTAGACAGTGAGAATGTGCAAAGCTCATGCGGTCTGCACGTATACATGTGCGATACAATATTCCCAGATCAGACAAGTTCTCTCTAGCTTAAAGGGTACTCAAACTTCCCCTGGCTCCAAAAAATCCAAAACACTAACTATAAAAGAAACTAAAGAAGCTAAAAGTAAAGAAAACTAAAGAGCTAAACCATCAACTTCTTCCACAACAACTCCAAAACCTGACAAGGGCATAAAACCATAAAACACACCCGACAAAGGCACAAAGATATCCAAACAAACAAAACAAGCCCGACAAGGGCACAATAGTATCACATATAACAAAATAAGCTTGGTGAGGTCACAAAAATATCCAATAATAAAGCAAGATAAGCTAGATAGAGTGCAGTCCAACATGCCACCCCCAACTAAGATAGGGCAGTGCCCTCACTGTATCAAAATAAGAGATAAGTTTTAAGAGGCTCCCTAAGGTATCTCAATCTGAACTGGAGGAAGAGGGGAACTCAAGTCTCTCCTCATCCTCATCAT
Organism: Jaltomata sinuosa; assembly: GCA_003996215.1. Lineage (NCBI taxonomy): Eukaryota > Viridiplantae > Streptophyta > Magnoliopsida > Solanales > Solanaceae > Jaltomata > Jaltomata sinuosa. The sequence goes on along the minus strand of QJPP01000272.1, from coordinate 335,347 downwards.
CCTCTGGTGTACTCAATCCATAGAAAGACTTCAATCTATCCATTATCTTGTTCAAGAACTTGCTCTTCTTCTTTTCATGCTCGCTAAACTTCCTTTGGCGCTCTTCAATCTTTCCTTGCCTGCAGCTCATGTATTCCAATTGGGTGTTCATTGCTTTCAGTCACCTAGTAATCAACTTTTGCTCAGTGGTCACCTTGGTAAGGGACAGTGGAGACTCAGAGCTTGCTGGTGCGTCGGCTCCAGCTGAGCTAGTAGGAAGTCCAGCTAACAGCTGCTGAACATGTGCATCTACTCCCTGAATCTTTATATGACACAAACGATCATGCCAAAAATTAGTAGAAGAAAGCATGTAAACAGAATCTAAGCCAAAAGAATCAAAGTACTAGTTTACGAGGATAAAATAATTACTTTAATAAAGAATTTTAGTGGAAAATTGATGGAGTTCGCCCAAAATTACCACAACCCTCCCTAAAATGTTCTTGTGAAATAATGAACATTTTTGGGGATATTTCTGCATTTACAGTGATTAATCCCACTATAGTGGTCCAATCCCACTATAGGGGCACCACCATAGTGAAAGCCTCTCGCTATAGTGGAGTTGACCGACTCTGACTCCCGCTATAGCGGGAATTTCTCCACTATAGCAGTATCGTCATAGCAGCCTGTCACCCGCTATAGTGGGTTTCACGAGATAGAAACTCAGAAATCCTCTCAGTTTTTCCCATTTCACAACTCACCTTTAAAAAATGGCATCCCAGACTAACCCCTTTATATCAAGTTCGATATTGGGAGTTCTACTCCCCCGAATTTATTTTCGAAAAGTCCTACGGACTTCTTAATGCCTTAGCTAATAAAAAAACAAGCCAAGACTTAATCATTTCACCCAATCCTTCCCTGGATTGCCTTAGGCTTCACCTTGCTCAGATTTTGTCTAAGACTAGCCTACCTCAAAATTTTTAACTCCCAAACTCGGAAGATTTCTAACCCGATCCCTTTCATGAATAGCTCACCCATAACTGATGACGTTCGAAAGCACTTGCCCAAAAGAGGTGGTAATGATCGCAAAGTAAAATAATAAGTAACCCAATGGATGTCGGGGTTGAATCCACAGAGAATGGGATTATGACTTGCTACTAGGCGTCGAGTATTAATTCACTAGAGTAAGCAATTGTACAAACAAGCAGAAGTAAAATTGGGGAAAAAGGTTTGGGAAATCAAAATTTGAATTATGAAAACTTAACGAGTAAACACAAGAGTTCAATCAAGAGAGAAAGCCTAGGGGTGTGCTTTTGATAGGGTCATATGTTGAGATAAGGGTTGATTATTCAAACAAACTTTCAATTAATAACATGGGTAGCTTGGTTTAAGCTATATTTAGTAGTTTTTCAACCTACCAAATATATTTACTATGGTCTTATTTCAAGCTCCATAGCTGTAACATCAAATTAACCAATAAATGCTTAGGTGAATCAAACTATTTTGAGATTTGACTCTTATATGGGAATTCCCTAACATCAAGCTATTTCTAGCCTCAATTTGAGGTGGGAATCCCAAATTGCCACTATTGAATTCTTACCCAATTGAAGAGATCCTCTTCCAAGCAAGAGAACAATTAGTAAATTAAATCAAATGTTTGCAACCATCAATTTAGAATTAAAACATGAAGAATTTAATAGACCCATACTGAATAATCAATTATAAGCATAAATAATCAACACCGATCATGCACACACCCCTAGAGATGAGTTTAGCTACTCATAGTAAAAGAAGAAGAGAAGATACCAAATGGGTTTTCCAATATTCCCTTCATTGTGTATGCGAAGTTCAAAATCCAAGCTCCAAATTGGCTACAATGGTGTTTTTCTTAAGGAAGAAGAAGAGGAAAATTATACTCTCTACACTATCTGAGAAAAATTATACTCTCTACACTATCTCCCTTGGAAAGTAAAAAGCTCTGAATATTCAAGGTACAGATCCTAAAAAGGGATTTTAGAACCTTCCCAAATACGTCATATACAATTAAACAAAATTGCCCTTCAGGGTATGCACAAATCAAGGTGTGAAGGCACCTGCGATCGCACCTAGCGGTGTGCGGCTCCCAGGTGCCCAACTTCCCGGGCAGTGATTTCCTTATAGGATGCGAAGCAAGGTGCGAAGGGAGAGGCGATCACACCTTGCATTGTGAAGCTGACATGCAGTTTCTTACTTAGGCAGTGTATAAACTTCCATATGTATTGGCATCTATGAAACACAAGTGTCCTTTTGTGGCTTGCACTTCATTTCTCCTTCATAACAGAGCCTTTCCCTTCCAATTATCTTTTTACTTTAAATCCTTTTTAAGCTTTTTTGGGTTCAAATCCTTTTCTTTCTTCATTTGACCAAGAGTACCTGTATTTATGACAATAAAAGCAATAAGTACCTTTAATTCTTATCAAAACATGGCAATAATTCATGAATAAAGGCTCAATAAGTTGGTAGATTACCAACTTATTAAACCCCTAAACATATACTATTGTTTGTCCTCAAGCAAGACACTCACAAGGTAAGGATTGAAATAGATTCTCAAAATACAAGGGTCGTATACAAAACTATATCGACCCAAAAACTTAAGAAAATAACAAAAAAAGACTCAAAAATGAAAAGACACAACGACAATGCTCATCTCATTTGGTATCACCATGATTTGAAGGCGAGTACTCATTTTAACTTTTATCAAAAGATTTCACCTTTCATTCAAAAGCAGGGGATTTGCCATTCAAAACAAGATTATCAAGCTTCTCAAGTCATTGGCATTGACCTTCAAGGTTTGCCTCGAGATTCACCACACAACTTGTCTCATTCATTCCTCTCAATTAAAATAGAAACTTCATTATTCATTTCAAGTATGTGATGCTACTCACTACAAGAGAAAATCCCACTCACCATCAAGCAATTCATAATAGAGGAATTATAAGAGAATAAAAGACTCTCACTCTCTCAAAGAGGTTCGAGTACATATGCATTGAACCACAGGATTGCCCTCTATGTAATTTGCTACTAATGTAGAGTTACTGTAACACCCCAAAATTTAAATCAAATATCAAACTTAGAAACTAGAATTTTTCTGCAATTGTTGGACCCCACAGGCAGATGCCATAAGCGTCGGAGCTCTGATGGGCCATGGGGCACGCCATGGGAGATGACTAGTATCTTTGACGTAGGGTCTCTCCAGCCCGACAGACGGTCACGACAGGCACACAGTAGCGATGTCCCGTGGGATCCCATCATCAGGATTTTCCAGCAGCCTTCACCCAGCTTGTCCCTTGCTTTGATGGGCATCACCATGAGCATCGTGGTTGCGATGGGCCTGGTAACCCACAATTGGAATCCTCCAGCAACCCCAAGCCTCCAACTTGACTGTCCGATGCTTTGGTCCGATGGGCCATCGTGGTATCGACTCCCATCTGGTAGCCCGCGAGGCAAAGGTTTTCTGCAGCTTTTTGTTTTAAGTCAAGGGTAATTTGTTCTTTATCCCTATTCTTTTAACTCTTAAGTGAGGTCATTTTGGCCATTTTTAGTAGGTTTTTTCCCCTAATAGCCTAAGCTCTTCTCATTCTATTCCCTCATATTACAAAAGATGAAATAACTTCTGTCCTCCAAGTCTCAAGATCAAAAGCAAGGGTTCATCTTCTAGCCTCCATTCCCCTCAATCTAGACTAAGAAAAGCTTTAATTCAGGTATATGGATATTCAATAAGAGATTCCTTTAACCCTTATGCCCAAAAACCCCAAGTTTTCTTTGATTTATGAATTGGTGAAATTAGAATTATTACCCAAATTAGGGAAAGTCTCATGGTTCATTTTTTTTAGCATAAATTCATGGATCCTCATTACTTATCTATAATTTATTTGAGATTCCTTAAGTATTTTCAAAAGCCCATGCATTATAGATAAATTCATGTATGTTTTCAGTCAATTGCATGTTTTCAAGTGAAATTGGCATGTTTAGATAACATGACCTCAAGTATTATGAAATTGCATGCCTAATTCTTTAAGTTATGAATTTATAAAGAAAAGTATACTTTGAATTATGGCTATACTAAGCTTTAAGACTTATGATTTGAGATTGGCATGACATCAGATATGTCCTTATGCTTTTCTAACAGTTTTGACATCAGATATGTCCTTATGCTTTTCTAACAGTTTTGACATCAGATATGTCACAAGTATATTTTGAGCTATATATATATATATATTTTGGGAGTTGTATTTAGCACTGAGTTGGAAAGGGCAAGCGTACCCTTAGTCCTAGAACTAAGTGCCCCCGTAGGTTGATCAGCCCCTCAGTTGGGCATTAGAATTAGTAATCACGCCACAGTTATGCCTTTATAGCCTGGCAAGGTATATTGGGTCCTCTCGATGGGGCAGATACATCGGATTCCATGTAGCTCACATGGTGTATATCGGTTAGAGAACCTCCCACAGAAACAGTTTCAGGTTTTAAATGCATTGATTCTTTGTGTTCAGATTTCAGAACTTCTACTATTACTTATGATTTTCAAGTATACTTTGCCTACGATGTTGCATTGAGTCCTTAGCATTTCAGCTTTTACCATTATAGTATAATTTCAGTTTTAAAGTGTGTATAGTATGTTTACTTCAGATTTTGCATATCTCACATACTTGGTACATCCTATAGTACTGACGCATATTCCCGCATTGCATCCTTTGGTGATGCAGATACAGGTTCCCACTTTCAGACTCATGGCTAGAGGTCGCATGTCATCCAGTTTGAGTTGGTGAGTCCTCACTTATTCGAGGACTAGTATGATTCCTAGTTAGTAGGATCCTTTATTTCAGTACTTAGAGCCAGCTGGACTCTTGTCCAAACGACTCATTATGTCTTATGTAGAGGCGTTTCAGACCTAGTTAGATATTCATCTTTTGATGTTTCAGATTTGATACTCCTAGACCTTCATCTTATATAGTGTTGGTTTGCCTACTTATAATTCGCTTCTGCTATAATTTATTATGTTTTCTTTAGTTATGCTATGACCAAGGGTTAACTTGGGTTCCTTATGGGCTCGGGTCCTGTGCTACGTCTAGGGGGTAGCCTCGGGGAGTGACAACCTTGGTATCAGAGCATCAGGTTTAAGAGTCCTAGGGTGTCTGAAAGCCGCATCGAGTAGAGTCTCTTTCATGTGTGTGAAGCGCGCCACACTTATGAGAGAGAATCTACGAGGTGTCTTAGGAAAAACATCATTTCTTTTATGATCAATATCGTGCGATAGAGTTTAACTCTATTACTCCTCTAATACAATCTTTATGCATTTTAGATTAAGCCTCCTCACGGTGCGATGCCTCGCAGAGTTGCCTGAAATGCTAATCCTCCAGTTCCAGGCCTCGAGGTCACGAATGCGGAGTTTCAGAATGCTATTCACATGCTATCTTAGACTATGGCCGCTCAGGCCAATCAACAAGCTCCTACCCCATAAACCCTAAAGGTGGAGTTGTGGCCCGAGTTTGAGACTTCATTATCATGAACCCACCTGAGTTCTGGGGTTTGAAAGTTGGTGAGGATCCGTAAAATTTCATGGATGAGGTGAAGAAGATCTTTGCTGTGATGCAAGTTGTTGGTGTCGAGGGTGTTGAGCTAGCTTCCTATTAGCTTAAGGATGTAGCTCATATTTGGTATACTCAGTGGAAGGATGCTAGGGATAGGGATGTAGCCCCTATGACTTGGGAGTGCTTCAAGAGGGCTTTTCTTGATCGGTTCTTCCCTAGGGAGTTAATGGAGGCTAAGGCCAAAGAGTTCATGAATTTGAGACAAGGATCTATGTATGGGTATGGGTTGAATTTCACTCAGCTTTCTAGGTATGCTCTTTCTATGGTGGCTGATCTGAGGGATCAGATGAGCAAGTTCATTTATGAAGTGTCAGACTTGGTGAAGAAAGAGTGCAGGTTTACTATGCTTTTGGGTGACATGGATATTTCTAGACTTATGACTCATGCTCAACAGATTAAGGGAGATAAGTTGAGGGAAATGGAAAGAGATAACAAGAGGGTCAGAATAGAGAGTTTGGGTTTTAGCCACCAGAAGTCCAGAGGCGGACATCGTTCTTTATTTCAGAAGAGGACCTCAGGACCCGTGCATTGTTCAAGTAGTGCTCCTACTCAGGCCACCATGCCTTGTCATGATAAGACAGGTAGAGGATTAGGTTCTTATTCATAGAAGACTATTGAAAAAGGGACTTCCTACCCTACGTGTAACAAGTATGGTGGAAATCACCTTCGTGAGTGTCTAGCTGGTAGACAGGGATGTTTTGGGTGTGGTTAGGTTGGACATCAGATTAAGGATTACCCTTCAGCTAAGAAGGGAAAGGGAGGTAGCAGGACTCAGTCTGCCCCAGCATCCTAGGAGGTCGACCAGCCTAGCAGGGCACTGCTTCTAGTTATGGTGGTCAGCGCCAAAACTGCCTATATGCCATGTCCTCTTGCCAGGACCAGGAGAGTTCCCCGAATATTGTTATTGGTATGTTGAAAGTCTTCTTTCTAGATGTACATGCTTTATTGTACCCTGGTGCTTCCTTATCGTTTGTGACCCCTTATGTTGCTTGTAAGTTCAAAATTTGCCCTTAAAAACTTTTAGAACCCTTTTGTATTTCTACTCCTGTTGGTGAGTCAGTCCTAGACAAAAGAATCTACCAAAATTTCCCTATCTCAGTCCCTTATAGAGTCACTTCAGTGGAAGTTGTAGAGTTGCAGATGACTGATTTTGATATTATTCTTGGTATGAATTGGTTGTATGCGTGTTATATCTTGGTTGATTGTCGTACCCGAGTCATTAGTTTTAAGTTTCAAAATGAACCTGTCTTAGAGTGGCAAGGTATTCCTCCATCCTCAAAGGGTCATTTTCTATCTTATCTCAAGGCTAGGAAAATAATTTCTAAGGGTTATGTTTATCATATAGTTCAGGTTATGGACACGGAGTCTAAAACCCCATACCTTTGGTCAGTTCCTATTATGAATGAGTTTCTTGAGTTATTTCTCGAGGATTTACCCGAAGTCCCTCTCAAGTGGGAGATCGACTTTGGAATAAATATTCTTCCAAATACGCACCCTATCTCTATTCCTCTCTATAGAATGGATCTAGTGTAGCTTAAGGAATTGAAAGAGCAGTTGAAGGACCTTTTTGATAAGGGTTTTATCAGGCCCAAAATCTCTCCATGGGGTGCTCATATTCTATTCGTGTGAAATAAGGACGGTTTTCTCATAATATGTATCGATTACCGTCAGTTAAACAAGGTCACAATCAAGAACAAGTATCCCATTCCTAGGATTGATGACTTATTTGATCAGCTTCAGGGTGCCAGTTACTTCTCCAAGATCGACCTTAGATCTGGTTATCATCATCTCAGAGTTAGAGAGTGTGACATTCCCAAGACAGCCTTCAGAACTTGGTATGGTCATTATGAATTTGTGGTTATGTCTTTTGGACTAATGAATGCTCCTACAACCTTTATGGACTTGATGAGCCATGTGTTCAAACACTATTTGGATATGTTTGTGATTGTTTTCATTGATGATATTCTATCTATTCTCAGAGTGAGGAGGAGCATGCAGACCATTTGAGAGTTGTGTAGCAAACTCTAAAGGATCGACAGTTATTTGCTAAGTTTAGCAAGTGTGAGTTTTGGATGCGGTCTATTACTTTTCTGGGTTATATTGTGACAAGAGATAGTATTCGAGTTGATTCGCAAAATATATAGGCAGTGAAGAACTGGCCTAGACTTACTTCCCCATTTGATATTAGGAGCTTTTTGGGTTTAGCTGGTTACTATAGGAGATTTATAAAAGGGTTTTCTTCCATAGTTGCCCCGTTGACTCGATTGACTCAGAAGAAGGTAAAATTTCAATGGAATGATATGTGTGAGAAGAACTTTCAGGAATTGAAGTCTAAGTTGACCACAACTCCAGTTTTAGCTCTACCCGAGGGCTCATATGACTTTGTTGTGTATTGTGATACTTCTAGGATTGATTTGGGTTGTGTTTTGATGCAGAGTGGTAAGATGATTGCTTATGCTTCTAGACAACTTAAGATTCATGAGAAGAACTACCTTACTCATGATCTTGAGTTAGCGGCCATGGTTTTTGCTTTGAAGATTTAGAGACACTACTTGTATGGTGTTCATGTGGATGTATTCACCGATCATAAGAGTCGTCAGTATGTGTTCACCCAAAAAGGAACTGGATATTTTTCAAAGGAGATGGCTTGAGCTTCTTAATGATTATGATATGAGTGTGCTTTACAATCTGGGTAAGTCCAATGTCATGGCTGATGCAGTTAGTAGGTTGTCCATGGGTAGTGTGTCTTTGGTTGAGGACGGAAAGAAGGAATTGGCCAAGGATATTCATCGACTTGCTCGATTAGGAGTTTGCCTTATGAATTCGACAGATGGTGGTGTTATTTTTCAGAATGGGTCCGAATCATCCTTAGTAGCGAAAATGAAAGAAAATCAGTATAGTGATCCTATTTTGCACCAGTTGAAGGGTGCAGTCCATCAACAGAGAGTAGAGGTTTTCTCTCAAGGGGGAGATGGTGTGCTTCGATATCAGGGTCGATAGTGTGTTCCTGACATAGATGGGTTGAGATAGCGGATTTTGACAGAGGCTCATAGCTCCAACTATTCTATTCACCCCGGTGCCACCAAGATGGACCGTGACCTACGGGTAGTCTATTGGTGGAATGGTATGAAGAGGGGAATGGTTAAAAAGCTTAGTTTTCATGTCCTGTTGCTTGGTTGGGCTGTTTTCTCTCCAGTTTTCCTTTATTAGTCTTCATTCGAGAACGAATGATCCACAGGGAGAGATACTGTAACACCTAAAAATTTGAACCAAATATCAAACTTAGAAACCATATTTTTCTGCAACTGTTAGAACCCACGGGAAGCCTCCATGGGCGTCAGAACTCTGACAGGCCGTGGGGTGCACCGTGGGAGATGGCCAGTGGCTTTGAGCCAGGATCCCTCTAGCTCGATGGGCGCTCACGACGGGCATCGCTGTAGCAATATCCCGTGGGATCCCATCATCGGGATCTTCTAGTAGCCTTCACCCAGCTTGTCCCTTGCACTGACTAGCGTCACCACGGGAGTCGCAGTCACGATGGGCCATTGGAACCCTCCATCGGAATCCTCCAGCAACCCTAGGCCTCCAACTTGACTGTTCGACGCTTTGGTACGATGGGCCATCGTGGGACCGACACCCATTGGGCAGCCCATGAGGCAAAGGTTTTTTACAACTTTTTATTTTAAGTCAGGGGTAATTTGGTCTTTTCCCTTATTCTTTTAACTCTTAAGTGAGGTTGTTTTGGCCATTTTTAGTAGGGTTTTATCCCCTAACAGCCTACGCTCTTCTTATTCTATTCACTCCTATTCCAAAAGAAGAAAGAACATCTCTCCTCCAAGTCTCAAGATCAAAAGCAAGGGTTCATATTCTATCCTCCATTCCCCTCAATCTAGACTATGAAAAGCTTTAATTCAGGTATGTAGACAATAAGAGATTACTTTCACCCTTATGCCCAAAATCCTTAAGTTTTACTTTAATTTATGAATTGGTGAAATTAGGGTTCTTACCCAAATTGAAGAAAGTCTCATGGGTTCATTTTTTTAGCATAAATTCATGGCTCCTCATTACTTATCTACGATTTATTTGAGATTCCTTAAGTGTTTTCAAAAGCCCATGCATTATAGATGAATTCTAGTATGTTTTCACTCAATTGCATGTTTTCAAGTGAAATTGGCATGTTTAGATAACATGACCTCAAATATTATGAAATTGTATGCTTAATTCTTCAAGTTATGAATTTAGAAAGAAAAGTATGTTTTGAATTATGGCTATGCTAAGCTTTAAGACTTATGATTTGAGATTGGCATGACATCAGATATGTTCTTATGCTTTTCTAACAGTTTTGACATCAGATATGTCACAAGTATATTTTGAGCTATATTTATGTTTTGGGAGTAGTATTTGGCACCGAGTTGGACAGGGTGAGCGTACCCTTAGTCCCAGAACTACGTGCCCCCATAGGTTGATTAGCCCCTCAGTTAGGCATTAGAATTAGTGATCACGCCACATTTATGCCTTTATACCTGACAAGGTATATTGTGTCCTCTCGATGGGGTGGATACATTGAATTTCATGTAGCTCACATGGTCTATGTCAGTTAGAGAACCTCCCACAAAAACAGTTTTAGGTTTTAAATGCATTGACTCTTTGTGTTCAGATTTCAGAATTTCTACTATTATTTATGGTTTTGAAGTATACTTTGCCTATGATGTTGCATTGAGTCCGTTGCTTTTCAGCTTTTACCATCATAGTATGATTTCAGTTTTAAAGTATGCATAGCATGTTTACTTCATATTTTACATATCTCACATACTCGGTACATTCTATAGTACTGACGCATATTTCTGCGCTGCATCCTTTGATGATGCAGATACAGGTTCCCACTCCCAGGCTCGTGGCTAAAGGTCGCAGGTCATCTAGTTTGAGTTAGTGAGTTCTCAGTCATTCAAGGACTAGTATGATTCCTAGTTTGTAGGCTCCTTTATTTCAGTACTTAGAGCCAGCTGGGGTCTTGTCCCAGCGACTCATTATGTCTTATGTAGAGGCTTTTCAGACCTAGTTAGATATTTGTGTTTTGATGTTTCAGATTTGATACTACTAGACCTTCATCTTATATAGTGTTGGTTTGCCGACTTATATTTATTTTTCTTCCACTATGATTTAGTGTGTTTGCTTCAGTTATGCTATGGACAAGGGTTAAATTGGGTTCTTTGTGGGCCTGGGTCCCGTGTTACGTCTAGGGGGTATCCTCGAGGCGTGATAGTTATCAAGCTCGGAATCACTAAGGACTTGCGGGCAACGATGTTGGCTAGGGTTAAGGTGAGGATTACATTTGTCTCAAGTGACTAAACCTCCCTAACGCTATTCATGATCATTCAATGCACCACTCATATTTTTGAACATTACTTCACCTTGTTTCTTCCTCTCTTACCCCAAGCTTCCCCAACAAATTATTCATTCATCATACTTTTATTAAACTTATTTTATAGTATCAACTTCTTTCTTTCTTTTCATCTTGCTCACTCCATTGAACATTTTGGAGCACTTATTATTGTAAGCATAAGCTGCAACCTTACATTGAAGCACAACTCCTTTTCTTTTCTACATTTTATGCGTACACCCCAAACTTAGGCTTTTGCCTATGTCAATATTTCATTTCTCCCTAAACTTAGACTTTTAGCCTACATTTCACTTCCTAACTATTAGGGAGGATGGGTGCAAAGATAGAGGATCCAAAAAAGGTTAAGGTGTCTAACAAGGTTCCAAAAAAAGTTACAAGCTCAAAGGAGCTTATTAGGGTTAATGTTAATGGAAGTCAATTTGGGTGAATTAGCTATTTAAAAAGGGCCTAAGGTCATCTTCTAAACTCGGTAATATCTAGGATTTCACCTTGAATGACTTTAGCGAAAAGTTATAGATAATACACATGCACAAGAACGAAGTAAAACCTTACCGCTCAAGGCACCACAATACAAGAATTTCACAACTAGTCTCAAAATCAATTGGGATAAATGTTTTTTAACAAGCTATTCCGAGTTCTGCACTATCGTTTATAAATCTATCAAGCCAAATGGAGAATGTGCAAGTCATGACAAGAGAATACTTTTAGAAAAAATTACTTTCCTCTATTTCCTTCGATTTGCAAATTCCTTGCCAAGAAAATATTTGGTGGGCCCATTTTGGAACAAGCAACACACGGCCTCAGAAAATAGGCCTACAGGAACAAATATGCTAGTAACTATTTTTAAACCATTGATAAAAATAGTCTATTGCAATGGTTATGACCGTCGCCATAAGTTTTGATAGCTATTGACATGACTTAATCATATGACCATTATCATTGGAATATAACTGTTGCAATAGGCCTACCTATAGCAACGGTTTAGTGAACCATTGCGGTAAATCCATCTATTCTGACGGTTGTTTGAAATTTTTTATTTGTTAGAACGGTTTATTAATCCACCACATTTTCCTCCATATTTTTCCTCAATTATTTTTGTCACCTTCCAATGGTAATATATTTTTTTGTACGATAATTATTATTAATTATTTATATTTTAGTATGTATATGATATTTATCCAATAGAAATCCAATACAATTTCAGCCTTGTTTATTTAAATTCTAGTCTAAATCACACTCAATTCATGTCAATTATAACCAACTCAATTTTAAATCCCCCATTCAATCATGATCGTCAATCAAATTAATCGGGCGGCTCCCATTAATTCTTCACTTTCTTCTCAATATACCAAAGACCCCTAACCCCAAATCACTTTTACAGACACACAACACACACCACCGCATCAAAATACTCTCCTCTCCTCAGACCCATTGCCACCACTGCTCCGGTGGGATCTCTTGACACTCAATTTGACCTTCATATACGTCACTCGAGTTGTTATTTTACTAATTACTATTATTTTTAGATCTTAATTTCCTTACGTATTACTTTTATTACTGAATAAATGACATATTTTGTGTTACCTTGACATCTTTTTAAATTTGTATATAATTTATAAATATATAATTTATTTCTAATTATTGTTATTTTATCGTTAATTTTGTATTATATTACATGTAATTAAATTTACGTATAATATAAATACATATTTTATTTACAAGTAATTTTAGCTTAATATTTTGTGATAACTATTTTTTATTATTATTTTAGCTATCAAATTATATATATGATCTTATTAATTAGATAACAATCCAAATTCAATTTTCTCTCAAAAATTATTTAAGTTCTAGCCACTTTTTACTCAATTTATATCAATTTTACCCTCAATCGAATCCAATTCTTCCTTATTTTAAAGATCAAATCAATTTCCAACTGACCCAACCCGGATGACCCATCTACTGACCCAGATCTGATCCGCACTCTAGCTTAATCATAGCCGTTCATCCGAGATGATCTAATGACTCCCACATGATTGATGGTCTGTGCTTATAGTTCGACTCCGAGATAGGTTACGATTTATTTCTTTAAGACCTGGTTTGGTTAGATTTTATATTGTATAAGTTACTTGAATGTTACGATAGGTTTACGGTTAGAATTAGGCTTAAATCAAGTTTCTTTATATTTGACCACTTTCGGGATCGTAGACTAGAATTATGTTGCTTATCCTTAGTCTGGAGTGTTCTAGACTTGTATTGATAGCTTAGAATCCTTAGTGTAGGCTTGATGAGATTTTTGTGTTATCGTAGGCATTTCTAGTTATTTTGTGCTTTTTAGTTCCGTTTTCATAAATTATTGTTGTTATGTGTAATAGTGGACCCGAGGTCATAGCGCGGATTGGATGGAGTTCCAGGTCAGTTATCTTGTTTGGAGGGTATTTTACCCTGTTTGCTTGTATGTATATTATATTCTCTGAATTTGGCAATCATATGCTCATACTACATTTTCATGGCTCGTGTTATGGAAATGAAAGAAAATATGGGATTTTTGGTTTGGAACTTTAGATTTTCCACTTTTACTATAGTTTTTGGATTCCAAAGGAATTATTTCATATTTCATCACTGATTTTGAAAAAAAAAAGAGGAAAGTACCACTTTTATACCGGTCCGAGAGATATTTTTTGACCTTTTCTATATTTATATTTTATTGACGAGTGTGAGGTATGATTCCGAGCAGTCTAAGGGGTACATATCCAGGTTTCACTTTTATGCATATGTTGATAAGTCTGAGGTTAAATTTTGGGCACCGGGGAACTAGATACCGGGTTTTATATCTCTACATTAGCCACATCTTGCATCATATCATCCCACGATACATCGCATTTACTTATGTGTGCTTGAGTGGTCTTTTGCTTTATTATTATTATTATCTTCATCGTCAGCTTAGATTGTTCCATTTTCAGTTGATAACTAGATTTAGGTGGATCCCGATAGCTAGGTTACTTTCCATATCCTATATTATATATTATCCTTCTGCGCTTGGTCAGTCTATGATGCCTACTGAGTACCCCATGTTTTGGTACTCATACTACACTTCTGCATCTTTTTTCGATGTATCACCTAGTACGAGCCACCCTCACTAATAATCCTCTTGTTTGTGGCCAGATGTTGTTCAGATCGTGGTGAGCTCCCGGCGTTTGGATACTTTTATTGCTTTCCATCTACCCTTCTATCTATATCTTGTATTTTGGATAGACTGTACATGTTATATAGTTTTATTATGTACTTTAGACGCTCTTGTACTGGTGATACCAGGTTCGGGGTTGGTTATTGTATACATTCGTCTTTCTGGTCACTTTGGAGCCATTTTAGTATATTTAGTACTGCGGGTATGTATATGTACTGTTGGCCCCTATCTTGTATGCTTTTCCTTTCGCTTCTCATTATCTTTATGTTTTATTGTACTTCCACATATCTTGGGTTGACTTGCCTACCGGGGGATTTAGTAGGTGCCATCATGGCCTGATTTCGGATCGTGACACAAGCAAGTCATGTTTTATCAATAGCTTTCAAAAATCACAATTCACCACTCAATCGAGATGATGATTTGCCCTTAAAAATGACATCACCCAATCTACATAGGGCCAATCATGCATCTCAACCGAGTGATGGCTACTTAGACTTCACCATATACTATCTCAATCCCAACCACAAAACAAAGGGTACTCAAACTTCCCCTATGTAAAGAGACATAAACACCCACAAAGCGATAATTTTCCTTAAGAAAGTCGTCACTCAATCTATCATCAGAAACTGTCACTCAACACCAAAACTACTACAAAGAATAAGGATACTAAAAGAAACTAACAAGAAACAAAAGTAAACACAATCACATCCATAGCATTATCAAGCAACACGGGCCCGAGGAGGGCACAAAAAATAGCATCACAAGCCTGACAAGGGCGTACAAAATATCCATTCATAAAAAATCAAGCCCCACAAGGGCACAATTCAAATATAAGATAATATCAATCCTGAAAAGGGCACAAATACAACCAAAATAAAGTGTAACACCAATGCCACCCCCAACAAAAAACATTGCAGTGCCCTCACTACATAAAATCGAAACATGAGATAACTTTGAGGGGGCTCCCTAAAATGTATTAATCAAAACTGGATCTACTGGGCCCCGGAAGGACCAAGTCGGCCTCATCGACCTCATCATCATTTTCAGCTCCACATAACTTTCTCAGTGTGCTCATCATCTTAGTGAAAAATTTACTTTGCTTTCTTTCATGATCCCTTTGCTTCTTCCATCGCCTTTATTCCTTTTCCAACCTCTCCTTGAGCTATTGTTTCTCACACTCCATATTTGCCAGTATAGGCCCACTAGGGGCAGCAAAGGAGGACTGTACATGTGGATGTGTGGAAGAACTCTCTCCCGGTCCTGAAGGTAGGCTAGCTCCAACCTGGCGGATCTGAGTATCCATGTCATATACCTAGCTGGAGATGTGTCTGAGTGTCAAGGGCCCAATCTTAAGTGGGCCAATAACATCTGCAACTGCTGCTGACTCAAGTGCCTCACTAGACCCGGAGAATAAACCAAAGGATGTCGATGCCACATCGATCTTTCTCTTCTTCTGTGCTTGCTCGGCTCCCCTCTTTTTCAAAGGATGGATTGTCTTCTCTGGGTTCTTCTCACTCTCACCATCTCTCTTTTCAACCCCAACTTAGTAGCATAAATATGTGATCAAAGAAGGGATAAATAGGCTCTTGGTTCCCTCAAGCATAACTTGTTGAATATCTTGCACTATTCATCGGCCCACATCAACAGAAAGTTCATCCATAATTGCACAAATAACCTTGGCCCTATCCAGTGACACATCCGACTCATTCTTTGAAGGTATGATCCGAGAACAAATAATGGACAGCCAATCCTTAGCCTCGAAAGTGATCTCAGAAGAATCAATTTGCACATTCAAAGCTATCCACTGTGGGACCTTTCCATCATGTAGATTCTGCACAAACCATTCAGCCCCCAACTCCTTAGACCATGCTTTGTAGACCTCATTGTCACCATTTGGAAGATGGTAATATGAATTGATCAATTGATGATCAAATCGGAATAGCTTGCCCCAGACTGTCACAACTAAATAATTTGCAAAGCTTGTCTCAGCTGCATTAGCATAGAACTCTCGGACTATAGAGAAATTTGTCTTAATAGGCTCAACGGCAAAGCACATCCAACCACCCGATACCAACCTCCCACAGAAGTCGGCCCATCTTGCTTCAAGACTTTCCAATAGAATTCCACGCTCCCTAATAATGTTCTTCGACAACTGACGATCATACAATTGGGAACATTTTAGAGAGACGAATGTGCCTTGATCAAAATACTCCTCGTCGACCACTTGATTGATATTTTCTTGAGTTATTTCATTCGATGTTGGATCCCTTTTTAAGCCTTAAGTACCTATAAAAGGAGTAAATATATCAAATTCTTGTATAGTCATGTAAAGCAATGTATTAAAACATGTTTATGCCAAAGAAATGGTGTAAAAAGGTTCCGAACAGAGCTGGGTAAAGCTACTATTTTGGGATAGTTTTTGAACTATCAGATCTTGTTTATCGCAATCGTGGTATTGGGCATCGCAATCGCAAAGGCCATTTTTAGCTTTTTTTGTTCATCACGATCGTGAGATTGAGCATCACGATCGTGAAGCTCATCTTTTTCACCAAGTTCAAAATTTATTTGGGTATTTTGTCAAACAAGTGTTATGCACCATTTCTTTAACCATCTTCATAGTCCATTAGGACTAAACTGTGCCCAAGATTCTCATGCTAACGGCACTCTACTCTCAACCAAACCTCACCCAACAGTTTCACAAATTTGAACACAAGCACGAATCAAATTCTAAGAGTAAAATTTTCAGCCCACAATCTATTCTTACCACTGTTTTTACACCAAAAAGTCAAGGAAGCAAGTAAGTTCAAGGAAAATAAGGAAAAGGTTCTCATACTTTTGAGTTTGCAAGTCGATAAAGCTAAAGAAATTGAAAGATTTGGCGGAGATGGATTCTTAGGCCAAGAGGCGGACAATTTTTGTTTGACTCTTGGTTCCCTAAATGTTTTGTACACATTTGTACCTGGGAACTATCATAATTTTTTCATGCATTGCAAAGAATTAAATGCCCACAACTCCACACAATCGCGATAGGTGCACATGATCGCAAGGAGTTATTGAAAATTTAATTCACTGTGATTGCGAGTGTCAAGTGTCGCAATCGTGATGCTTTGCAAACTGCAGACTTTTCCAATTTTTGAGCAGTTCACGGGTTGGAATCTGCTTTTTACCTACGTGAAATGGGTACCCACCTGCAGCCCGCATGTACTCTGCAGGTCCGTCTAGTGATCTCCACGGCCTGGGTCCTTCTCCCCTTCTTTTTGCACACCTAAAAACACATCAAAAAATGAAGTAAAATCCAAATAAAAATTATTTAAACAATGGGTTGCCTCCCATCAAGCACTCAATTTAACATCACGGCATGATGCAAATAATTTTAATTGTTCCTCCACTTGGAGGATTTGAACTTCCACCCAATTTTTAAATTGAGAATCTGGTGATACTCTCAAGGTGAAGGCAAGAACATAAGAAGGATACTTCCTCGGTATCGCATTTTGTACTTTTTCACCTTCAAATGAGGGATGTCATTTTGTCTTTTATGCATGACAAACTCCAAACACACCTCGATCCTCCTCCTCTTTAAAATTCTCCATAGTCTCGGTTACTTTAATATTCATCCACTCAACCAAGCACAACTTCAAAAAATGGTAGGAATGAGATTTAAGTATCTCCACTTGAAAAGTTGTCTCATTTATGACATCCTCACCCTTGAATGAATTAGAGTTCTTAAAAATGATATGTTGAGATTTTCTTTGCAACTCTAGTATCTATCGTTCAATCTTGGCATCTTAAATGGATTTTAGGGCGGTTGGTTGGCAAATCACCCTTAGCTCATGAAAATCAATTATGTCCTCTTCTTCAATGGGAAATAACTCAAAGCTACTATCTACGACCATACATGTCTCAAGATGTGCATTCAATTCAGTCTTCAGTTTACGGATAGCATTTTCAAGTAGCCCATCTTTTTGACTTCTCTTATCATGCATTTTGAGAAATTTCTCCATTACTGGGAGAATTCTTTCACGTTATTCCCCATAGGCTTTAATTTATTGAGCTTGGTTCAATAAACATTCTTAGCTCATAATTTCATCTAAGTCAAGTTTTTATTCATGTTGGGGCTCAAGCACAACTGGCACAAATTCACTCACGGACAATTCCATGTTTTGGACATCTTTATCATTTGCGTGTTAAATTTAATTCACTCAAATAGTCAAGACTTATTAATCCCTTTCATTTCTCTACATATTTTTTCTCCACAACTTCTCGGCTTCTTCACTTCGAGGATTAGAGACTTCTTCTTGAAAATTTTATTCTTCTCCTTCAAGGTGAGCCACCTCTTCAACTCCACAACTTTTATTGTGGTTAACAAGTATTTTTGGCTCACTCATTTGGCTTGGAAACACTTTTTCATCAACCTTAGCTTGAGGAGTAGGCAAATCCACCATGTATCATTTGGTGAGTTTCTTCTCCTCCTCCAATTTAGATTGCCGCTCGAAGAAGGATTCAAGCATTACTATCATTCTTTAGTTCACGGTCTCTTTGGCAATATTTTTTTCTTGGGGAGTAGGCAAATCATCGTAGATTGGTTGAAGATATTTTCATCTATGTCAAGCCTTCCTTATTGTTGTGACTCACACATTTGCCTATTTTCAACAAAGATTTGATTGATGTCACACACCTCCTCATTTATTTTAGTTGTTCATTCCAAGAGAGTTTGGAGTATTGCTAGCATTCCTTCGGAACCGGCACCTTGTGCTTCACGTGTCAAGTCATGACTCCTATCAAACATACAAGCACCACTAGCAATTCTATTAGAAAATTAGGGTAGAGGGCATGATAGTTAGGACAATCACTCCAATGTATATTTTGACCACCACATAAATGACAATTATAGCTATCATAGGATCGAGATGGTGTACACCTCTCTCTCTCTTAGGGCCTATTTCACAATTTAACCAAAAGTGGGGTCCTCCATAAATAGATATGGATCATTAAAAATATGGGTTGCAACCACCAAAACCATTAGCATTCCGAGATGCCATAGAACCAACAATTAAAAAAAATAAAAACTAACTAATCACAAAGATAACGAATATTCATAAGTTTGAACTAAATCAAGTAAACTCAAATTTCAAACTAATTTAATACGCAAAATTATTCCACAGCAACGGCGCCATTTTTGATAAAATTCAAAAACACTCTTCAATGAAGAAGGTAAAAATGATTGTTTGCAAAACAAGTACCGATATAAGAGTTGGGTTCGAATCCCACAGAGAATAATATAAGGGTAATTGAGGAAGTAAAGAATTAAAACAACTTACTAAAGCCCAAAGAACGTAAAGATAAAATATTTTTGGGGGTTTTTATTTAGAAACATGAATAAAGATAAAAAGAAACTAGATCGATGATAGATTTGATTAATGATCTTCACAAAAAAAAATAACAATGAGATTTGAGAATGGGATTCAACTTATATCCATACGATCTATTACAATTCAATTTTCTACTTTGTAATTAATCATGGGTCGATCAAAATATGCCTTGAAGTCGCAGGTATCCACCAATACCTCTGGATAATCGGTGAATATTTCTCAACTAGTTCTCTCAAACCTAGCTAAGTGTCAATAAAGATATTCCAATTTTAGGCAACACTCGAATCTTCCTATTTCTAGCTCAAAATCATTAGATGAGGTTTAAAGATCCAAATTAGTGCTAATTAATCTTTTTTCACTTTTATTGCCTCTCAACCAAAGTAAAGGGGCAAGTCCAAGGGTTGATCACTCCCTTTAGAAATCAATTCAAGTACAAGAATAACTAGATAATCAAAGACCCAATTCAATACATAGAAAGGGTTCAATTAATTGCAAAAGCACAAGATAAGAATTCAAACACAAATATTATTTGTCTCCAACACAATACCCAAATCTAAAATTAACAACTACACCTACAAATATTCAATATAAAGCAAAGAGTTGAACAAAGAATTAAGAATTTTTCAACTAAAGCTTTCAATCTTCACTCTAATGGTATAGGTATTGAACTTGCTCTCCAAGCTTGACAAAGATGGATGATAGTCAAAGATAGGTTGGTGATGGTTTCCAAAATAGTTGAAAAGAGTTTTATGTGGATTGGGGATCAAAAAGTATGAATTTTCAAATCTTCCCGGTAGCTGCCGATTTCCTTCATTGCGGTCGCGTGACTAATCCTCGCAATCGTGATGGATTAATTTTTCCTTCATCGCAGTCGCGTCACTGGTCCTCGCGATTAAGAGGGTTTGACTTCCTGTTGACCGTGATTACGACCCTTCATCTCATGGTTGCGATGAGCTAGTGCTTTGATTTCTTCCAAACAGCTCTTTTTTGACTTGATTTATTTCGATTTCTTTTCCAATCACTTTTAAATCATGTAAACCTGTAAAATAGAGGTAAATTGTATCAAATGCACTATTTTTTCTCAATTAGGCTAGCAATAATATAAGATTAAGGGGTAAATAAATTCGTAAACACCAACTTATCAACTAACCTTTGAAAACTTTACATTCCTGAGAAACTAAAATACTTTATTTGGCTTGTCAAACATAATAAAGTTATGTCCAATGGATTTAGATTTACCGAAGGTATTATTGAGTCTCCAAAATGTGAACGATGTGATTCTAATATAGAGATTTCTTCACATATTATCAAATGTCCAAAGTCTCGACAAATATGGAATAACTTCATTTTGCAGGATGAAATTATTATTGTAATTGCTAAGCCATTTTATATGGCTAGATGAGATAATTGATATTGTGTTCGCGTTCCTTGTATAAAGTCACACTTATAGTTTCAATTATGTGGTTCATATGGGAGGAACGAAATAGAAATTTGATTGAAAAGAAATGTTAACCTATCGAGCTTATGTACAAACAAATTACTCATTATGCTAGAGAAATAATTGAATTAGTTCCAAGTCAAGTTTGTACTTCTAAACAAGCTAAACTAATTGTTTGGTTTCCCCCAATGCAGGAAAGATAAAGTTCAACACAAATGATAGTGTCAAGCTACCGTCTGGAGATGCAGCTTTTGAAGGGATTTTTAGATATAATCACGAAAAATGGTTGTTGGGATATTCAGGTAAGGTGAAATGCATGACAAGTCTCACTACAAAATTATGGAGCATAAAAAAAGGGCTAATTGTAGCTAAGCTAATAGGATAAATTGAAGTGGAATCAGACTGCCTAATTGTTTTCAAACTTATTAAGAATGACGGAATACAACTTCATCCTCTTAGAGCTATTATTGAAGACTGTAGATTTGTTAAATGTCAGCAAGGCATCGATTAAACACATCTGGAGAGAGGCGAATTAATATGTGGATTTTTTGAGTGATGAAGGGAACAAGCATGATGAAGATTTACTAATCTAAAAAAACGTGATCAAGGGCATAGAGTTTCTTCTCGTGATAGATTTAAATGATATTACAATGCTTTTGAAAGACTATAATATTTTTTAGCTTTTTCCAATGTACCAAAAAAAGAGAGAAAATTGATCAAAAAATTCATTAGATGAGTAGAAGATCTTATACCAATTTTGGATTTGGATTGGGAAGAATGAGAGTTGTTTTTCCTTTCGTCCTATATTAGTTGTTAATATTATTAAAAATATTTATACTAAAATACTTATAATTTTTGTAAATTAAGATAGAATTAATTCATTTTTTTCACTTTGCCCCTATTATTAATTATTCGTTAAAGTAAACAATATTTGACTTTATTCCGTTGAAATTACAAATTTGAGGAGTTCAAATAAGTGATTATCGATTTTATGGTTGTTCAAATACAAATAAAATTATCTTAGCCTTGTTTATGAAGAGAGATAAAATTAAATTAGTATAAAAAAAATAACTCTTTTTATGAGTTTGTAAAAGGGGTGTGTAATTTGTATTGAAGGGCGTGCTTGTCTTACCTCATTTTAGGTGTTTGTAAGGTTGGAAAGTCCTTTTCCACTTCCTACCTTGTATTCTTTCAGATTAATTCTTAACCAAATTCGTTTCTTCTTGAAACCTACTCAAAAGAGACATGGCCAACCAACACCCACCATTAATTTTATTTCTTAAGCCCATTCTTTTTTATTTTCTTTTACCCAATACTTAATACTCCTGCCTCGCTGGAACTAAATGATGCCCTCAAATTAGCTGGTGGATTACATGAACTTAATAATTAAGTCAAGCTGGTTGATTGGTTTAATATTCCATTCTTTGAATCAAATATAATTTCGTTTAAGAGTATATAAAAAAAATATTCTTGCATCTTTTTCAAAAATGTACATTGACACTTTCTTTTCTTTAATTTTTCTAAGGTCTTCTTTGAGGAAAGGGCGAAATAGAGTTTATATATTTTGAATTAAAAATAAAGCATTTATTTACACTTATTTATAATAATAAAAAAAAAAGTAGGAACATAATACTAGCTAGCTAACCCCACATACATATGGATCAATCATACTAATTACGCAAAGGGAGATAAGTTGCCACTAATTAATAATTGTCAGCTTATAAAGAAAGCATGGAAATAGTTTTGCCTCCCCTTTTCAATTCTTTAATATAATGGAGCATAAAGTCTATCAAACTTTATAATAATGGAGAAATGAAAAAGGCAGCGCCATCATTTGTTTTGTTTTCCATCATCGTTGTTAAATTCATTCTTTTGATCAGTTTCTTGTGCCAATAGATCGATCAAGGAAGGAATTAGAGATGGATTGTTCAATATGTAGTGCGATGCCATTTATTCTAAGGCCACCGAGGAATACAATATGCGCAGCTTGTTATGAGGGAGCCAGAACCATAATTACGTTGACCACCAACAAGCTTGATCAAATTGACAACACAAAAGGAAGTGATAATAAAACAGTAACTGGACTTTCTGCTTCTTCATCCAATCCTTCTATTAAGGTATACTATTAATTATCATCATATTCTCTTTCTCTTGCTTGCTTATATATGCATACAAGATGGAAATGGAATATAAGTTTTTTCTTCCTCTGTTAATTGTTGTTTCTTTGTTTTTCTTAATGCCAGAGAGGATTAAGTGTTATGTATTCTTGTTTAAAGACACACATACACACCCACACACACAAAAAAAACCGACTCCAAGAGAGACATTTTTACAATTTCACATTATTATTGTCCTTTGATGATGGGTGCTGTCTAACAATTTGTGACAGTCCAGCCCCGTTCGCTTTGGGCCTAGCGTCACACGACACTTCAAATCCTAGGCAAATCTCACTGCAAAATACATGAGAGATGCTGCGCAGCGTGTACATAGACCGGGTTGGTTCGAATTTTTTAAATACCAAACCAAACCATTAGTATCGGGTTTTTAAATTTATAAATCAAACCAAACCAATAAAAGTCGTGTTTTTCAACCTCGGGTTTTCTCGTGTTTTTTCGAGTTTATTCGGTAAAGTCAATATACAAACATATAATTAATTTGTGCTTCAAATATTTCTTTAGTCCGAGCAAAATACAACTATTTAAGGTATTTCTTAAAAAAATAACACAAAATATATTCACTTTATTTGGAATTAATGAAGTGAGTGATGACAATAAAATATTCAACCAAAAAAATAATGAAATCGCATAGAATAAATATTGCATATTAATAAGTCATAATAAAAATAATCATAATTTAAAAGTATTAAGTCATGCTAAAATAAGTCTAATAAGTATTAACTACATAACTAAATATTAAACAGAAAAATAATTTAGTTTATGTATTTATAGAAAATTATAGAATAAATATCTAACATGATTGTCATTCCTAGTGTTAGATTGAATAATCTTTTGTTAACATTCATATTAATTTGGGCTTTATTTGAGTTACTAATATCTATGGGTTGTAAAAAGACTTATTGGACCATTTAAAATTCTAAGTTTAAACTTGAAATAATATATTGAAAGATAAAAACTATGAAAAAGTTGAAAAATATTTATAAATTACATCACAATAAAAAAAATTATGTATAAAGTATTTTTAAAAATAGTATACATGTAATATCGGGTTGATTCGGTTTGGTTTGACTTTTTTTAGTTAAAACCAAACCAAACCAATTATAGCCGGGTTTTTTTTTTTCAATACCAAACCAAGTCAAACCAAATCACTAGTCGGATTTTTTTTGCGATTTGGTTCGATTTGCAGTTCGATTTTGTACACCCTAGGCCTGCGCATATCTTTTTTTAAAAAAAATAGTCTTAGATTCGAAAGACATATTTCAATATCGTGGGAGCCTGAGACAAAAGGGATAATATCACTTGTAGGTTGCGATGTTATGTATTTTCAAGGTAAAAGAAAGAAAATTGTGGGAAGGTTATATTTTCCTTTAACTCTAATTTATACTGCTGATTTTGATTATGAATATGATATGAAATTATATATTCTTCAAAAAGAACTTTGAAAAGTATAGCGTGCAAAACCAATTTGCCAAGCAGTAGCTTGTGGCTAAACTTATGCAGCACAAACAGAAATTGAAAACTCAATGCTTTATAATATAAAGCCAACATGTTGCTTCAACAATCAACCTTTTGGTTTTACTTGTTTGCTTATATATCATTGGTTAAAGGATTTAATTATACTACCTCAATAGAACTACTCCCTCTTCTCTAAAATAATGACATGGTTAATTAGCAATTGAAAGATGCTCATGTGTAATTTTGTTCTGTTTTTAATATAGATATGGATATTGTTTTGTTGATTTATTTTGGACGCAAAATTCACATATTTTGCAATTGCAGACTTGTCACTTAAAAGTAGAAATATTTAAAATATATTTGATATAATACAAAAGAAAATTGACTGACTCTCCAATTAGTAATTATGTCATTCTTTTTAAGACTAAAGAAACAATTAAATAATGAAAAAAATAAATGAGCTTTTGTATAAAACTAAATTCATGTTGAGAAACTGAAAAGCTATATCTTAAATTCAAATATTGGAAGTGACCTCCAAACTATTGACTTGACCAATCATTTATTTTGGTTTTACTGTTGGATCTCAATATTGGTTCCTTAATGAATAGGAAGATAGAATAATATAATTGATTGTTTGTTGGAATTATTACAGGGATTTGCAAATGCGTTGAAATGGGTGAAAGAAATGAAGGAGATGGAGGAGGAATTAAATGAGAAGCTGAATTATCTAAGTGGTTTTGTTGTTGCCTTGAGAGATCATATTCATACCGATATTTTAATTAAGCCTGGGAATGATGCTCCCTCCATACCAGCCCATAGAGCTCTTCTGGTATTTTCTCATGAATTCCTAATTACTATTTTTATTTTTATTTTTACAAAATTTAACTCGTATAAACACTGTATAATTTGTCTGTATATAGTATATACAATTATTGGATGCTTATTATACATTTGGTATACACTCGTTATACATTGAGTAAAACTGTAAACTTCCCATAAATAATTGGATTCGGCTTATATATATTAATTATTAGTACAACTTGTTTGGAGTATGGCATCAACCCTTTGAGCTAATTGTAAGTGCATACATGATCTTAACAAGCATGTAAGTATATTAATCTTATAATAATAATTGACAGGCAGCAAGATCTGATATCTTCAAGAACATACTGGACTCAGATGGGTGCAAAGCTCCACCAAGTGACACAATAACCTTACCTGAACTAAACTATGATGAATTAGAGTGTCTATTAGAGTTCCTCTACAGTGGAGATTTGCCTAAAGAGAAGGTGGAAAAACACGTTTACTCATTGTCAATTGCAGCAGACAAGTACGAAATCCCCTTCTTGCACAAGTTCTGCGAGCATCAAATGTTGGGATCATTGAACACATCGAATGCTCTCGATGTTTTAGAGATTGCGGACACTTGTTCTAACCAGTCATTAAAGGAGACAGCGTTGAACTTCATTGTTAAGAACATGGAGGACATTGTGTTTACGGCTAGATTTGATGCATTTGCACTCAAAAATCCTCATCTAACTGTACAGATTACTAGGGCTTCTTTTATAGACATTAAAAATAGAAGGCTTGCTCTTTGATTTTTCAGACGAACAACATATATAAGACCATTATGTATATGGAGTATTTGTTTGTTGTGTTAATAGAATTGTATGCTACACAAACACCTACAAGAGGATACATGAGATGAAGGAAATTGGAAAATTACAATGGGTCATTCGCGCGAATGCCCCTATTTTGGGTGGTATTTAATTTTTGCTCCTTAAATTGATCGTCTTTAAGTTTTTCCCTTCAGCTTTAAGTAACAAGAAAATGGCCAAAAGTAAAAAAAAACGTACACAAAGAAAAATGGTCAATAACGACGAGAAATCTAGTCCCTAAAAGTGTGATTCTTGTCCCTAAAGCCTATTAGCGACCAGATTTTGCTGGTCACCACCCGTCCCTATAGGCTCCTTCGCTATTGACCTTTCACGACGAGATCGACTCTCTGGTCCTTAAAAGAGTTTTAGCGACTAGAAAATTTCTAGTCCCTAAAACACTTTTAGAGACTGCAAATCTAGTCACTAAAATACTGTTATCCGGTCCCTAAACCATAGATCAAGTGGCGCCTATATCATTTTAGCTACCAGTATTACTGGTCCTGAAAAGTCTTTTTAAGGTTAAAATCTGGTCCTTCAAAATTATTTCCTATCATATTTATTTTGTAAATTATACAGTTTATAATATAGAAAATCACATGCAAATAATAAAAAGATCACTAACAAAATCATGTTTATTATGCAAATATGCACATACACGTATAAAATTGGTAATTAATCACAAAAAACGTATTAAGATCCCACTAGTCATATGTCATGATATTGTTAACACAACCTCTTAGCAAAAAAAAAAAAAAAAATCTCAAATAATCCGAGCAAATGATAACGAATTCTCGAGCTGTATGGTGTCTTCCAAACATGCATCTTGACTTGTAAGTTCAACTCTTCAAACCCTGTAAAAAAATAAAAAGTAGATATTCTTTAGAGAATTATAAAGATAGGATGAAGTACATCCTCTAGCTTAAACTTCCCTATCTCTAAAGGAGAAAGAACGTCGCATGGGAGTGGAAACATAACAGTGAAAGGAACATCTGCATATAGAGTTCAATTACATTTTTTTTCAAATACAGATTAGTGTAAATTCACCTATCCTTACATTGTCCAAGTAACAATACTTTCACAAGATAAATATTATAATGTAAATTCATTTAACAATCTGCAATGAATTTTCTTTCACCCAGTGAGACACAATTTGCAAGGAATCAAATATAGTATAGATCTTGACAATCACTTCATACTCAATACATAAAATATAAGCCAGCACATACTAAATGAATATAATAGTTACTAGAGTTAAACATTCTCCACATGTCTCTGTTTATATAAATTAGTTGGTGTCTATAGCTAACATCATTCTTAACCTAAGAAATTCAATGGAAGATGTTGCTTAAGAAGAATTTATTTGAAACTATCAAAGCAGATGCTGAAAGCTACAGTTAGAAATTTTTATTCACATGCCATAATTTTTTTTTTGATAAAGGTAACATCTTCTATTCATATCAAGAGCAGCACCTGGAGAGTGCTGAAGGGGTAATTATAAGAACATAAAAAGAGCCATGGTGAAGCTGTCAAAAGCCAATCTAAAACTAGTCGACTGTATCATTAAAATTTGCCTATAAAATCTATCAAATTCCGTAGGATTAGCTAATTTGTCATCCACATTAAATTAATAATTAGAGAGCAGAGAAGTGAAAATTTAACGACAAAACAAACATGAACACATGTGCTGAACTATGACCTAAATATTTTGATACATGACAATTTCAGTATACTGGTATACAACTAAAACTAAACAGACTAGACCGCACATATAAAATCATGCAACATGAACATGATTTCTCAGCATTTTAACTTTCAACCAGTACTTTCTTATTGTCTTCCTATAGTTTTAATATAATACACAAGCTAAATCAACACCTTAAACTCTTTTTTAAGCCAAACACATCGTATAAAAGAGAACAAAGGGAGTAATTTCATTCACCTTTTTAGAATCAGACAGCAATTCACCAAACTGAAGGAGATAATCACCGGAAAAAAATGCAAAACCACACTCAATGAAGCAGGGCAGAGTATAACTCACCCTCTGCTTCTTAGCATATGTACTTATTAACACCAGGAACCAACTTGATGAAGCTCATAATGAAGCTGTTAATCATGGCTTTGAGACCTAGTTCATGAATAAAAAAGAAGATGGATAGAAGAATTCGAGCGAATAGAAGAGAGAAGAGAGGAGCAAGAAGTAAAGTTAATGGCTCATATTGAGATAAAAAGGAATTTGTTGAAGCTCTGTACTAATTCAGCAATGTGGAATCGAAAACTCCATCACCAATCGATGTGAAAAAAGTGTCTTTTTGGGTTTTTTTTTGCTATAGGATCAAGTTGTGAAAAGCATTTTTGAATAGTTAAATCCACCAGTTAAGAAGAAACGTCATAGTACCTCATTGTACATGTTTAAAATCCAGTTGCCAAAGTTAAAAATTTGCACACTGAAGCACTAAAATCATTGTTCAAATGTCCAAGTTTCAAATACATGAGTGGTAGTTGGACACTTTTAAAGTTCTAAATGTTTATTCACATATATTGGTCTACCAATGAATGAGCCCTTAAGCATTTACTAAGTCGTGGAGTAAAGGTTACAGAGATTTTGGACTGTTTAGTTGGATACATGTTACAAGATGTTAAAATCGCAATATAAAAGAGAACATCAAAACTTTGAATACTGAGGTATATGTTAGCACCAACATTGATTGAATATCCTCACAAAGAAAATTCAAAACTTGCTCGTTGAGCTACAGGAGTTGCACCGAAGAAGCTTTAAAATTATAGGCTAAATCAAAAGGAAATCTTGATGAAGTTGAAAAGTATAATGGTAAAGATGTCAATGCCAAATGCAAGGATATCATGGACGAAAAATAGATTAAAAGAGCTGAAGATCCAAGAATTACTTTGTCCAAAGGCAATATGATGAACCTTTCACCCTCTTAAAAAGACAACTTAGCGCGAGACACATTGTCAAAAAAATGACAGAAATTGTATTTGGGGCTTGAAACAAGGAGATATGGGAAAGAAAATCTCATATGTAAAAATATTAGTGCCTCACCGGTGAGTTTGCAGTGCTGCTATCATGCTAGACAGCTCCAAGGAACGCGATATCCTTGATCTACATGTCATAGTTGATTTGTTATGAATTAAAATAACGTCTGACTAAATCATCTCTCTTATAAACCCAAGCTTAAGAGTGTGAATATGTAAATTTATACCTGGATTTATGAGGAAATGGAAACTAAGCCTCGATCAGGTGTAGATCAACTAATTACAGCTAAATAGCTTGGACTCTTTCGGGCATGGACTTTTACTTGTAAATGCACATGTTTTATTTGTTAAGCAATATGAATTTTTTCTTGAGATAAAAAAATCACTGTCATAACATATATGTTAACATAGTTTCCTCACAAGGTCTAACAAAACAAGAGCATCTGGAGGCAAAACAAAAGCCAAAGGATTTGATCTTATCATATGTAGAAAGCTTTCTCTATTGCAACTTCCACATTAGAAAAGACCCTTTAAATGGAAGAGGCTTCATCCAATTAATTCTATTCACAAGAGATGAAATTTGTAAATATTTAATGAGGTTCCATGCATTCAAGAAGTTAAATTTTTTATTAGTAGAGCCAATCCACACAACCTAGTCATCTTTTAACACCAAATGAATTTAATCCCATCTAAATGTAACAAAACTAAGAACATAGTGAGACATCTTCAGCAAGAGATGCCTCAAAATTACCCATCTACAGGTTCGTAGAAAGTATATTATTTCCTAACACAACACATCATATGTAAGTCAAAACACTTTATTTCTCTTTCCGTTGTTCTTTTCAATTCTGAATTAATAAAAACACAAAATTTTGCACTATTTGAGCTATTTTAATCAACTTCTAGTATTTTTTTTCTCAGTTTTGAGGAAGCTGCTCACAATCCAAAATTCACAAGTGATCGTAGTTGCCTTCAACGGGACATATCATTAGAGAAACACATTTGTTGCCTTCATTTCTTTACTCTCAAGAACAAAACAACTAAAGGGATTTTTTTTTTATTCCCTTATCCTTCTTACTCTCCAAGCACCAGATTCAAACTTAACATACCCACCATCCTCACATCAAGCCCATACTCCCACTTTAAGCACTCACACCTCAACACCAATATTCAGTAGACTCGGTACAAAATATTATCACTTTCTACAATCAATATTAACTAAAATAAAGAAATTTAGGGTCGTCAACAAAAGAACAAGAAAGGAGACGAACCTGTTCAGATTAAAAGCTCTCGTCATCGCTAATTTACGAGTCTTTACCGAACTTCAAATAGAGATCGTTATGAGTCTTCACCAACTGCAAATAGAGATCGTCGTGAGTCATAATCCTTTGGGAGAGAAATTTGAAAGAGTTAATTGTTTAGGATTTTCACAGGTTTTGGGAGAGGAATTTTACATATTACATACAGAGGGTAGGGTTTCACTTTGGGGAAAATACAAGAGAAAAAGAGGGGGAACTAGGGATTAAGTAATATGAGTAAAGTGTTTTATTGGCACGGTGGGGCCTCTCATTGGTCATTCTAGCTTAGCTTAGCTTATTAGGGACGAGATATTATTTTTTTTCAGCGACATGATTTAGTCTCTTCCTTAAGTTAGAAAATAAAATGAAGAATTAGGCATCTGAAGAAAATCTTGTCCCTATACGTATACAGCTAGGGACCAGTTTTTTAACCCGCCACTAAATGTTGGT
This sequence comes from Jaltomata sinuosa, assembly GCA_003996215.1. Taxonomy (NCBI): domain Eukaryota; kingdom Viridiplantae; phylum Streptophyta; class Magnoliopsida; order Solanales; family Solanaceae; genus Jaltomata; species Jaltomata sinuosa. The sequence continues at coordinate 304,323 of QJPP01000272.1, read as the reverse complement.
CTCTAATAAGCCTTTTTCTTGTAGTGATATGTTCGTATCATAATATAATACAAGTTATGGCATAACTTAGTTCCTACAGTTGGAATAAGTTCTCTAAACTTATGCCGGACAAGGCAAAACTTTGTCTCACGAAATTAGGTCATAGTTGAGGATACTTTGGCCCATAAATTTTCATTAAATGAGCATCAGGATCAAAAGTTAAAGACCACCAATTTGAGGAGCAAAAATTAACGACCCGAAATAGGAGCAATTCGTGCAAGAACATGAATTACAATATTGCTTCCTTGTTACAGCTTCCATAATCTCTTCTTGCATGTATTAGTCTTCGGCCCGATAAATTATGTGCTCGATGGGTCTTAGTTTTTCTTCAACTTCATGGTAATGAAATGTACCGGATCCGGGTCCGAAATCTCTGCTGTCCAAGCCCAAAAGGCCCAAACCCCTTGTGGTGTAGGAACTTAAGACGCCAAGTTTCTAGCTATATGGTGGGTGTTTCAAAGTATCTCTATGAATTCCTAGTTTAAGATTTTAATGAGAGGAATTCAGAATTTAGAGTCAATTTAAATTGAGCATAGACTTATTAACATTCGTCTATACATATAAAATTGAGTACAAAATGAAATGGAGTTCGATTCAATCCAGAGAAATTGTCCTAATTAAATTTGCGTTTGAATTGTTTTTAGCATAATGATTCGATGAATGTAACAAGCTTGCAAGTGGATATCGTCGGGGCGGGGGGACCATTCAAGTTTTCATTTTCTTAGTTCTTAATTCTGCCTGAATGGAATAGGAGTAGGAATAAAAGGGGGGAAAGTAAGTAGAAAGAAAAGGTGATGGTGCTAATTCAGTGTGTCATGTTTGAATGATAAAAGGCCTAATAAACTATCGCTCTCCTTCCATACTTCCATATTTCTCCTTTCTACCCCCCACAAATTCATGTTTGACAATTAATGAGTTCACATTTAGTTTGAATTTAAATTATATACATCATCAATATAAAAAAAAGTTACACAATATTTAAGTCATTATTACATGTTGTAACAGATTGACAGGCTTGTCTTATTCTCAAGACTAATAATGTAGGTTACTTAATTAAACTCGATTAATTTTAGATGAAGCTTTTACATGATCACTCCAGAACTTAAACTAATGCCATATCATATTTTGTACGTGACACCTTAACCTTGATCATGACAATACCAAACATTTAAAAAGAATATATAAAACAAAGTAGAACTCCTTTTAATCCTCTTTCTTAATTCATTGAATATTTTAGTCTCTCGATTATTGGTAAGTTTCAATTTTAGTTCTCACCATGATACTTCTTTTGACTAAGCATATATAACTTTCACATATAGCCAGCTTGTACGGCTCCAATGCATCTATTAAGAGGCTTTGAGAAATCTGACTACAATTATTATAATTCTTATGAGTCTACTGTACTTCAATATTAGGATACTTTTTTTTCATTTTTGGCAAAAATATGATGAAACTTTAGAAAAAATAGGCAATTTAAAGAATTATATGACATTCGACATGGAGCTATATACCATACAAACCCTGGTTAATTTACGGTAAAACATGGTAATTATTTGGTTAACAGTTAATAATCTACAATTGCTGCCCAGTATCACGAGGAGGAAAATTGAAAGCCCTCACCATCAATAATTGAAGGACTAAAACAGAACCAAAAAAATTCCACTAAAAAATCTATTTATTTATTTTTTTGCTTAGGGTTCCATTTTCTGAATGTAAAAGATTACCTTTTGGCATTTATCACAGGTATTAGGCTGGCAAGAATGGCCCAACTGTACTTGATAAAATGTAGATTTTGCGCTTCTCAAACAAATGTTGTCAGGAGAAAGTTGGTAAAATAGCCAGTTTTTGCCATGGCATTAATTATTTTGTATATCTGTTTTTTCACTCAGAATCTTAAATATTATATATAACAAAGAGAAACACCAGGAAGTGTCTTAATCGCATACATGCATCACACACTTCAAATTGTCTTCTAATGTACCTCAGACAAGGATATATATATATATATATATATATATGAATTAGCACCTACCTCAACTCATAAATATTTAAAAATCAATCTTTATGTTTGCTCTGCTTAAATTAAGCACACCCTTTTAAGTAATTTACTTAATTACGGAATGAATACCTTGTCATACACACCCATAAGTAGCTAGAAGGCCTATGCCTTTCCCATTTTCCTGGAGACTAAATTTGAATAAACTGACATAGGGAGTACTACTTAAAAAAATAAATATTGTAGGGCTAAAATCATTCAACTTATACACAAAGAAGCAATCTTTGGCCAAACTTTTAGAGTATACAGAACAATTGCCTCCTCAATACTGAATTGATATTCTATGTGAGGCCGACGAAAACTAGAATGTGCAGTATAGTAACACGTACAATCCCAATTGGAGGAACCATCATAATTTCAAATAAAGAGTACTAGCCTTTTATTTATTTATTTTGAAATTGTTTACATGCTACGTGAAAACAGAAACCTCGAGAGTCATTTGACTGGGCAAAATGAATGATCTTTGATCATTAATATTGATGAATTAATGGACTAGCCAATAATTTCTTATCGATTAAATTAATAGTTATATTATAGCTAGCTAGGAAGATGAGGGGAAAGTCAAATTTAAAGAGAAAAACGAAAGAGAGATCAGATGATAGTAGTAGAAAGCTATAATTAAGCTACATTGATTGATTAATTAGCCTTGCTCGTTGCTTTCGCTCCAGTTCTTAATAGCTTCAAAAACTGCCTCTGTCACCACTTGGGCATTAATGATGCCTTCTTCATTCTACAAGAACAATTTTTTGTTAGTCCAGTGCAAGAAATAACGGATTAGTTAGTAAAAGACTTAAGTCACATGAAAGAAATGAAATATTTACATAGTTCTTTTCATAATATATGGACGATGATGTTTTTTTAAAATTTAAAAAAAAAAGAAGAAGAAGAATGGCCGGGGTTGTAAATTGAATAGTAATACTACATGATAATTACCTCTCCTCCAAATGCTTGTAAACGAAAGGTGTCAGCGCAAGAAACCCTAGCTTCGAGCACATTAAGGCCAAGGTCCTCAAGAACTTCTAATATGGCAACAAGCAAGCCAGGGCAACTTCTTTCTGAATATATATTTACCAAAAAACCTTTTTCTAGGGTTTCCACTTCAATTTGCTGTAAAAAAAAGAAAATAGAATTAGAGAATCACTTTTGAATGTTGGCAAAAGTTATAAGTATAATAGTAGTACCAATTAAGTAGAGAAGAAATATATACTTACGGGCCATGAAGTCTTGACGTTGTTGGAATTACTTTGAGGAGCAGTGGTAGTTATGTCTTGATTTAGCCTTTCCACTTTGTGTTTCAATTCTTGAATATACTTTGACGCATCTACTATGATTGAGCTTTCACTAATCTGCATGCCATCATGAGAACGGAAAGTCAAACTTGGGAATTGCAACAAATTAAAGAAGCAAATTTACAATTGAGAGGGTCAAAATTAGTTCATTCGCCTATTTACTACTACAAAAAGTATAAGAAAATGAATGTCTATATAGAAGAAGAACAAAGGTCATGCCATGTTCAATTCCCTTTTTAGTACTCTCTTTGAGGTGGGGAGTAGATCGATGAGGAAGGTTTTTGGCACAAAAAGACTAGATCAATGAAAAACTAGTGTTGAAGAAGGTATTTCTTTTTCTAAGAAGAAGAAGAAGAAGAAGAAGAGGAGGAAGAAGAAGAAGAAGAAGAAGAGACTAGAATTGAAAGAAAGAAGTGTGGTAATTGTATGTAGAATGGATTGAAAAGAGGCATCAGAGAGAATTACAGCATGAGATTTAGTGATTGATCGAAGAAGTTGCAACTTGTCATGCAGTACTGCCGCTCTTTTCTGCTCCATCGATACCATTCTTTCTTTTCTCTTCAATTTTTTTCTCTTCCTCAGCACTTGGTAGCTCTCTTTAAAGAGGGGGAAAAGGAGCTCTCATATCAATATCACCTCTTGTTTGCACCAGTTTATTTCTTATTATTATTATCAAGATGCCCTTTGGATAAGAAAAACATAACTAAATAATTCACTCTCCTTCACGACAAAAATAAACATTAACGTACACTTTAAACAATTACTCCCCAAAGGGTATAAAATGAATAATTCTCTGGATAAGCTAAAGGCCACTTACCAAGTCTTATCTAACATAATAACATGCGGTAAATACTGGAGAGGATACTACATACTCCTTTTGGTCCAAAATAAATGAATTTGTGGGGCACGCCTCTTAAGAAATTAGTTAATTAATAATATTAATGGGAGAGGATACTACATACTCCTTTTTAGGCATTAATGTAGAACCTTTTCTCATGGTAATATCATTAATTAATATTCCCACGTTTGAACCATGTCGAATAATATCATGCCAATTACATGTAATACTATCAAGTATGAATCGGTAACCTATAAAAGATTATATAAGTAATCTCTTCTCACTATATATAATTTAAATACATTAGAAAAGTAGTTCAAAATGCTAGCTAAATATGTATTATTAACAACCTAAGGGTCAGGTCAAATATGAAATTACCACGGACAAGACTGTTTTTCCAACTAGATTTTATTTTACGCGTCAAAACTCGAAAATTTTCAATCGGTAGTGAAAATAAAATATATAGTACTCAATAATTATTAGATTGTCTAGTGGAAGTTAAAATTAAAAAAAGAAACATCTACCAAGTGAGATGGGACATGAAGGATTGGAAATGGTAATAATCCATGCATATATAGTTTATATGGAGGCATTTATAATATGGAAAGTAGTGGAGGGAAAATAAAATGGATGGATGTTTATATTTTTGTGAATTTTGGATGAATCCAAATAGTTTTCACGGGGAATTTGGAGTTCCCCCTTTACTCCAGCCGTCACCTTTGTCTTCACTCCTCAGTCCTCTTCCTTTCCTCTCTTTCTACACGTGCCTTTCTTCCTCCATCACTATTTCTTCCTCTCTCTTTTCTTTCTTTTATCTTTTTTAAAAAAATAAATATCTATCTGTGTGTATCATTATTTGATATGTATAATTGAATATGCCTAATGCATGATCAATTTGCCTTTTACCTTTCTACCGTACACACTACTATTAGCAGTATCATGACATCTCGTGATCATATAAATATATATTATGTATACATTTACCTATGAGTTGTTTGGTAGGGTGTATAAGAGTAATGTTGAATAAGAAATATTAGTAATGCTCGTATTAGTAGTATTGGTATTAGTTATGCTGATATTAGTTATACTGAGATTATTTTCACTGTTTGATTTAATGTATTGAAAATAATATGTATTGCATAATTTTTTACTAAATACCCTCACAAATATGATGGAAATGATGTGGAAGAGATTCTGAGGGACAATTATATCTTTGACCATGCATTAAAAATCCTTGCATTGCTAATATCATGGTTTGCAATGTATGAGTTATACACATAGTATAATACCAAATAAAGTGTATAATTAATGCAAATATTAGTTATACATATGTTAAAAAAGTATATCAAATAAGATATTAATATACACAAAGTTAATGCGTGCATTATTTTTTCTAATAGATCCTACCAAACGACCCTAAGAGATCATATTTTATTTAAGGATCGTTTGGTTCCGTAATAAGTTATGCAGGAATTTTAGTAATGTAAAAGTTCGTAATACATGAATAAATAATGCAAGAATTGTAATGCGAAAATTATCTCTCGTCGAATATTTAATTTGATATATTGCAACTATAGTATGCAATATATAATTGAAATATTTGAATACTTCTTAATCAAAATAACATTTTTTTACTATTATGAGTTGGATTTGTCATTTAGTATTTTTAGTCGACATGCATTACTAATATTTACATTTTATATACATTTTATCCCCCTATAAAATAATACATATCCTCGCATAATTTATGCATATATTATTTATAAGAAAAACTAAAAAACAAGCAACCAAATATTATATAACTTAATGTTGATCTCTATATTGACACAAATTTAGGGTTAGTTTTGATGTGGGGAATAGATATTACCTCCTTCGTTTTATATTAGTTGGTTATTTTTCTTTTTTACATGCATGTTAAGAAATCATAAATAAAAAGGTAGTTTTACTAATTCACCCTTAAGAAACTTTTTTGGAACTTTACAAATAAGTATGAATACTTTTAAAAAAAGAATTAATTGTAAGGGTAATATAGAAAAAAATTAATTAAGGTTTTCTTGATAAAGTAAGGTGGACAACTAATATATGATAACTATTTTTAGTAAAGTGGCCAACTAATATGAAACGGGGGAGGAAATATCATCTAAAGCCTCAAGCAAACCATCCCTAAATTAGTGCCTAGTTGAAAGGAAAGGTAAGTGAAAATAGAGAATTTTTTCATAGAAGAGTTTTTCCAGGAAAATGAGAAAAATATTGTTTCAAAATAAGTGATGTTTATATTTTTTTAAATTTTAAAATAAGTGATGTTTTTTAAAAAGAATTAATTATTTTAATTCAAAATTACCCTTGTTTTTAATACATGAAAAATAATTGTCCTATATTAGTTGTCCACCTTACTAAGAGTCTGTTTGGATAGGATTAAAATCTGGTCAAATCAGCTTTTAATCTCTTTTTTAGCTTTTTTAGGTGTTTGGTAAAGTAAAAAAGCAATTAAAAAAAGCTAAAAACTGGGGAAAAAAAAAAACCATCCACCCTCCCCCAGCTTTTTGCTTCTTTTTTTTTTAATTTGACCAATATATTTATCCTTTTATCCCTTATATTTTTCCTTAATTCTAACATTATACTCACTTTTCAGCCTAAAATGTATGGAAGCATTCTCTTTCTCTCATTCTCATCCCGCTTCTCCATTTTTCCTTTTTTCCTACAACAAAAAAGTTGCTTAACAACACTTGTTTACCAAACACATTAACAACCTTTTTTTTTTAGTTTCAACACTTTTTATCCAAACACTTATCTATTTATTTATAAGCACTTATTTTCAACTTTTAATCATATATGCTTAAAAGCTACTTTTTTTTAAGCAAGAGAGAATTAATTAAATTTTTTCTTTATTACCCTTACAATTATTTTTTTTTGAAAATGTAAACACTTGTTTGTAAAAATTCAAAAAAATATCTTAAAGGTGAATTAGTAAAACTATCTTCTTATATGCCTATAAAAAGAAAAGTAGATACTCTAACTAATATGGGATGAGGGGAGTAAAAATATTTCTTATTTTTTAGAAGTGCGTAATTTTCTTAAAGGATGTGTTCAAGCTAAAATCACCGATTATTGGAACGAATGGAAGGAGGAGTAACATTTCATTGAAAATCAAGGAACATAGTGTCGAACAATGTGCAAAATTAATTCAGGTTTTAGTCTTTGTGTCCCATCTTATTCCAATTTGATAGTTTCTCCCGTAATGCCGTGTGTAATGACATGATTCCCTTAATCGATCAAATAGGATAGCAAATTCTTCAGGGATTAAAGTTAAGACATTGAAGCTTAGTAGTACATCTTATATAAATTCCAAATTAAGTAAAAACATGGAGGCAACAGGAATCAAGAAAACAGTGGAAACGACCCATGAAATGAAGTTGGTTTGGATTTAACTGGTTGAGATAGATGTATAAAAAAAAAAAGGAAATATATATATATAGAGAGAGAGAGAGAGAAGAAAAATAGCTAGGAGGAGGTAGCTAGTATCCAATATCTCAACAGAGTGGGGGTGTCACGAGATGTTATCAGTATTGCAAATAGGAACAGTTCATTAATAAGGAAGTTTGCATAAGGTTCTTGCTTCAAAGATTGTCTCCATTCCTCCAAGACAAATGCACGTACCCAACCTCTTCACATGTGCACCCTTTCCTTTATCAATTATCATTACTACAAAACAATTCTCTCCATACATTTACCTTGTCTCTTACTCCCTTCCAATTTCTCTCTTCCCTCTATAATATACTAACCCTTTTTCCTAATTATGGAGTACCTCCTTAAACTAATAAATCTTCTCTCCTCTTTCCTCTCTGTAATTTTGTCATATCATCCATCACTAACTTGCCTTTGTTAATCGCAAAATAGTGATGATATGATGAATCACAAAATATATATTATCCTCATATATGTATGTGTGCGCGTAAATAGTAAAAACCAATATGTATATAGGCAACAGATCGCATAAAAATACTACTCGAGAAGAATTAATATATACCTTAAAACTTTCACAATCCTAAACCCAAGTGTACTTGCAAAATAAATTGTGACAATAGGTTGAAGTCACCTTAAGGTCTAATGAGAAAAGATTCATCCTTATTTATAACAAGGATGTACATGCACCACTAACTAATACTCCTATGTAGAAATCGTCTGTCTTATAGACTAGACTGCTTGTTGATTTATAGTTAAGAATTAAGATGCAACTCTTGATAGGAAATCAGCTTATGTTTGAACCAAGACTTGAGAGGATACCGCGTTTGAATAGGACATCCCATGAATGAAACAAAGCCAACAAGTGTTCATTCAAAATATCTCACCACTCAAAAAACATAATTAGGGAAGCCAAAAGTTTACCCCTTCTCAGTCACGTGATCAGTATCACTTCGGGAAAGTACATTCACATGCAAATGTGACAAAAACAAAGCAAATCGATCTGTATTTAAATTGCAAAAAGTTTTGAGTCATTAATAATAAAGAGAGAATGTACGGGAATGGTGGGGGCCCTATTTCAACCAAATGATAAAACAGTGTCTTTTAACTTGTAACCAAACTTATTAACAACCTTGAATATTTAGTTAGTTGGATGCATTTCTTTTTTGTTCCTTTCATTTATTTATTTTTTTCAGAAAATGCTTCCTCTCTAATCTCTACCTTCAAGTATAGTCCCTATTTGCTTATAATACATACACACTCCCAGCAAAATCTTTTACATCCACAGAACTCTGTACAGCTTTGATTTTTTGTACTCTTCTAACAGAATACTTTTCTGAGATAGTATTGTAAGGCTTCATAGGAACCATGGGAGTCTCTCCTACACAATCTTTGATAGCACAGGCTGTAGTGTGAGGACCATTGCTTCCTCCCATGGACAAATGTGTGGTTTTTCTTTCACTTTTTTAAGTTTTTTGTTTCACACAACATTGGATCACCTCTTCAAGGAATATTTGGCTCATTATAAGATCCTGAAACTTGAAGTGAATATGAATCATTATTTCACAAGACATTAGGAATATTTATGTTCCCCACTTCCTACGTCATCTTGCCAAATTTTCTCAAGGAACAAATTGCATCGACCACCAGATAACATGGTTATAGACAAATACTCATTTTCATTGCTGGACCGTGGATCGAACAAAGAATCCAAAGCACATATGTCCTGTTGATACTTGTCCAGACGTCTGAAAGCAAATCTAATGGCCCCCATTTGTTTCATGTCCAGTCATATACAATTCTTGCCATTTAAATCTAGCTTAGCTAAAGATCACACACATTTTGCTAAAACTATTAAGTGCACAACGGCATTAAAGAGAAAGGTGAACCATACTCTTGCCAAGTGCATCTTTCTTCTCAAATAGATTGATTGTGACAGATGGTTACCCTGAATTCAGGTAAAGGGCTGGATAAAACTTGAATACAAATCAAAATTCACCAATCCGTTTAGGAACTAAAAATCCAAATGGCCATAACTATTGTGCTTGTCTATTCCTCGCACGTCATAGAACCATGAAGTTTCATAGGAAAAACAACAGGATCTTTGCATGGGGCATCAGGATTATTTTTCCATTCTGATGCCCCTTGAAGAATTTACAACATCATAGCTTAACTCACTCACTAGCAATGTTTAAGATCCCATTAAACAAGGGAGCTTTCACTTAGCATAACCATGGATTTCTAGTGGACATGTAACAACCATGTAAGGATTCTCTCAACTTTCCTTTTTCTTTTTTGAGAAGGTAAAAGGATTCTCTCAACTTTCTTCAGAAAAAAATTCTAAAAGGTCAGCAATCTAATAAAACATCTATGTAAAGACGTCCTGGCCAACTTCTAAGAAAGTGACAGGAATCTCAGACCTGATAATAGTAATCTCAAGACCTAATATCATATGATAAATCTTGAAATCTGTTCAGCAAATTTGACTTGTATTTTACAACTTCAGCATCCTCAGCAGACTCAAGAGTGGACTTGATGATTGATATGGCTCCAGCTTGATGTAAGACCACAGCAGCCTCATCTGCAGTATAAGAACAAGCAGTAAACACTACATCCGTTCAAGCAGATATACAATCACAGATAACAAGTGCCTCGGCAAGGTATTCCAGTAACATCTGACACTAATGGAATGTGCCAATTTGAAGCTAACCAAACATCAGGCCTAGCAACATTTAGTATCATCAGGCAACTGGTCTAATTGGCCTTGATCTCCGATTAGTTTCATCAGACAAAATAGGATAAGATAGCAAGGGCCATACACATAAAATAAGATGTCCTCATACATCTAAAGTTTAACACTACGCAAAACAGACTCAAGTTGTACAACATGATTTTGCCTTAAATACACGTGTAACAGGCCACAAGCACCAGAGAATTTCCTGTTTAAGCTGAAATTTTTTTTAGCCTGGTTTGATTTCTTTAAGTACTGGCGCTAAGGTTGACCGGGTTTCTACTAGAAAACCATGCAATTAAAGTGACTTTTTTTGGTTCAGAAGACTAGAAATATTAATCACTATGCATCATAACAAAATACAGATTACAGGGTAGTCACGGACATTATGTAATTAATCCTAGTAGCATCTGAGGTTTGTCTGACAAAAGTAGTTCTTAGTTTGTCTATCGTAACAGCTTCACTGATAAAGGAGGATCTGCCAATTACACAAAATTACAGAAGACTTCTTGTCTAGTTGATACTTTTTGTCTATTAACTTTGTGCTACAACAATATGGCGGTATAATTGAAGGCATTTAGGGCTAACTTTTTCCAAGGAAACATCAAGCATAAAATTAATCTAGAGTACGGAAGCATGTATCATTGTGGAAAAGCCCAGAGATAGTTCAATCACAGAATTCTTGGGTCTAGCCAAATAGGTAGAAGAACTACAAAGAGGTTCAACCAGTAAGCATATGGTCTAGCCAAATAGGTAGAAGAACTACAAAGAGGTTCAACCAGTAAGCATACTCCTATCACTAATATTTCTTTACAATGTGAAGTAGGGTAATATTCTCTGGCAGCTAGATAATTTTTGTCTGTTAAAGTTCTGTGGCTAGATTTAGGAAGATAGGGTTTAAGTTGCGCGGACTCTTCACTTTTGATGCTGCACCCGTGTCGGATTCTCCAAAAATACACTACTTTTGGAGAATCCGACACGCACCCCCTGACATTTTTGAGGAGTCCGATGTATTCTTCACGTGTTATATAAAGTTATATCCAAAAGAAAGGAAAACAGAGTGATAAGCCGGTAGAAGTCCTGTACTTCTCTTTGAATAACTACCAAGATGAAACAACCAATCAACACTTCTCAATGCAGCTTCTTGGTATACATTAAACTTCTGCTTGAGAAGATGGTCAATCAGATAGAGGAGACTAGGATTTTCTGCTTCGAAAAGGCCAATAAATAGTAATGAAGCATGGCGCATGAGCTCACTCATGCATGCATAGTATATTGCATTTTCCTCAACGAATGCAAAAGAAGTTGAGCACTAAAAGCAAGGATACAGAGATGGTGTTTCAAAACCTAATGATTGATGTGAAATGCAGCTGAAATTGCAAATTCTCATAAATGTGGAGAACTGTCATATTTGGTTTCCCTGATAGCCCAACAACGCTCCGCATAGAGATGTACATCCAAATAACACACAACCAGCATTTTCAGAAAAAAAAACATCCACGGAGCAGTGATTCAGGGGCGAAAAATGACCTGCAGGCCTCGGACGGAGGGAGGAGGCTAGATATGCAGAATCAAGGGGGGATCCTCATGGCTCCCGTTTGCAAGGGTGGTTGGAAGGCTGTTTCCGACGAGGTCTCCTTTATTCAACCTTGATCGAACATCGAAACTACAGTAACGAGGATTCAAGTGATCCCATACTACTCTTCAAGGAGAAAGAAAGGGAGTGGGCTGGGATAGTGGGTCTGGGTGAAGGAGGAGATTTGAGGCAGGGGAAGTAGGAGGCAGGGCTCTTGGGATTTACTGCAGGCGAACAAAAACGGATGATTGTGCAAAAATTAAGGGTAAAAGGGAGCATCATGGAGAAGCAAATGGTACTTCAATGGAAGGGAGCGAGTGGTTCATAGAGGAAGAAGAAGAAGAAACGGAGTGGGTAGGGGACAAAATCTTGGCTTTGGTGAGTTCATAAGGGTCTCTAATGAGGGAAATGAGAAGAGGGTGCTGGACCTACGGAATTAGGGAGCACCACAGTATGGGTTTCGGGGGGGGGGGGGGTGCATGAGCAGGGGGGGAAATAAACTAAGGAGGAGTTTGAGGATGAGCTATTTCAGTTTTATGGAACACTGGCAAATACCATGGATGACTGGGGATATATTACCGTTATAAGGTACGCAGAGAAGAGGGTTGGGTGCATGGGGTGCAAGTCCTTCCCGACAAAAATGGAGGATGTTCAGAGTTTATAAAGATTACCAGTTAATTAATGGTCTTTTCCTTTAGCAGGTGTACAGTAGGCATGGACCAGGGCAAAGGGGTCAAAGTTAAGGTTTGATACATTCTAATTATTCATTTCGTGGGAGGAGATGACCAAACATGATTCAAATCACACTTCTCAAATTAGAGTCAGACCATTTTCCGATGCTCCTGGATTGTAGTAGACTGTAAGAGCATGAACACCTTTTGTTATTGGAAGAGAAAGAGAAGGGAAATGATAGAAAAGAGAAACTTGATTATTCCCCTCAAGCTTGGTTGGGATTTCTAGTAATTACAGTATGTATTGGTAAGTGTATACTTACACAATTAGAATCCTAATCAAATCATTCCTAATTACTGAAAATCATATAGTATCTCAATACAACTTCCCCCTCCCCCCCCCCCCTCAAGCTAGAGTGTACATATCATAAGCTCCAAGCTTGTTACAAATGTATTTGATCTGAGGTCCTCTAATGGATTTAGTGAAAACATCTGCTAATTGAACATTCAAGTCAACAAAGCTGGTGACTATGTATGACTCGAACTTCTGTCTAATGAAATGGCGGGTCACCTTTATATGTTTTGTCCTCTCATGAAAAACAGGATTTGTTAGAAATGTGAATAGCATCTTGATTGTCATATATTAGCTTCATCCGGTTGACCTCTACACACCTTGATTCTTGAAGTTGTTTCAAACAGATCAGCTCACAAGTAGCAAGATTCGTAGCTCAATATTCAGCTTCGACACTAGATCTGGCGACAACATCTTGCTTCTTACTTTTCCAAGAGAGCAGGTTGCCTCCCATCGTGAGATAATATCTGATGGAGAAGTGGAATTTCTATCTGATGGAGAACCTGCCAGTCTGCTACAGAATATCCAACAGTGTCGAGGTGACCCTTGTCTTCATATACCAATCCTTGTCCTGGTGCTTCTGTTATGTATCTGAGAATACGAATTACTGCATCCCAATGACCTTTACACATAGTTTGGAGAGACTGACTAATGACGCTTACTGCAAATGAAATGCCAGGTCGTGTAATTGTGAGAATTCAACTTGCCGACCAATCTTCAGTATCTGCTACAACAGCTACCCCTGTCCAGAAACAAGTTTGATATTTTCATCCATAGTGTCAACAGGTTTGCAATCAATCATGCATATCTTCTCTAATATATCTAAACCACACTTTCTTGGAGAAATTGCAATGCCAGTCTTGGGTTCTGCTATTTCAATCCCCAAGAAGTACTTTAAGTTTCAGACAGATGTTGCTGAAGGAGAAATTCCTTCCTAATCATTACTTGTTATGACGAAGACATCAACATAGACTACTAGGTAGATACATTTAACTAGACCATCATGTCTATAAAAAAACAGAATGATCTGCTGCACTTGTAAACCATGCTCTTGAAGATTGTTTTAATTCATAAAGTGATCAGTTCAGACGAAATACCAAGTGTGACTCCCCTGAGCAACAAATCTTAGTGGTTACTCCATATATACCTCCTCGGCTAGCTCTCCATGCAAAAATTGATGGAGCGTCCAATGATGTATTGCTGCTAAGGAGATGAGTAGTCGAAAAGACACAATTTTGGCAACTGGAGAGAATGTATCACCATAATCAAGGTCATAAATCTGAGTATATCTTTTGGCAACATTCCTAGCCATCAACTAATCAATCTTGCCACCAGGACTACTTTGACTGTATAGACCCAACGACCTCCAACCATAGATTTACCCTCATGCAAGCATTCATTTCTTCCATCATGGCATCTGTGCACCCTGGATGAACGCTTTGCTAACAATCCTTAGGTATAGCGTATAGAAACAAAGATAGTATGATGGAGATAACCGATGATAACTCAAGAAATTATATATAGGATGTTGCTTTTGGGTAGTGCGAATACTTCTGCGAGTGACAATGGGTGGATTTGCTACGTCCGATGAAGGCATAATTGGAAACGAGGGATCAGGAGATGAATCATCAGGAGCTAACACTATATCAGTATCATGAGAAGAATTATCATTGATGTTAGTAGGAAGACAAGGACGTCAGGCTAAGTTGCGCGGACTCTTCACTTTCGATGCCGCACCCGTGTCGGATTCTTCAAAAATACACTACTTTTGGAGAATCCGACACACACCCATTGACATTTTTGAAGAGTCCAAGCAACATAGACGTCAGGTATAGACCTGAAGAGGATGACTAAAGTTTCCCGGGATAACTTCTGGTGTGGGAAGTGGGAAGTATATGGACTAGTAAAATTTGTGGAATTAGATTTCGGTTTGTAGTGTTTGGTGAAAAACGGAGAGATGTCTGAAAGGTCATATCTGTTGACATAAAATATTTATTTGTTGTTGGTTCACAACATATGTAACCTTTTTGGAGACGAAAGTATCCTAGGAAGATACATTTAACCGATTTGGCCTGAAGTTTATCCTTCCCAGGGTTATGATCACCAACACAACAAATACAACCAAACAATCAGAAACGGAAGATCATTAGGATGTTGACTTAGAAAGACAATAAAAAGAGGGCGTAGAAAATAGAAGCCATACGATTAATCAGATTACAAGTTGTGAGAATGGCATCTCCGAAAAACGAAGTGGCACATGATGGTGTATAAGGTATGGGCAGTTCAGTTTCAGTAAGATGCCGAATTTTCGTTTGCAACTCCATTTTGTTGCGGAGTATATGCACAAGAAATGTAGTGAATGACTCTCTATGAAGACACAAAACTGGCAAAAGGAGATGATAAGTACTCCTTAGCATTATCATTGTGTAATACCTTTACTAAAACACCGAATTGATTATGAATTTCTGCATAAAACTTTCGAAAGATAGAAAAAAGCTCAAAATGATTCTTTATTAGAAACACCCATGTGCAACGGGAATAGTCATCGATGAAGGTCACAAAATAATGAAACCCTAAATTAGACACAACACGAGTAGGACTCTGTATGTTTGAGTGCACAATTTCAAACATAGATGAGGCCATTTTATTGACTCTCTTTGAAAAAGAAGTGTGAGTATGTTTCCCATGTTGACATGACTCACATTACAGAAAAAGACAATTTCAGAAGCTTTGCAAGACTTGGATGGCCCAGATAGTTGTGGAGGAGATAAGTGGAGGTAGTAGAAGTAAACTCAACTAGTAATTGGGTGTGGTCAAATGATACCGTCATTGTGACTCATGTCTTGTTCCAATCGCCTTCCCCGTACTCCAGTCCTGCACAACAACAGAACTAACCATAAATCTGACGGTGCAATTTAGGTTTTTGGTTAGCTTGGCGAGATTGTTTTTTTTTTAGATAAAGGGTAACTTTATATTCGCAAAAAATTCATCATCCAAGGAATGATGAATTGGAAACTTACATCTAACATAGTGGTGGGCACGCCCCCATAAGGGTTGGCAGATTACAAGTTTCCTGTGAAATCAACTAAATCTACAACCTACCCTACCAATTCTTGTTAACACCAAAAAAATAGAAGGCTAATACAATTCAATTTTATCTTCTGAAATCTGATCTTTTGCCCTTCAAAACAACTAGCATTCCTTTCTTTTCATAGGATCCACCAAATGCAAGCTGGAATAGTCTTCCACCATTTTCCCTTTTTGCCTCTGCTCCCAATTCCTGGCCAACTGTTCAAGAGCTCCAAAGTTGACTTCGGCATTACCTCAACTTCCTGCTCACATATGAGTAAAGCATGCTTTTCTGATTAGCAACCAAGCAAAACATGAGACTTTTCCAGGGCCATCTTTCAGTCATTGACTGACTAGAGTTCATTTCCCAGTAGCATGACTTAACAGTGAAGACTCCTTTGCCATGTAATTTTCATGTTGGTTTATAAGACCTCATGGACAGACTTGTGAATACATTAAGGATCCCCAAAAGCTTAGCAACTTCCTCAATTTCCCAGTCATTCAAGGCTCTTCTGAACAAGAGATTCCAGCCCTGTTGGCTCCAGACTTGTGCCGCAGTAGCAAATCTCTGTAACCTCAGAGTAAATAAGTGTGGGAATAGGCTTCTCAAACTGTCTTCCCCTATCCAAATTTCATTCCAGAACTCTGTCTTCAGTCCCAACATTGATGCATATGTTGTTGTTGAATTGAGGCCATAATCTTCTAATTGTCTTCCAAACACTACATCCAAAAGTACCCATAGCCTCCTCAGTTGTCCACTGGTTTAGGAAACCATACTTGCCTGCTATAAATCTTCTCCATAAAAAACTTTGTTATATGTACAGAATCTCCATAGCCACTTTTGACCAGCTGTTTTGGAGACTGGGGTTCTTCAAGCCTAATCCTCCTTAGTTTATGCTAAGTGTGAATGTATCCCACTTCACCAGGTTATATCCTCCCTTTTCTTATTACCTTGCCAGATGAGTGATCTCCTTAGTCTATTGATTTTCTTCTCAATGCTCTTTGGGATTGGGAATAGACTCATCATGTACGTAGGTAGGCCATCAAGCACAGGTTTGATACGAGTCAACCTACCACCCAGAGATAGGTACTGGCTTTTCCATCTAGCAAGCTTCTTTTCACATCTTTCTATCACTACACTCCAACTCTTTGTTCTTGGCACCCAGTGGTAACCCAAGATATTTTGTTGGTCAAGCATCCACCTGACATCCCAAGTAATCAGCTAGCCCAAATAAATTATCCACCTGGTTAATAGGGAAGAGATGACTCTTCATCCAGTTAACATGGAGGCCTGAGATGCCCTCAAAGATTGTGAGAATAGCCCTTAATTGTTTGATATCTGCCTCCTCTGCCTCACAAAATACTAGAGCATCATCTGCATAGAACAAATGTGTGATTTTTGGAACCTCTCCTCCCTGTTAGAGCACTGAAACCTTTCACCTAACCATTTGCCTTTGCCTTTCTGAACATATGATTCAACCCCTCCATAGCTAGTAGAAATAAGAATGGTGACATAGGATCCCCCTATCTGAGACCTCTTTGGGACTGGGAAAAACCCTCAGTATTCCCATTTACAATAAGGGAAAACTTCACACTTGAAATGCAGAACTTGATCCAGTTGATCCACTTACTACCAAATCCCTATGTCTTTTAGAATTTTTAGAAGGAAATTCCAATTGACATGGTCATAGGCTTTCTCAATTCTAATTTGCATAGAATCCCTGGCTTCTTCTGTTTGACCCTGGAATCAACCAACTCATTAGCCAACAAGGTTGCATCCATGATTTGCCTTCCAGTGTTGGTTAACAGGAAGCTCAATTGTTTCTTTCCAGCTCTAGAATCCTAGGACGGGGGACCTACTTACTAGTTACCCGTACGTTGTTCTTACTAGTCATGAAGGCATTGAGTAAGATGATGGACACAACATAGAAGGGCAATACTTAAAGGGATTCACAGCCAAAGTAGAGGGTCGAATAGCAATCACATCTATTGTTTGCTAAGAATGCTCTAGTATTTTGTGATGTCGATGTAACATAGGTACAAAGAGTCTGGTCTTGCTATGGTTTCAAACATTATCAAACTTGAAGATCCACAGGAGAATGCAAGTTCATCTCTAGGGGAGAAATGGGCAACATGCCACATTGAGCAAATAGCACAAGTCTTCAATTACAGGATTGGAACATTATAAATGACCTATCTTGGCCTACCACTTGGAGTGTCAAACAAGGACTCGTTAGTATGGAATCTGGCAACTAAGAGGGCGAGAAAAAGATTAATGGGTGGAAAACAAGCTACATGACAAAACAGGGGAAAAAAGTATTGAGTAAGGGCATCCTATCAAGCTTCCTAACATACTTTATGTCTCTTAAGCATACTCCTGCGGTAGTCACAATGAAAGTAGAGAGCATTCAAAGGAACTTCATGTGGATTACAACGAGGACAAAAAGTTCCATCTAATTAGTGGGAAGGCGGTCATGTCTCCAATCAGTCACTCACTATGGGTTGGATGAAGGATTTGAAGTTGTTACATAGAAAATTATTAATGAAATTGTTATGGAAGTTCAGGAATGAGAAACAAGCACTTTGGACCTTTGCAGGACACTTTTGAGGACAATCATTGTTTTCAGGATAATCATAGTTGACAAGTACAAAATACAAGGAGGGTGGAGGAAACAACATCGCAATGCCATGTGGATGCGGATGATAAAGGAACACAATGGAAATGCGGGAGAATTTCAACGTACATCGATTCAAAGTGGGACAAGAGAGCAGAATAAGTTTTAAAGTTGTTTAAAGCACAGATGGTGGGGGTTGACCCTGAGGTGTATGATTTCCCCATGTTCAGATCTTCTGCTCGAAAGCGGAATAAGTAGCAAAATTGTCACGACTAAAAGGTGGTCCAATGATATGGGATTTAAGGTTCAGAAGAAATCTGCAAGACAGAAGATGAGCTAGTTCCAAATTTAAATGGTCCTACTATACAAAAACATTCTGGTGGAACAGGAAGTTTTGGTTCTGGCACAAAAAGAGGAAAGGAGCTTGTTTTTTGGAGAGAGAAACCGAGTTTTCATGCTTATCAATTGGATACCCATAGCACCATAAAAGATATGCTTCTCCATTTGGTAGGTAGCGAGAGAAGTGATTCTCATCAGACAATCTGAGGAAGAAGAGGATAACTTATATCAACTGGTGTTTCACATGCGAGAGATTGGGACAAAATATAGACCACCTACTACTACTACTGTTAAACTGTAAGTCAGCTATGGTGGATGATGCTTGATGTATTTAGCATAGACTGAGCGATGCCATCCACAGTGAAGTACATGTTTATAGCTACATTTTTAGAAGAAGTAGACGTGAGATGTAACTCCTCTAGCGCCAATGTGGTTCATTTGAAGGGAGACAAATAGGAGAGTTCTTAAGTAATGCAAAGCACTTCTGTATAGATGAGAGCAAGCATATTGTTCTTAGTTAATTTTTGGAGCATGCACGAAGTTCCAGTCTTCCAAATAATATAGATTATTCAGTGCTTTTTGTAGAGTATCAAATTTTTGTGTAAAATTGTCTACTTTATGCATACCAAAGAAAAAAATATTTTTCTCGAGTCCAGATAAAATCATTACCTAATCCAAGAAAAAGGCAAAAAAAGATTGTATCAATAGCGATCTTTTATATCACTCAAAAACGTCCTCCATAGACTAAGACCTGGCGACCAATGAGTTGTAACCATAGTTGGTCATCAACTTCACTTATAAAGATGGAGAACCAAGTTCATGTTCAAAGATAAAGAATGTATTTGCCACAATATCTGTTGCCGTTTGCTTGGGTTTCCAGAAAAGTACCCTGGGAAAAGAGGCAAATGCTCTCATCAAAGTGGCTAGAGATATCCACTTTGGGGCACCCAGCTAACAGATAACTAAACAACAAGATACCCAGTATAGTGGTGTAAATAACAGCGATAATAATTTTATAATGGTATCAAGCTCACTATTCTTTTAGTTGGATTTGCAAAGAGAGAAGAAAATAGACGGATCAATAACTTGTGTGTATTATTATTGTAAAAGCAAAGTTTGGATAATCGTCGAACGAAGTCCTGACTTGTTCTTAAACTTTTCAAAATAGTGGCTTGAGATTCCTACATATACTAGCTTATTCCTATATCCAACAACATACGGGCTTGAGCATCCATGAGTACAGCATTACTCAAATTGCAGATAAAAATTGAGGCCTGACCTGATTTTGATATTGCAAAAAGAGCTTTCAAGGATTCCTTCCTTGTGCGATCATCTCTGGCAGACTCTAACATGTTCAAAAGCTGATGAGCCCCACCAATCTCAACTATTTTCATCCTTTTTTCGTCTAGGAAGCAAAAAAGCACAGGGAAAAAAGATTCACTGATAAGAGTCTAATAAAATCTCATGATCTGTTCAAATAGATGTCGAATATGTTTTGACTACAAACTTCAAATATTGCATTTTGAGCAAAAACTGTAAACTATGTCGCTAGTCGGTTACAAGGTATCATATGGAAATAAACCAATGCGCAGATCCTCTTAAGTTGTATAATGTTTTTAGTTATTTAAAGACTAGAAAAATGCTATTTAAGAAATAAAGCTGACTCGTCATACCAGGAAAAGGAACAGCAATCAAATACAAGTTGACTAGGGTACTAAAATCTAAGGTACTAGAGTAGTCTCATCTTATATTGGGACAATGAAACAAATTTCCTTCTTTTCTACAATTAATCAGTAGGGAATTCCATTTGCTTTAAGTTTCAAAGGAAGGTTATTCAGTAAATAAATCACGAAGAATAGGGAAAGCATCCAGATTCAATAGACCGGCTCCACAAAATTGTCCAGCGTGTAGATTGCTAATATAAAAGAGGATGCAGAGGAGGTTAAAAAAATCAGTTAAATTTAAATGAGCTCCTAACAACACAAAAGGGTGATCAACCTAGGTTCACCGAATTCGTAACAAAGAATTATTATTTTGGCTTTCAGATACCAACTATGGTTTTTCTTTTCTGCTATATCATTCCACCAGCCTTAAAACTTAAAAGTGATAGCTCCTTACTGCTCTTATATCAAAGACATATCTGGACCCATTACTAATAACATCAAATTCCTGATATTGTGCACCAAATTGCCAACATATACTTGGACCCATTAAAGATTACATATACATAACTTCCCAATTTCCAAGTACTGTGACCCAAGCTTACCATCTATAGCAAAACGAGCTAATCTGGACGCACCCATTCTTTTAAATAAGGGATCATTGACTTGTAGAAGTGAGACAGACTGCTGCATCAGATTGTCTCCTATTTAAATCATACATTAATATGCCAAAGACAAATTAGACAAGGCAGGAAATGGAATATGGTGTAATTGATTCATGTAACCATAGAAATGAGACCTTACCCATGTATGGGAAAATTTGATACCCAATAACTGTAGCAGTTCCAGCAAAAAACAATTTTAAGAGCCACCCTACTTTTCTTTCAGCTTCTTGTTCAATTGACTGTTCATCTAGAAAATCACACAAAAGAAAACTCAAAGCATTCCAGTGGTATGAACCCACAAGAGGGAATATCAAGTTTCCTCAAAAGATTATTGTACAAATTGAAACCAAAAAAAAAACAAACTAATAACAGCTAGAGAAACACTGAAGAAGTAACAAGATTCCCAATTTCCAGAATAAATCCCTCATAACATTTTGGCGTGGTATCTCTACTTAACTGCACAGCTCATTTCTACATCTTGGAGAATAGAAACATGTAAAAGATCAAATAACTGTAGCATAGCCCTAAAACCCATGTGAGGTTAGATATATTTGTTACCTCTCCCAAAGCTGGAAGTAGAAAAACGTCGCGGTTGTAAATTTATAGGCGTTCTTCTCCATAGATACTACATTAACATCATTACACAAGTCCATCAACAAATGAAAAATGCGAATTGCTGATAATCATAATTTGAGGTATATGAAAAGCGAGGCTGGGCTTTAGATTTTAGAGAAACGTACAGGGCTGAGTCGCGCTGCTATTCTACGCATTCTGCAACGCCGAAGAATAGTGAACCCTCTCGAGTTTCTGTATAGCCAAGTCCCCTTGGGTCTCAACTAAATAACTAGTTGAGAACAGCACGATCAGGGACCACTAATTACAAAGTTTTAAATTAAAAGGGACCTGGGATCTTTTATTTGAGACTCCACTTGGCGCAACTCAAGGTGTTCATGTAAAATTTTATTGTATCATATTGACACTTTTTGCAGATGTAGTACTTCGCCTGATTTTCACCCGTTGAAGGAGTGTAGAAGGGCTTTTTTCAGCTGATGTGACATTCAACTCGACTTTAGGAGTAATATTCACCCACCTCCATTTATTTCTACCTTCTTCTTCATTTGCAACACTTCAATTTTGCCTTAATTTTATTAAAGATCAGATTTTTTTCCTCTCTTCTTTTTCATTGCTTTTTACTTTAATATCAGATATCTTTCTCTCCTTTTCTTGTATCTCTTATTTTTTCATCTCTTTGCACATGTAAGGACGAATGTTTCTAACGGGGAAGAATGTGTCACGATCCAAACCGCCTTGATTGACACCCACACTAATCCTCCGGTGGGCGAATCATAACTTACTAACTAACCCAACAATTACAAATTCATTTAACAAAACTTAAGGCATTCCAGACATAATACTTAGAGTTCAAATATCAAATAAGGTAAAAGTGCGAAAATCTTACAATTTCAAGACCCGAAAGTCATCGTACAAGGACTCTAACTAGCAAATGTCTAAGAGTACTAAAAACAGATAAAATAATGTCTTAAAGAAATAGACATCTGGCAATGAAAATCTGCGGCAGCCTGGATATGAAGTAGCTCACCCTCAGATCAATCAGCAAGCGATACTAAATACGATGTCGCGTAGAAGACTCTCGAACACAATTTGCACTCAAAAAAAAGGTACACGAGTAGCATCAGTACAAACACTATGTACTGGTAGGCATCATAGGCCAACTCAGAGTAGTAACAAATATATATCACGTAGCCAAATAAAATAATAAACAAGTACAACATCATATAACCAAGTAACTCAGAAATCAAGTAATCAACAACAACCAGGTAAGTAACCCAAATTCAGACATATCAATATCAATCAATACCTGGCATATAAGTCACCAAAAATAGACATAAGAAATCAACACGAAACTTTGCAGGTATAATGCAATCACAACACAATCATGGAATTATATCCACACGGAATCACAGTTGTATAGCCTCTGTACCTCATCAGTTTCACTTTGTATCATGTCTGAACATACATCTGCCACTCATTTGTACACACATACCAAAGGGTCTTATTTTCGCCCATCTAGTCATAACTTGCAGGGTACCCTAGGCGTCCATGTACCATCATATAATCGCTCATTTGTAAGCTCACGTCGGGCTCAAGCCACTCAAAATTGCTAGTATGTAAGCTTACATCGGTCTCGAGCCACTCATCTCAGGATAATTATATATTCCAACATATCTTAGTATATTCTCTGTTCAGTCATCTCACAAGATAATAAAGATAAGTATACATTGATAATCGCAAGTGTACACTGATACACCCAAATTACACCTCCTTTTAGAAGCATAAAGTGGTCGCTGTTCAAATATAGAACCCAACGAAGGTTGGAGTCGATCCCATAGGGAATGTGGAAGGACTAGGGTCAATTATGTTTACTCGGGCTCTTAGCCGTTTATTTCCCCACAAGGGGGAGTAGTAATCGTAATTCAAATTCGAACAAGTAACAAAGTAACAATTTCAAGCATTGTAATCAATGAGAGAAGCGACTAGGGTAGTGTTCTCCATGAGATCATAACTTAGTAAGGCGTTGTACTTAGTAAGCTAGTTTGGTGCTTAGCATGCAAGATCAGTAAGTTAGGTTCACCTAAATGGTTGGTCCCCTTGATAGATGAATTTCACCATACAACTTGGTTCGTCTACGGGTGTATGCTTTATTAACCCTTACCTTTGACCCTAGATTAGCCATTCCCGGATAAGGTCAAGCTATTAGATGAGGGTTGATAGCCTCAAATCTCCGTTGTAACCAACCTTTTTCCCATTCGTTACCTCCTTGGTCTGAAAAGTAAGAATAAGGCGAGTTCTAATATTTGCAACCATTAAAAAGCAATCAAAGCAAAGGGAAGAACAATACATGCATATACACCATCCTAGAATTACCAAGTACTTTACCTACTTTATTAATCCTTCATGGTTCCCACAACTCTAGTTGTGGATTTAGCTACTCATGATTGTAAGAAGATAACCAGATTTAGACGAAGAGATCATGATTATAACTTACAAGAACAAGTAAGGAAATCGAAAATCTTGAATCCTCAAGAACACTTCAATAAATCAAGAACAACCTTTTGATTCTCAAAACTATGTTATGATGTCTCAACAATACGTAAATAATGTGCAACAATAAGTAACTAGTGTGTAACCTCCAATATAAAACCTAAGGGAAGGTATTTATAGACAAAATAAACCAAATTCTAACTAATCTAGGAGAGCTGGATGCGGCAGTCCTGACGAGCAAGCCCAACGGGCCATTGTGGGTGCCAGGGGTATCGTGGGTGCCCGTCAGACATTTCATCAACTTGTCTCAGGCCCTCTATCTTATTTCCACGGGCAAAGGCAACGGGCCATCGTGGTTGCCACATGTGTCATGTGTAGTTCGTCGGCTAACAACTCTGCTTCTTCAACTGCCTCTGGATTATTTCGACGGGCTCTGCGACGTCCTGTCGTGGCTCTTACAGGCATCATGGATGCTCGTCACTTAACATCACAGCTTTAGTTCCACTGGTTCATTAGCACGGGCAAGTGTCACGGCTCGTGGCTGCTCTGACGCCCGTCCTGGGACTGGGTTTTGCCTTTAAGTCCCTCTGGTCCATCCTGACGCCTTCTCCCACGGGCCTTGGTGGATTCCATATCCGTGGGACCTGCCTTTTTACCTAGAAAACAACAACTTTTTGGTCTTTTTATCTTTTCAAAACTTTTCCCTGCACATGTAACACATGTAACAAACGTACATCATATCTAACAAAACATACTTAAGAACTCCCAAAATCCTTAGTTTTAAGCGTCGAAAGTGCCGTGGAATCCTGCCACATCAACACTCTCAACTTAGAATGTTTGCTTGTCCTCAAGCAACAAATGACAATAAAAACTAAAACAACGCATAAGTAAAAGGAAACTAGGAACTACATCAGCAACATGGTTCAAACATCCTTTTAGTCCATAGAATCAGTACCCACTCCATATCAGTTCAAACCCAGTGCATACATATAAGTTATCAAGACAACACAAGATGGATCCATGGATGACAACATGATATTCATGCGCAAGATAGCATACACAGCAAACAGTCACACCAATCAGTCAGCAATCACTGTCTACTATAGTGCCCTTACAACAAAGAAGTCCCGCTCACACAAAATTTGCATTCAACAAATAGGGATTTGGAATACGCTCACTCTCGCAAAGAATTTCAAGTTGTACATGAACAATACCATAGGCTTGCCTTTCTTTTCTATGCCTTGGCTCTCAAATAGTTAGGTTACGATCACTAAAGGACATTGTTAGGCTTGTAATGTAGGCTTAGGGATGGGAATGGTATATTTGGGTGACAGTGACTACGCCCTCCATGACACTACTACTACTTCTTATTTTCCACTTTTCAGCCCACAATATTTTCCTCCCTTATTCTCCTTTCTTGTTATCTTTTCGCTTTAATCAAGCTTCAGGTGTGGCTTTTATTGCACTTCTGCACTTTTTTTCATCATTTTTTTTCTTTTCTTTTTCTTTCTTTCTTTCTTTTTCTCTTTTCTTTTTCTAGCACACAAACCACACCTGTTACCTTTCTTTTCAATACTAACCCGATCTTTTTGTACCTCAATCTTCCTACTTACCCTTACAGTAGCCACCCTCAATTTAGGCGTTTAGACTGAGTTGAGGTACACAATGTCCAAGGAGAGACCAGGGTCAAAACAAAGGTTTATAGGAGAGAGGGAAGGTGAACAGGCTAACAACAAAAAAGATTAACTTAGGCTCAAATTCAGGGATCTAAAGGAATCAAAAAAAATTCTCTTCATTTGGTAGGTCATTTGGCTTAAGTGGACTTATTCAAAAATGGCATATAATCATCTCCTAACCAAACTATTCTACAACCACGGCAAGACTAACCATGCAAGTTCTAGATTGATACAGTACAACAAGAACATATACAAAGCAGCTCACTCACTCATGTCACATAGTTTAGACTATCGATTAGCTAACTATCAGTTCATGCCTTAGCTTAAGCTACTTATCACATTTATATACATGCTGTCATTTACAGATCCATCAAGGTAGCCCTAATAACTTATTGCACAAAAGATTGGAGGGGACTCCAATTTTACAAATTTTTAACAAAATAAGACCAACCATAGCTGCATTGAGTTCCTTCTTTTCTTCTACAAAGACACATCCTATTCTGAACATACCGGTTCAATAGAAATATAAAAGTCCTTAGGGAAAGAACACAGGCAAGAAAACCCCAAGATGCGGGTACCTTTTAGATACCCTCATGGGTTGCCTCCCATGCAGCGCCTGATTTAATGTCGTGGCACAACGTGAGTGTTTTGGCTACTCAGACTTCGCCAAAACACTCTACAAAACAACCAGATGACCAGGCTGCCCTCACCCCATCAAAACAAGTTGTGCATTATCCCTAATGCACTAAAAAAACTAAACAAGGGAGGCTAGGCATACCTGTGGCGCCTAAGCACGGTCATCATGTGTAGCTGGGCCCATTGGATCGGTGCCTGTGTATTTCTCAATAGCAGAGGCTGCCTCAGCAGTTCACTCAGCATCAATAGCTGCCTGTGCAGCTTCATTGACTATCTCTCCCACAATAAGTCTAAAGAAGTTTCCTTCACGGTGCCCGCAATACCATACCCCGAGCCACCAGTACCAATAGCATCAATGTAGATTTGCTGGATGGCTCGGGATTCTTTAAACACCTCTGCGTCTTTGTTCCTTCTCTTCTTCTCAGCTCTATCTTTCTTATGCTTCAAAGATTTTGGGCTCAATGGGGCATCATCACCCTCTTCTTGAACCTGCTTATCTCTTTTCTTTCTCTTCTTCTTAGGCTCAAAAGGGCTAGCCGGTGCCTCCTCTTCCTATTTAGGTTCTTTCTGGCGGAGTTCAAGATCAGAAAAGTCTCATAAATCAATTATCGGCTCCAAGGGAGACTTTGGCATGACTACTAGAAAACTAGTATATGAGGTCGGATGACCCTTCAACTCATCCATATCTACCCTCAACGGTGCAATCTGCTCCTTCATCTCCGTTAGCTTAGCTGCACCCATTTCATCCAACTTTTCATCGATCCTCTCTTACAATGTGTTGATCCGGCCATGCATATTAACAAATGGTGCTATGGCTTTCTGTATGGAGGCATCAACAATAGCCTGGAACTGCTGAGCAAACTTCTTCATCTGCTCCTTTAGTTGGATAGTGTCCTGAATAGTGTTGGCAAAGTTCGCCGGATGAAAGGCATAAACAGAGGTCGGATCTTCCAATAGAGGTGCAACAGAAGTGGAAGGAGTTGGTAGAGTGTCCGAGATAGAGATGTCAACCCCACAGGAGTCAACACTTGAGTACTGCGGGGGCTTCTCGAAGTTGAAGTGACAACAACTTTCTCCCTTACCGATGAAGTCTCCTCATTTAGGCTACCCTTTGGGGTTGGTACGGCCATCATGTAAGGTAGCATCTCTGGAGGGGGCACAATTGCATCATGAATGGTGGTAGGTTTAGTTGCTTCCGATGTACCACCTAGACCCATTATTTTGCTATCATCTTTGGACCGCTTGGGATGATGGGTACGGATGGCACGCTCTGCATGATCAATGCCCAAATACCAAGGCACTCCAACGTCTTCATATATCTCTGTTAGGAGGCACGGGAATAGGTCTGATGAGCTAATATTTGTGACCCTATCCTGGATCTCCTCAGCTATGATTTTTCCTATACTCATCTTGTATTTGGATAACAAGCTAGCAACAAGAACAACTCACTCAATCGTTAACTGATTATCACTACCCATCGGCATAAGTCAGAATCGCACAAGAGCCCACCAAAATTTGGCCTTAAATGACAGAAAAGCCTTTGTGATCTGTGGCTTATCCTGGTAGAGCCACTTTGGTGTTCCAGTCGTTGTAAGACGCTTGGCCAACCACTTCATACGGTCAGTGTCATTTTTGATCCGATAGTCATAGTCTGAAGTGTTGGATGGAACAATATACTCTGTCCCATATATAAAAATCTGTTGATAGTTTCAGCTGAGATGTTTACGAGAAAATCTGTAGCTTCCTGACTTTTCTAGCACCTACTCTCATGTATGGCCTGATAGTTTGCATAAAACTTCTGATGATAGTCAATTGATAGTCCGGGAGTGGCTTGCTTGTCCAACCCAAATTGTAGTGGCGGAAGTACTCCTTAAGCTTAGGAAAGTCCTTTATCTTGAAGGTGTCTATCCTCCACTCTTCTGCAATAGGGTGTTTTAGGTGCCCCCTTGTCGTTACCTCGAGCCCATAATAAAATATCTTCTTGGACCCTTTGACGTTCCACTATGTCAGCTCCCGGAGTCGAATATCCTTTGAAGTGGGAGCTAGGGATATTCCAGGCTACTTTGGAGGAGATGGGGTCGCCTCATTTTCAGGAGTAGTTTCTTCTGTCTCAGACTCAACATCACCCTTTGCCTCCTTGGCAGAACCTGACTTTGCATCATATCCCAACTTGGTCTCAGTTTCCATGCCACTAGAAACCAGAATAGCTGTCTCTTATCCTCCTTTTGCCGGTGGAGGAGCATGGTCACTCTCCGCATCAGAACTGGCAGAACCGGAAGATGATCTTTCCTCCTCTTCAGACTGGAGGAATTCTTTGTCGATGTTTGCTCATGCTCGGGTGCATTACATCCTTCCTCTTCAGACTGGGAAGGAGATACCACCCGCTATCTCTTTACCATCCGGATGAGGGGCGGTTGTCAGGGTCGCTCTTCTCGTTCTCTGAATCAGTCTCATCAATTAGGCGAGAAGGGATGGACTTTTCTTTTGCTTTCCGGGTGCCCCCTCATCGTACTGGAGTAGGTGGTGCCATATAGTACCTGCAGGTAACCAACATTAGCAAATCGAATCAAAAAACTAAAGTAGAAAAAATTTCAACACTTGGCAAATTTTTCAGATTTTTCAGCCTCCCACGGGCATGGGAGGTCCGACGGCCCGTGGCAAAGGCATCAAAATGGGGTAGTGCATATTTAAGGAACTCTCGTCCTCCCATGATGGCCTGTCATAGGCATGAGAGGTGCGACGTCCCATTGGGATCGGGCGTCGAAATGGGACAATGGCCTTTTCAAGCCTTGTTCCACTTCCACGCTCAATATGACGCACGTTGTCCCTCCGACGTCTCGTGGGCTTTGCCTATGGGATCACACCAGCCCATAATTCTTCTCCCCTTTTTCATTCATTATCACATTTTTATCTTCACCTAAACCAACATCATACACAATCAAAGCACAAGATATCTACACACTATTCACACAATCAATACAACCCTAGTTCCCAATTTTTTTCAATGTATACACACAGACACAAAATCACTAGGCAAAGTTCACAACTAGGGATCGCTAAACAATATGAATTTATAAAACACATGAACCCTTTGTTATTTTAAAAGTATCAAGTCGAATTGAAATCAAAGAATGAGAAGACTTACTCTTGATTTTCAATAAAATCTTGAAGAACACTTGTGAAAGCTTTGAGTAAACTTGCCTAGTGCCTCTTGTGATTGCTTATGCATATATGGGATGTGAGGGAGAGACTAGTGGTAATAAGGAGGAGATCGTGGGTGAGAGTGATTGTGAGTATAGGGAGAGAATTTGAGAGTGGAGGGAGTTGAGTATATTTGACCTCAATTGAATGAGGTCAAACACTAAGTAGACGCGGGGAAAGGGGAAAGGAACTGGGTTGGGTCGCGTACATTTTTTTTTTTAAAAAAATTGACCCTTTGATCGACCCAGACAATAGGCCACCATAATGCCCGTGGGGCACGCGATGTACCATCATATATGACTTACCTGGGCATAAGAGACCCAATTCCCACGCCCATTGGGGTTACAATGTCCCATCGTGGTAGGCATAGGAATGGGACAGTGCGTATTTTTCTTCCAACTCTGTCTGGTACACCCATTTCCCACAGGCGTGAGACATGCGATGGCCCATCACAGGTGCTCGTGGGACCCTTTTTTTTGCAACATTTTCCATCTTCAGCTTCACCAACTCCTGCACACTTCGACAAACATTAGTTCATGGGTTGCCTCCCATGCAGCGCCTGATTTAACGTCACGACACGATGCAGGTTACTTGACTACTCAGACTTCATCACGTTTCCTTCATGGGTTGCCTCCCATGCAGCGCCTGATTTAATGCCACAGCACGATGCAGGTCACTTGATTACTCAGACTTCATCAAGTTCCTTGGTTACTAAGAATTCACTAAGGGTCCAAACTTCAATCGCTTTAAGCTCCTCTACAGTTCCAAAATAAGCTTTTATATGCTGACTGTTTGCTTTGAACCTATTTCCCTCATGATTTTCAAGCTCTACAGCACCATGTGGGAATACGTGTACCACTTTGAATGGTCCAATCCACTTGGACTTTAACTTGCCAGGAAACAAGCGAAGTCTGGAATTGAAAAGCAGGACCAAATCACCAGGCTGGAAATCTCTCTTCTCAATCTTTCGGTCATGGTACAACTTTATCTTTTCCTTGTATAAGGCTGAACTTTCATAGGCGTTCAGGCGAAACTCATCTAACTCATTTAACCGCCCAAGCCGCTGAAATGATGTTGCATACCAGTCTAAATTCAACTTCTTCAATGCCCACATGACCTTATGCTCTAGCTCAATAAGTAGATGGCATGCTTTCCTAAACACAAGCTGATATTGTGACATATCTATTGGTGTTTTGTATGCAGTCCGGTACGCCCATAAACTATCATCTAGTTTCCTAGACCAATCCATTCTATTTGCATTCACAGTCTTTGACAAGATTGACGTTATCTCGTGGTTGGAAACCTCAATTTGCCCACTAATCTGGGGATGATAGAGGGTTACAACCTTGTGTTTCACTCCATACTTTTCAAATAAGGCGCGAAACAACTTATTGCAAAAGTGAGAGCCTCTATCACTAATAATTGCCTGTGGCATCCTAAATCTGGAGAATATGTTATTTTTCAAGAATGTTGTGACACACTTGCCTTCATTACTGGGAAGCGCAACCGCCTCCACCCATTTAGATACATAGTCAACAGCCACCAATATATATTTCATCCCATTTGAATTCACAAACGGTCCCATGAAATCAATACCCCATACATCAAATAGTTCAATCACAAGGATGGGAGTAAGAAGAAGCTCATGCTTCCTTGATATACCACCTTCCCTTTGACATCGATTACAAGCCTTTGCAAAATCATGGGTGTACTAGTGGACGATCAGCCAATAGTAGCCACATTGCAAGATCTTGTGAGCCGTCCAGATGCCACTATGATGCCCCCAACAGGGGATGAATGACAAGCCTCTAATATCTCCATCATCTCAGTTTCCGGCACACATCTGCATATTATAGTGTCGGCACATACAAAAACAAGAATGACTCCTCCCAGAAGATTTTCTTAACATCAGACATGAACTTTTTTCACTGGTGGACAGACATATCAGGAGGTACCATACCACTTGCCAAATAGTTGGCAAAGTCTGTGAACCATGGAATCAGATCTTGGGAGGCAGCCAACACTTGCTCGTCTGGGAACCAATCATGAATCTCTTGCTCATTGTTCAACATCGCTTCTTCCTCTAGTCTAGACAAGTGATCTGCTACCTGATTTTCTGTGCCCTTCCGGTCCTTGACCTCAAAGACAAATTCTTGGAGCAGCAACACCTATCTAATCAGTCTAGGCTTTGCATATTTCTTTGCCATGAGGTACCTGGGAGCTGTATGGTCAGTGTGCACAATTACCTTAGTGCCAAGCAAATAAGATCTGAATTTCACGAATGCAAAGACCATAACAAGCAACTCTTATTCTGTCACAGTATAGTTCTTCCGAGCAGGATTAAGTGTTTTTCTAGCGTATTAGATGAGATGAAGAATCTTTTCATGTCTTTGGCCTAGGACTGATCCTAGCGCCATTCCACTAGCATCGCACATAACCTTAAAAGGCTGAGACCAATCAGGTGAAACAATAATGGGAGAAGAGATCAACTTTTGCTTGAGGCATTCAAATGCCGTCAGACATGCCTCATCAAAAACAAACCTCCTTCTCCAATAACTTGCACAAGGATGTGCAATTTTAGAGAAGTCTTTTATGAACCTGCGATAAAAACCAACATGCCCCAAAAAGCTTCGGATACCCTTCACAAAAATTAGTGGAGGCAATTTTTCAATCACCTCTATCTTTGATTTGTCAACCTCAATACCCTTCTTGGAAATCCGATGGCCAAGCACTATACCCTCTTTGACCATGAAATGACACTTTTCCTAATTTATCACTAAGTTACACTCCTTATTTCTTTTTAGTACACAACTCATATGGGACAAACAATCATCAAAAGAGTCACCAACTATAGAAAAGGCATCCATGAATACCTCAATAGTGTCCTCCACCATATCTGAGAAAATTGATATCATACATCACTGAAATGTCATCGGTTCATTGCATAACCCAAATGGCATCTTCTTGAATACAAATGTTCCATATAGACAGGTAAAAGTGGTCTTCTCTTAGTCTTCAAGGGCGATCAAGATCTGATTGTATCCTCAATAACCATCAAAAAAATAGTATCATCCTCTACCAACAAGGCGGAAAATGGTCTTTCTTGGTCTAAGCATTCAACTTCTTGTAATCCATGCATACACGCTAGTATGTGACTGGTCTCAATTGAATCAATTCATTCTTAGAATTTGGGACCACAATAATTCCACCCTTTTTAGGCAGACACTGAACTGGGCTCAACCACTTGTTATTAGCAATAGGGTAAACCACACCTGTATCCAGCCACTTGGTGATCTCCTTCTTGACAACCTCTTGCATATTCTGATTTAACCTACACTTGTGCTCAATACTCAGAATGCAATCTGGCTCTAGCTGAATTTTATGCGTGCAAATTCCAGGAGGAATCCCAATAATGTCAGCAATGGACCAACCAATGGCCCTCTTGAACTTTCTCAAATAGAAACTAGAGCTTCAACCTACCCTTCATCTAAGTCAGCAACAATAATAACTGGCAAAGTGTCATTATCTCCCAAGAACATATTTCGGAGGTGAGAAAGAAGTTCTTGGAGCTCCAAGACTAGAGGCTCCTTAATAGACCTTCTAGCTGGTGGGGTCTCCCGATTCTTTAGGTCCAAATCAAGCTTCTTTGGAGCATAAGTATATGACCCCATATCGGCAAGCTCTTCTACCATATCATCATACTCATCATTACCATATCCATCAAAATTCATAATAACCGCTTCAAGTGATTCAACCCCAAGTCTCTCTTCAACATGCATGATTAGCTGCTCCTCATCAACCACATCAATCACTGATATACTCGCATGTCATCATGATATTTCATAGACTGGCAAACATTGAAAGTTACTACCTCATTATTAAGTTTGAATTTTATCTGCCCAGTCTCCAAGTCAACTAAAGTGCATTCTGTGGCAAGGAATAGGTGTCCCAAGATGATGGGCACCTCAAAAGTCAACCTCAAAGTCAAGGATCACAATGTCTGCAGAGAAGATGAAAGTGTCAACTTTTACATCAAAGAGGATGCCTATTGCCTTTTTCATCATGTGATCTGCTAAAAAAAGATGTATTATAGTCGGTTTGGGGGCTCCAAAGCCCAACTATTTGAACACTTCTAGTGGCATCAGATTAATACTAGCACCCAAATCACATAACGCTTTCGCAAAATAGAACGCTCTAATCATGCATGGAATAGTGAAAGCTCTAGGATCTTCCTTTTTCTGGAAATAAAAAATGGGAGGCTATTGCACTACAATGGTGTAAATTATCAGCTAGCTCAAAACTTACAGTTCTCTTCTTTGTCACCAGATCCTTCACGAATTTCGCATACCCAAGCATATGCTCCAATGCTTCAACCAACAGAATATTCACTGAAAGCTATTTTAGCATGGATATGAACTTGTGATATTTACCTTCCTCATCCTTTTTGACCAAACTCTATGGGAAAGGTGGATGAGGCAATGGTATGGGCTTCAAGACCTGCGAAACCTCATTGCTACTCTCCTTGGCATTCATAGACTTCTTCTCACTTGGACTTCCAATGTTGTCCTTGTTCTCTAAATTGACCATAATCTCAGCATCATCTTTTTTAGGCTCGTCCGACTCATCACCAACTATAGGAATAGGAGGATCAATAGTCTGTTTCCCACTTCAATGTAATGACCCTTCTGGTCATTTACACGTTTTCGCCTTTCTTGTATCGTTAGAGCTACATGTAGTGGCCCCAAGTCATTTATGGCTTGCTGGGATTGGTAGTTCGGTGCCCAAGCCATTTGCTTGGTCTTTTTGGCAATTCATTATTTTAGAGCTTTAGGCTTTTTGAATCCGTTGACTTCGGTCAACATTCTGGGTGAACGTGCTCGGAATTGAATTCCGATAGTTCCATTAGCTCCGGAGCGTGGACTTTGGTCTAGAAGGACCTTTGGTCGGGATCCAAGAGCTTTTCAGCTTGGAATTCTCTCTCGTTCTGTGTTTTCAGGCTAGTTGGGCTGGTTTGGTTGACTTTGGTCAACATTCGAAGAAGAAAGCCTTAGATGGAAATTCCATCAGTGTCGTTAACTTTGTAATGCCGAGTTTGGGTTAAGTAGGTGGTTGGTTCGGGTTTCGGATAAGCCAGGCTCATTTTGGGTGTATGGTCTGCGTTAGCTAGTGTTGACTTGGGTCAACATTCTTTCGAAACGACCTTGTATGGAAGTTTCGTCGATTCCGTTGAGTCCGGAACATCGTTTCCACTCTAATAGCTTTATTAGTTTTTGAGTATCGGGTCCCGATTGTGCCCGGAATGCCCCATGGGAGTTTCTAAGTTTTGTTGGTTTTTACTGCAGGCAGGGCCTCCAGCGCCAATGGCGCCCAGGCATAGCAAGATCGCGCTAGTCTGTGTGTGCCATCAGCATCGATGGTGCCATGCCAGCGCAATAGTGCTCAAGCGCCCACCCACGTGCCTGCGCGATCGCGCCCCTCCAGCGCGATAGCGCTGAGGCGTCTGCCTTCCTCCTGCGCGATGGTGCTCCTTTAGCGCCAATGTCGCTGGTCTGCGGCCAACAACTATAAAGTGCTGGAAGTCCATTTTTTCAGCCACTTCTCCCATACTTTCTCACTCTAAACACAATTTCCTCTCTACCAAATTGCTCTAAATTGATTCTAAGCTTTGGGGGACTTAATTGCTTGTGGATTTTTCCGCGTTCTTCGCCTTTTGGTAAGTTTCTTCCACTTTGGCTCTCTCCCCAAATCCTCCATTGTTGCCTTCTTTCTAAAGCTTGAGTTTTGTGGTAGTTTTTTCCCTTTGAGCTGGTGCATGTTCGTGGGAGTGGAATTTTATCCATCTTGGCTTGAAATTCCATTATTGTGGTAAGTAATTCTTGCCCAACCTCCGTTTTATTTCTTGAAAATTTCCATCTTTAATTCTTGACTTGAGCGGGCTGTTTTGAGCCCCAATTTTTTTCCGTTTTTGCTTAATTTTTGAGCATGTGCTCCCGGGATGGTAAGGAACACAAGTGTGTTTTTCGTTTCCGGTTTCGGGTTGTGGGGCCTACGGGCCCGTTTGTGACTCAGATTTTGACCCGATTGTGCTTATGGCATTATGGGTATTGTTAGTCTTGTTTTGACGTATAGATTACTGTTTTGATATTAGCTTTGCGAATTGGAGCTTCCCAGAGCAATTTGAGCCTAGACGACACCATCCCCGCAGCTATTCGTCGGATGACATGTAGGTTATGGCTTTCTCTACCTAGACTCTGTGTATATATGCTATAACTGCATTAATTAACTTCCTTGGGTGGGTGTTCTAGGTTGGTACCCCAGACCTTGTCTGCCTTGTTTGTCCGCTTAATTCATACGTTATTTATAGTATTTGCGTGGTATTGTATATTACCCTGGTGGTCCTGTGCGGCCTTGTTTTGACTCTGGAACATAGACGATGGGTTATTTGGGGAATGTCCCCGAGTCCCGGACATAGAGATTATCCTTTTAGGCTGGTTATGTCTGTTGAGTAGCTTCTGGGCCTGTGTAGGGCTGATAGGAATTGTTGTGAGCCGCTGGGTTAATTTATATTTGTGTGTAAGCATATCATCCATGAAAAAGGTTTTCCCCTGCATATTTTACTATAGTTTTGGCTGCAAGCCACTACAGACGGTTTTCCTTAACTTGCATGGCCCCGGGGGCCCATTTTTGGTATGGTTGATGATTGAAAAGAGGATTTTGGATGATTTCGCACTGATTTTATTACTGGTACTAGTCTCTGCCGGGCAGAGTACCAGACTTGATTTTATTACGGATACTAGTCTTTGTCGGGCAGAGTACTAGACTTGATTTACTATAGTTATAGACCCGACCATACTCTGGGCAACCTTTGAGAGGGTTACTGAGACTTTGATCACTGATTTAGACCTGAGTTTACTTCGGGCACCCTTTGAGAGGGTCTTTTGAGATTACTACAAATATTTTAGACCCGGGTCGAAGCCAGACATGCATATTTGAGACTTAGCCACTGGCTTGAACCTGGACTTGATTCTAGAGGATATGTTTTGTTTCTGAGTTTTAGTATGGGGTCCGGTACCTCCATGGACCTTGCCGCTCCGAGCCAGAGGCTTTGGGCCGCATGTGCCGGGGGGAAGGGTATACGGTAGAGTAGAGGTATACGGGCTGAGTCCTTCCATGAAACGTACCTACTGGGCCTGATCGGCACTGGAGGAGGTACATACAGAGGTTCTATTTCACCCTGAGGTTTTCATGCATCATATCATTCATTGTTTGAGATACCACCCTTGTTTGCTATTTGTTAATTGTACGCTCCGGTAGTATGGGATGCCAGAGGGTTTGTTTTCAGTTGATTGCGTTCCTTGATTGTATGGGCGGCCGTTGGGACTGTATGTAGATTATATTTCACTCATGTCTTTATTTAGATCTTGTCTTGGCACTCGGTTATCGAAGGATTAGTGATGGTTAACTTATTGAGGCTCCGGTTGTGGGATTTCTGATTATTGAGAAGGCTAGGGAGTCCTATCTTTTTGAGGCACTTTTGTGTGGCCTTCTGAGCAGAATATGAGATTCTGGTTCTTTTCTTGTCGGGAGTTGAGTGGTATATCTCGGTTATTGTGGGTTAGTTATTCCATCCTAGGGTTGTACTTATGAGGTGGATTCCTGGTTATGCTATCATGTGATTGGATTGGTGTTATGATTTCCTTATACTTGTTGATTCCATTTTGAGTATGTTAGACTGCCTTGCATCTTTTCCCTTACTTGAGGTTACCGGTATACTGCCATTTTCTCAACTCTCTCTCTCTTTGCTTACTTGTATTATTGTGCAAGGACCCTAGGTGCGTTCTCTTTTCCTTCACTTGTGATTCTATGTAATTGTATCCTCTATGCTAGCATGTTTTACTTGTAGTTTTTGGTTGCCTATTATATGTGCTAGCTCCTTGTGCTTTCTTTATCGCTTCAGTGACTGCTTTCTTGCTATCTGTTACTTACTATTTTTATATCTTATATGTGCTCATTCGGCCGATGATACTTACTGAGTACCTGTTGGTTTGGTGCTCATACTACACTTCTGCACTTTCTGTGCAGATATTAGTTGAGCTTTCTCCATTGATCGCGTTGGAGACTCGTGCAGATTATGGATATTTGAGACTAAGGTGAGCGCCTGATGGTCAGGGCTTGACCGTATCTCATCTTTTGGCATTGCTACTTCTTGTACTTTTGGAGATAAATTGTATTGTATTTTGTTACTTCTAGCACTTGTACTCTATTAGAAGCTTCTGTACTATCGATACCATGTCTTGGGGTTGGTGTAGTTTTCTTTATGTATATATTCGAGTTTTGCTTCCGCTTTGTGTACCTTTACATTCTGCTTCCGCTCTTTCTGCATATTGTGCATTTTGGTTAGGTAGTATCTCATTACCAATTGTTCCGGGCTACAGGGATTAGTTCGCCTACTGGGGGGTTGTAGGTTCCATCATGACCTGAGAAATTAGGCGTGACAGCTTGGTATCAGAGCTCTAGGTTCATCGGTGTCGTGGTACATAAGCAAGTGTTTACGTAGAGTCTCATGGATTGGTACAATGACGTCCATATCCTATCTGCGGGAGGCTACAGGGTATTGTTAGGAAAAGTTTTATCTTCTTGGCTTCTTATCATGCGTTCCTGGCTCTATTGACTTCTAAACTTTGGTTGTTCATTCATTCTCAGATGCCTAAGACGAGTTCGACAGCAAGGGTTGTACCTTCAGAGTTTGATAGGGTCTAGAGCTTTGTGGGAGGTTTGATTTCACCGCTCCATTTGGCGACCGAGCATTTGGTTACAGTTAGGATGACTTTCCTTCAGGTAGTGGACTATGCTTGGGCTGTTGAGGGTTTATGTCGCGAGGCTTATGGAGATAGTGCTAAGAGACGTCATCACCATGACAGTTCTCAAGGTTCTCAGACTCGAGGTAGGGGATTCTCCACCAGAGATAGGTTCTACTGCTTCTTATCTACCAGGTTGGTTTCAGTTGCTCCACGGGTTCCAGAGAGTGGTTATGTAGGGCATGTTGAGCAGAGCAGGCAGGGTTCATATCATATCCTTCAGGGTTTGGCTTCAGAGAGTGTAGGCCATGGTGGCCGGTCAGGTTTAGTGAGACCTTCCCGTCGGATTTCATCTTGTAGAGGTTGTTTTTGGTGTGGTGAGCATGGGCAGTTTTCTAGGAATTACCCCACGATTGTGTATCCCAGTCAGCCTGGTTGTTATGAATGTGGAGAGATTGGTCACCTTTATAGAGCTTGTCCCCGACGAAGGCTAGTTGGGCCTTCAGTTTTGACCACTCAGTCCAGAGTTAGATCCCGTCAGCTTGATGCTCTTCTTGGTGGGCCAGAGGTAAAGGTTCCTGACATCGTTGCTCCATGTCAGGCCTTTGCTACCTTCAACTTGTGTTAATCCCGCTCGTGTTGCTACTCTATCCCTTCTGTCATTTAATTGCTTATATGCCTACCTGCTAGTTGTTTAGTTGTTTGATTTCCTGATTGTAGTATCAATGTGTTGTCTTATTGGTAGTTTATTCTTTAGTAGTGGATGGGGGTGAGTTAGCCTTGTGAGGTGTTTTACCCGGAGTTGTAGCTTGTGAGTAGGCTTTGTAGAGCTCGCTTCCTATTTGTTGTGGTACTAGGCTTGCTTTGAGTCTTTCTTTCTAGTGGTCCTAGATAGTTGTTGCCTAGGCCGTTATCTAGCATGGCTAAGAGATTCGTGCATTGATTCGGTGTATTACCGGTAGTTGTGTCGGAGTTGAGATTTTGCCTTAGTTGGGAGATATTGGTTATGCTAGCGTGCATAGACCGGTTTGGCCTCTTGGGTGCTTAGAGTTGACCCTCTTTGTTGATTAGTTTAGGAGGTTGGCAGGTATGTGGGTTGTTCCCATAGTCTCCTCCAGTTCCTTGTCCGTTGGGTGTTTTTTTGTATCCCTAATTCCAGTTGGAATGAATCCTGATCGTATTTCTATGGATGAGCTCTTGATGTTCAAATTGTGATTGGGTTTCGACTTTAGCACCTCCGACTAAGTGTTGACCATAACCTTGTGGTTGGGTTGTATTCGTAGCATTTTAGGTGAGTTAGGCATCCGACCCATTCTTCTCCTACTTTATTGAGTTTGACGTGTAGCTATGAGAAGTAAGGTAATGGCTTCAGGTTCATATTCGAGAAAGGATTTATAAGGTTTAGTATGTGCTAAGAAAGGATTTCTGTTTAGTTGAAAAAGGAGGGAGATGACTCTTTGTTTGTGTTTATGTGTCTTAGTAGTTAACTGAGGTGGAGACGAAGGTTTGCTTTGGAATTGTGTGTTGGTGATTTGATTCAGCCGTCTACACATTGCAGTGGGTTTTCCATCGATTGGTTTGTGCGTTGGTAGCAGCAGCGGTGTTGGCAACTTGCGTATTCAAGCCTAGTTGGCTTGGGTTTTTAAAGGTTCATTGGCAGCATACGGGTTCGACCATGGCTTTGGTTGGAAGTTTTGAAGTTGGGGTTCAGAATCATGGCTTGACAGGTTTCATCGGATAGTTTGTGGTAGTTTCTATTTGGTTGCAGCATCCTAGTGCCGGGAGGCAGTGGATGCGGACAACTTAGCTTCTTTTACTTTAGTTTTGGATGCGGCTATTTGTCATGACCCAACCCGTCGTGAGTGACACCCACCCAACCCTTGGATGAGCGAACCAATAGAGTTCAACCCTTTGCCTAGACTAACAGCCTAAAACCAATAACAGAAAATGAACTAGCAAAAACTATAACATAATCATTAACCTGCGGAAAATCCTACCTAGGAACTGAAAGTCATTGTACCAAACATCAATACCAATAACTAGAAGACGGGGATGCAACCCCAATAAGAAAATACGAAATAGTTTTGAGTCCGAAACAAGTGGACTGAAACTCTAAAGATAACCCAAGGTACAAAATAAGCAGCTCACCCTTGCAAGTCAGAAGCCGTCGGTACTAAAGGTGAGGTCGCGTCTTAATCGCCAGAAGATTTCCTGTACTCACCAAAAGACAAGCAAGTGCAGTATCAGTACACCACCACTGTGTACTTGTAGGATTATCATCTAGTTTCCAAATAAACAATGTATAACAGTACAACAATATCAAGTATCAAGTATGGAAAACATGCATAAATAGCCACAGACAAACTTAGACTACCAGTCTCTATTCAGTCTGTTCCAGCATGAATCCACCACCTAACTCTAAGCCACAACTATACCATTAACTATACCTTTCTGTCTAGCCTGGACCCACCCTGGGATCCCCCTCTAGACTACACACATGTGCCTTGAATCAACCCAGCCTAAACCAAGACCAACACAACAGTTAACCAGAATTTCCCCGGCCTCTCAAGGACCATCAAACCAATAATCATATATTAATAAGCAACCTGGTCCACTTACAGAACCAATATCAATCAACGCAACACCATAATAACAATGCAATGATGCAACAAAATTAAACCCGTACCAGGCATGGTACCCATGCCAACCAAGTGTTATACCCGTACCAGGCGTGGTACCCATGCCAACCATTTGTTATACCCGTACCAGGCGTGGTACCCATGCCAACCATTTGTTATACCCATACCAGGCGTGGTACCCGAGCTAATCGAATGTCAATAATCCACAGTCAAATGCATGAACACACAACTTGTAAAACCAACAAGCAAATACCGTTCAATTCGCAGACTGTAAAGCAGGGAACCTAGACATTTTACACAACTTTCCTAAGCAATGTAATTCATACAATCACTTAGACATGAGCACAAGATTATACAACATTCACAAGAATCGTAATCCATCACCTACCTCGAATGATCCAAGCTCTATTCGATCCGAGCTTTCCCGTATTCTGGATTCCTCTCTCGTTCTTGGTCTAAAAACAACACACAGTACATACAATTAATACACAAGGCCTGCACATTACCCGGATTATACTAAATCCCCAAACCCCCGGCCACCCATGATCATTCCACCCTTTTCCCGGGCTTTTTTGCCATTAATTTTCCTAGTTCTATCATTTTTATGGATAAAAACAGAGAATTTAACAACCTATGATCATTTTAACATAGTTTTATAACCACCCAAGAACGTACATGCTTGGAACCCCCTTCCTTCCCCGAATTCCACCATTCCTAGGTTATGCCAACCTTTCTCCAAATTCTCTCCTAGCAATTCTACCGCATAGGAAATGTAATACAAAGATTGGGGAACGAAAACCTTACCTTTGGGAAGAATTTCGATGGAAAAAGAAAGAAAAACGCCTAGAATCGCCTAGCCCTTCTCCCAAAATGAAATTGTGAAAAACTGAATATTTTGTGAACTGTTTCTGCATTAAAATCCTATTGGCCCGCTATAGAGGTCCCTGCTCCATTATAACGGTCCTGCTATAGCGGATGACTACCGCTATGGCAGTATTAAATGGCGTTGACCGCCCTTGACCATCACTATAGCGGTAATTTCCACCGCTATAACGGAGGATGCTACCCGCAGACCATTGTGCTCATCACGTACAGAATGTACGGAAATCTCCCAGTTTTGGCTATTTTACAACACACTTGCTTTTCCCGACGACCCAAAACAACCCCTTCATGTCAAACACAATTCCGGAAGTTCTTCTTACCCAAATTCAATTTTGAAAAGTCCCTCGGACTCCTTTATGTCTTGGATACATGGAAAACTAGCTCAAAAAAAGACACAAAGACCAACCCCACTTGGATTTTCCTAGAGTCTACCTCGCTCCAAAACTGATCGAGGCTAGCCTAGCCCAGAATTTCAAACTCCCAAACCCAGAGTTTTCTAACTCTAAAACTTGGCACGATTCGACTACCCGTAATGATGGACCCAGTCTTTACACTATTGACCTTGGACACCTAGCCCTTGGCTAACCTCTGTATTGGGCAGGATATTCCTGATTTCAGTAGTGCTCTTCATGGTACGAATTTCCTTCCATCTTAGTTGGACAGGTGCAGTGGTGTGAGTTCCATAATCAGTGGTGATGCATTGTACGTCATCAGGTTGTACGGTTGAGACTATCGAGCCTATCCTTAGGTTCTAATGATGTTTTGAGGTTTATGGTCGCCTTCATTTGCCGAGGATTTGAAAGCTTGTTTAGTTGATTCTTCTGGAGTTGTTATTTATGTGGGGCTCCAGTGTTGGTTAGACTCGGCCATTGGGGACTAGAATTTTGGTGTATGGTATGCTTTGGGATGTTTGGTTTGTGTGCTGATTCAGAGAAGCAGTTGATTTGAGCCAAAGAGGTGAGTTGAAGGTATATGCAAAAATTTCTATGGCTAGATGGTAACTTTGGACCCCATGCACCCTTTTCCTTTGCCTTTGGGGTGTTTTGACTTGGTACTCATGGCATGGTGGACTTATTCCCGAGGTGAGCTTGGTAAGATGACTTCAACTCAGAATGGTGTTTGAGTATTCAGAGTTGCAACGGTATTCTCAGAGTTTGGAGCTACTACTAAAAAAACTGTTAAAAGAGACCTAGAAAGAGACCTCAAGGTCTCTTTTCCTGAAAAAGAGACCTCAAGGTTAGGTCTCTAAAACATAGGTCACTTTTTGTATGAGACCTCATGAGGTCGCCAAAAAGTGACCTCACGAGGTCACCAGGTTATTATCTAAATTTTGTAAAAAGAGAGCTCATGAGGTCGCTATATTTATTTTTTATTTATTTACACAAGGAGATCTCAGGAGGTCACTATTTTATTTTATTTATTATTATTTTTTATTAATGGTGACCTCATGAGGTCACTTTATTGCATTTTTCGGAAAATAAAATTACAAAAAGAGACCTCATGAGGTCGCTTTTATGAATTTGCTGGAAATGAAAATGCAAAAAAGTGACCTCATGAGGTCTCTTTTCTGCAAACAAACTGGTAGCAAATTGTTATTTT
This sequence comes from Jaltomata sinuosa, assembly GCA_003996215.1. Lineage (NCBI taxonomy): Eukaryota > Viridiplantae > Streptophyta > Magnoliopsida > Solanales > Solanaceae > Jaltomata > Jaltomata sinuosa. Next base: position 260,466 of record QJPP01000272.1, on the reverse strand, counting down.
TGCAGCTGCCCACCTGCCATTTTAATTCAATTCAATATTATATACACTCTAATCAGCTAAATTAAGCTCCAACAACTGCGAACAATCAATCAAACTATAAAAAATACATACTAAATATCCTCCAATCCACACTATATTAAATTCAAATTTAAAGTACTTTAAAATTGTATACAATTCTATTTCAAACTACTTCAAAGTTCTCATACATTTCAAGACACTTAATAATTCTTACAAATCACCATAAAGTACATACTTTAGTTTATCTAATACAACACAATTTCAATAATGTGGTGGTATGTTTGCCACATAATCCTCCTCTTTATCATCATGCTAATCACATGTGGGCTTATCTGTCAGACCTTCAAAAATGTAAGTTGACATATTTAATATTAATTTGTTCATTCAAGATTAGCAGCAATTTCACTTCTTTCAAGAATGCTAGTTGACATATTCGAGTGCATGTAATAACAAAGAAAAATATCAGGATGTCAAGATTTTAGTTAGTTGTAGTTCCCATCAGAATGATCTTACATAAGATTGAAGAAGAAAAAGTTTCCATATTGATCCAGTATATATGCAACAAACAAAAGTAGGAATATTAAACTTGCGGGTTTATTTTATTAGTACAGTTACTATTTTCGCCTAATGAAGAAGTCTATGTGAAAACAAAAGGCATGAACTTTTGAACATAAGTAAAATAGTGACATTTATTATGTTGCTGATTAATTAGTTAACTACAGTGAGCTAACTTAAGAGAAACTTAACATTAGTGTTCAGTGATATATAATTGCAGTTCTAAATCTTATAATTCTATTTTTTTGGTAATAAGAAAAGCATATAGTATAACAAATAATAGGATAAAACCTACATGCACTACAAAATTTGTTGAATTAAGTTTAATTAAGAAGATCATTAGGTGATGAGTTGGTATGAGAATACATATCAGTTAAAAATATTAAATGATACACGTATATTTGTTGATTTGGTCGTATAATTAAGTTGTTCAATTTAATTAGAGAGAGTTCTTGTGATACTGCAAAAAGGGAAGCTCAAACTCCTTCAAAGTTGAATCCCAAGTTCAAAATTGAATCCTAAATTCAAAGTTCAATCCTAAAATCAAAGTTCAATCCTAAGTCCAAAATTCAATTTTAAATTCAAAGTTTAATCCTAAGTTCAAAGTTCAAATATTATTTTAATTTAATTCAAGTTTCAATTTAAGAATTGTCATTGTTCAAAATATGAAATATTCCAACAGGCGCAAATCAATTAAAGTTAACCAATTTAGATTAAAAGAGGGATCAATCCCTTTTGTCTATCATATTAAATAATAATAAATCAATCATACTAGACCTAGATCATGAACCAGACCATCAAATTCAAGACTAACCTAGATCATGAACCAAACCATCAAATCCAAGGCTAACCTAGATCATGAACCAAACCATCAAATCCAAGGCTAACCTAGATCATGAACAAAACCATCAAATCCAAGGTTAACCTAGCTCATGAATCAAACCATCAAATTCAAGGCTGACCTAGATCATGAACCAAACCATCACATCCAAGCCTAACCTAGATCATGAACCAAACTATCAAATCCAAGGCTAACCTAGATCATAAACCAAGCCATCAAATCCAAGGCTAACCTAGCTCATGAACAAAATCATCAAATCCAAGGCTAACCTAGATCATGAACAAAATCATCAAATCCAAGGCTAACCTAGATCATAAACCAAATCATCAAATCCAAGGTTAACCTAGCTCATAAATCAAACCATCAAATCCAAGGCTAACCTAGATCATGAACCAAACCATCAAATCCAACACTAACCTAACCCATGAATTCAAACAAGTAAATTCCCTTAAAAAAACAAAACCCCACCATATGCAGAATTAAGCTAACAATTTCTAGTGAAACACCATTGGATTATAAACAAAGTCATTCCAGCTGAAATTTCATCAAATAGTTACTGTTTTATGATGATCAAACCAAAACAGTAGAAAAAACTTAATCTTTCCATTGGATTGTAAAAAATAAAATAAAATAATAAAAGATACAATAGTGCATACAAAATACATAAGAAAAAGGAAAGAAAGAAAGAAAAAGAGAGAAATTTTGTTTCGTTTGCTGGAAACATTGTGTGGCTAGAAAATATACATAACTTCTACAATACTACTTTTTATTGGTATTTGCATAATATTGGCATGAGATGAGTTCAAATGGAGTAATGTGGTTAGTGAGGATTCATATAGTTGACCCCAACTTATTCGGGACTGAGACATACTTTTGTTGCTGGAAACATTGGTAATGATATGAGAAAAAATGTAATTTATTGTACTTTTCAAATAGTTTTTGAATATCTAAATTTCATATGGGATTGATACAACAACTACACTACTTTTGAGTTCCAAAGTCCAATTACCCATCTAAACTTTTAGATTGCTACTTGATTCCTCCTAATCAATATTGCATATCTATCAAACTAGCCACACCCAATAAAAAGAATACTTATGAATTAAATTAGCCACACCAAATAAAAGAAATATTTATGAATTAAATAATGGGCATTATTATTATAATTTTGCTATAACCAGAAAACTTCACCAACAACCAATGATTGGAAGGTCACTGCATATAATCGACGAATAAAATTGGCAGAGGAAAGAAAACTTACTGATTTAGGCATACAACCAAGGAATTATTGATCAAAGATCAATGGCTAACTGATGCGGTTGCTAATGAGGCCAAAGATAAAGGTTAGAATTTGTGGTAATTTTGCTTCTTCGCAAATATTGAAAGAGAGAGAGAGAGAGAGAGAGAGGGAGAGAGAGAATCACTTGTGAAAAAGGAATAAATCTCTGCTATGGGAGTCGACGATTTGGGGTGAAAGGGTTTTGAGGTACAGTTCTACAACTATAGGGTTTTTTGAGAGAAAGGATCGACAGTTGTGTTTTATATAAATGAGTTTATATTTTTTTCAATAATTTTTTAAATATATAAAAACCAAATTAAGCAAAAAAAATCACCAAAATCATTTTGCAGTTATTCTATGTATGTTTCCAACGTGTATGACTTTTGGGAAACAAATAATTAGTTAAAAAATTATTACTATGAAGAAAAATAATTTTAATAGATAAATTCATCAAGTTAAAAGTATAATTTTAAATTAAATTAATAAAGCAACCTCGTGAGGTCACTATTTTTAAAAAAAAATTATTTAATTATTTTGACCAAAAGAAAGAGACCTCACGCGGTCGCTATATGTAATTTTTAAAAATAATTTTAAATGTTTAGCGACCTCATGAGGTGGCTATTTTTTTCCGGAATTTATTTTCAACCTCAGGAGGTGCTATTATTATTTGACAGATTTTTTTTATCATTTAATCGACCTCGTGAGGTCTCTTCCTTTAAAAAAATTAAAATAAATAAATTGAGGATATAAGCGACCTCATGAGGTCTCTTATTTTCGATCTCTTTTTAAGGTCTCTTTTTTTAGGTCTCTTTTTACAACTTTTTTAACAGTGTCTTAGCCGGTGATTTCGAGCTTCGTGGTAGGCTTATCACTCTCTTTGTAGAGATTGGTTTTGGTTTTTGTCTGTTGGGCAGGTTGCCCTGGTTCTTTCTCCTTCAGTTGACTCAGATTTGGTCCGATTCAGCGAGGTTGATTTCGTTCTATAGTTTGGAGGTTCTCCATCAACACAAGGTATTCATATATGCCTCTCCTAACTTTGGTGTGCTGATTTTTAGTCGGATTCAGATGGGTTGATCAGTTGGGTTCAGTTAGCGTGTTTGGTGTTGGCAAAAGTGTTCTTCTATTGCTTGATGGTCAGTCGGGTCAGGTAACTCCAGTTTTCGATGGCCTGCTATGGGTTGATATCTTGGATGGCAAAAGTTAGTAGACTTTAGCTTTACTTTGGTAGAACTTGAGTATAGAGGGTGACTTTGTCGTGGTAGAGTATAAGCAAAGGCTGTGTATTTCTGTTGTTTCAGTTGATACTTCGATATTGGTTGAGTGTTTGACTCGTATGCAACTTCTGGTTATGGTGTGAAAGGGTTCTACTCAGGATGAAAGAGATTTGTGGATCAGCGGGTTCATAAGTTAGAGTTTTTGGTTGATGGCTCTTCTGGTGAATTTGGTTGTGGTTTCAAAGACTCGAGCTATGTGTGTGTATAGCCTTGCTTCTCTGGTTTTGATGTTATGTCGGTGCTTCCGATTGAGATTCTTGATGTTCAATTTAGTCGGCACATCTTTCGAGTTTTGGAGATGAGTTTAGATCTAGCTTGGCTAGTAATGGGTTTAGGCTTGGTTGCGTTCGTTGGTTCTGTAGGGTGCCGTTCGACCGAGGAGGCTACCCAGGTTGTCTGAGAGAGTAGTGCGGGCTGTGTTTCTGCTGTTCTTTTAATCTCTAGTCTATCCTTCTTTCCTGACTTTCGGGGATAAAAGTCTTTTTAATAGTGGATGATGTAATGACCCTTTCGGTCATTTACGTGTTTTCACTTTTCTTATATTGTTAGAGCTGCCTGTAGTGGCCCCAAGTCATTTATGGATTGCTGGGATCAGTAGTTCAGTGCCCGGGCCGTTTGCTTGGTCATTTTAGGCTTTTTGAATTCGTTGACTTCGGTCAACATTATGGGTTAACGTGCTCAGAATCAAATTCTGACAGTTTCGTTAGCTCTGGGGCGTGGACTTGGAATTCATGCGGGACCAAAAGAAAGAGACCTCACGCGGGAGCTTTTGAGCTTGGAATTCTCTCTCGTTCTGTGTTTTCAGGCCAGTTGGGCTGGTTTAGTTGACTTTGGTCAACATTCAGAGAAGACGGCCTCAGATGGAAATTCCATCAGCATCGTTAGCTTTGGAATGCCGAGTTTGGGTTAGGTAGGTGGTTGGTTTGGGTTTTAGATGACCCAGGCTCATTTTGGGTGTTTGATTGGCGTTAGCTAGTATTGACTTGGGTAAACATTCTTCCGAAACAACCTCGTATGAAATTTTCGTCAATTTTGTTGAGTCCGGAACGTCGTTTCCACTCTAATAGCTTTATTGGTTTTTGAGTATCAGATTCTGATTGTGCCCGGAATGCCCTGTGGGAGTTTCTAAGTTTTGCTGGTTTTTACTGCAGGCAGGGCCTCTAGCGCCAATGGCGCCCAGGCATCACGATCGCGCTAGCCTGTGCGTGGCATCAGCGCCGATGGCGCCGTGCCAGCGCGATAGCGCTCAAGCACCCGTCTGCGTGCCTGCGCGATCGCGCCTCTCCAGCGCAATAGCGCCGAGACGCCTGCCTCCCTCCTACGCGATGGCGCTCCTTTAGCGCCAATGGCGCTGGTCTGTGGCCAGTAGCGATAAAGTGCTGGAAGTCCATTTTTACGGCCACTTCTCCCATCTTTTCTCACTCTAAACTCAATTTCCTCTCTACCAAATTGGTCTAAATTGATTCTAAACTTTGGGGGACTTAATTCTTTGTGGATTTTTCCGCGTTCTTTGCCTTTTGGTAAGCTTCTTCCACTTTGGCTCTCTCCCCAAATCCTCCATTGTTGCCTTCTTTCTAAAGCTTGAATTTTGTGGTAGTTTCTGCCCTTTGAGCTGGTGCATGTTCGTGGGAGTGGAATTTTATCCATCTTGGCTTGAAATTCTATCATTGTGGTAAGTAATTCTTGCCCAACCTCTATTTTATTTCTTGAAAATTTCCATCTTTAATTCTTGACTTGAGCGGGCTATTTTGAGCCCCAATTGTTGTCCATTTTTTGCTTTATTTTTGAGCATGCGCTTCCGGGATGGTAAGGAACACAAGTGTGTTTTTCATTTTTGGTTTTGGGTTGTGGGGCCTACCGTCCCGTTTGTGACCCAGATTTTGACCCGATTGTGCTTATGGCATTATGAGTATTGTTAGTCTTGTTTTGACGTATAGATTACTGTTTTGATATTAGTTTTGGAAATTGGAGCTTCCCGGAGCAGTTTGAGCCTGGACGATGCCGTCCCCGCAACTATTCATTGGACGATAGGTAGGTTATGGATTTCTCTACCTAGACTCTGCGTATATAGGCTATAACTGCATTAATTAACATCCTTGGGTGGGTTGTTATAGGTTGGTGCCACAGACCTTGTCCGCCTTGTTCGTCCGCTTAATTCATATATTGTTTGTAGTATTCTTGTGGTATTGTATATTACCCTTGTGGTCCTGTGCGACCTTGTTTTGACTCTAGAACATAGACGGTGGGTTATTTGGGGAATGTCAGTGAGTCCCGGATATAGAGATTATCCTTTTAGACTGGTTATGTCTGCTGAGTAGCTGCTGGGCCTGTGCAGGGCTGATAGGAATTGTTGTAAGCTGCTGGGCTAGTTTATATTTGTGGGTGAGTATATCATCCATGAAAAAGGTTTTCCCCTGCATGTTTTACTGTAGTTTTGGCTGCGAGCCACTACAAATGGTATTTCTAAACTTGTATGGCCCCAGGGGCCCGTTTTTGGTACAGTTAATGATAGAAAAGGGGATTTTGGATGATTTCGTACTGATTTTATTACTGGTACTAGTCTCTGCCGGGGAGAGCACCAGACTTGATTTTATTACGGATATTAGTCTTCGCCGGGCAGAGCACTAGACTTGATTTACTACAGTTTTAGACCCGGCCACACTCCGGGCACCCTTTGAGAGGGTTACTGAGACTTTGATCACAGATTTAGACCCGAGTATACTTCGGGCACCCTTTGAGAGGATCTTTTAAGATTACTACTACTGTTTTAGACCCGAGTCAAAGTCGGGCATGCATATTTGAGACTTCGCCACTGGCTTGAACCCGAACTTGATTTCAGAGGACACATTTTGATTCTGAGTTTTAGTATAGGGTCTGGGACCTCCATGGAACTTGCCGCTCTAAGACGCGTGTGCCGGGGAAAGGGTATATGGTCGAGTAGAGGTATACAAGCTGAGTCCTTCCATAGAACCTACCTGCTGGGCCTGATCGGCACCGGAGGAGGTACATACAGAGGTTCTATTTCACCCTGAGGTTTTCATGCATCATATCATTCATTGTTTGAGATACCACCCTTGTTTGTTATTTGTTGATTGTACGCTCCGGTAGTATGGGATTCCAGAGGGTTTGTTTTTACTTGATTGCATTCCTCGATTGTATGGGCGGCCATTGGGACTGTAGGTAGATTATATTTTACTCTTGTCTTTATTTAGATCTTGTCTTGGCAATCGGTTATCGAAGGATAGTGATGGTTAACCTGTTGAGGCTCCGGTTGTGGGATTTCTGATTATTGAGAGGGCTAGGGAGTCCTTTCTTTTTGAGGAACTTTTGTGTGGCCTTCTGAGTAGAGTATGAGATTCTGGTTCTTTTCTTGTCGGGAGTTGAGTGGTATATCTCGATTATTGTGGGTTAGTTATTCCATCCTAGGGTTGTACTTGTGAGGTGAATTCCTGGTTATGCTATCATGTGATTGGATTGGTGTTATGATTTCCTTATTCTTGTTGATTCCATTTTAAGTATGTTAGACTGCCTTGCATCTTTTCCCTTACTTGAGGTTAACGGTATACTGCCATTTTCTCAACTCTCTCTCTCTTTGCTTACTTGTATTATTATGCAAGGACCCCAGGTGCATTCTCCTTTCCTTCACCTGTGATTCTATGTACTTGTATCCTCTATGCTAGCATATTTTACTTGTAGCTTTTGGTTGCCTATTCTCTGTGCTAGCTCCTTGTTCTTCCTTTATTGCTTCAGTGACTGCTTTCTTGCTATCTGTTACTTACTGTTTTTATATCTTATATGCGCTCAGTCGACCGATGATACCTACTGAGTACCCGTTGTTTTGGTGCTCATACTACACTTTTACACTTTCTGTGCATATATTAGTTAAGCTTTCGCCGTTGGTCGCATTTGAGACTCATGCAGATTGTGGATATTCGAGACTAGGGTGATCGCCTGATGGTCGGGGCTTGACCGTATCTCATCTTTTGGCACTGCTACTCCTTGTACTTTCGGAGATAAATTGCATTGTATTTTGTTACTTCTAGCACTTGTACTCTATTAGAAGCTGCTGTACTATCGATACCAAGTCTTGGGGTTGGTGTAGTTTTCTTTATGTATCTATTCGAGTTTTGCTTCCGCTTTGTCTACTTTTACATTCTGCTTCCACTATTTCTGCTTAATGTGCATTTTGGTTAGGTAGTAGCCCATTACCAACCGTTCTGGGCTACGGGGATTGGTTCGCCTACTGGGGGGTTGTAGGTGCCATCATGACCTGAGAAATTTGGTCGTGACATTCTAGTAGTCACAGCCATGCACTGTCGATCATTCTTCAAATTCTGAATTGTGTCACTTGGGAGAGTTTCCTTCTAACGTGGGTTTAAAGTCGCAGACATCTGGTTCATCTGTTGCTCAATTGGCTTGATGGCAACAACATGTGCCTCTACTTTCTGATTCATACCTGATATGTCAGCACTTATCTCCTTCAAGTTTCCATCCGTAGAATCAACCTTTTGCATTACCTTAGTAACCAGCTCTCTCATGGATAGTTGGTCAGGTCCTGATTCGTGATTTCCAGGAGGGACATACATGTTTCTTTTATCATTCTTGTAGCCATCCCTCTTGTTCCAATTACCATCTCTACCCCTGCTCCTATCTCTGTATCCAGACCGATTGTAGTTTTCATCTCTGTCCCTGTTATTATCCCGATCTCTGTTCTGACCTTGATTTCCTTGGCCATTGGCCCGGAAACCCACCACTTGATTATTTAGATACTTAACTTCTTCCTCAGAGTCGTACCCATCCTGTCTCGGTGCTTTACCCTGTGAACCTACAACCTTCACCTTCTCCAAACCGCCATTAAGAATTTGTTTTGCAATTAGATCCACAGTTGTTTGTAACCCTATAAAACCCTGTTTAAGCTACTGCAATTCTTGATAGTCAATGGAATTCCCAACTGCATAAGTTCCTGCCGAGATTTCAACTTCTCTCGTATGCCAGGACCTGTTCTTCTTGGTAACCCTATCAAGCATCTCAGAAGCTTCGACATAAGTATTCTCCATGAATGCTCCCTCGGTTACTATATCTACTACTGCCTTGGTGTTTTCATTCACTACTCTGTAGAAGATCTCCATCAAATAGTCCAAAGGGATTCTGTAATTTGGAACCTGCTTCCGCTTCTTATTGAACCTCAGCCATGTTTCATACAATGCCTCCATGGGGAGCTGCTTGAAATTATAGATCTCCTGCTTTAGCTGCAACATCCTTGATGGAGGTAAGAACCTCTCTAGAAACTGATTTCTCAGTTCAACCCATGTGAATATCGAAGTGTCAGGTAGTTTTGCATGCCAAAGTGTTTCTTCTCCAGTCAAAGAAAATGAAAAGAGCCACAATCTGATAGCATCTTGATATACCCCTGGAAGGTTGTACGCCTTGCAGATTCCCACAAAGTTCTTCAAGTGCAAGTTTGCATCATTAGTGGGCTTGCCAGCAAATAATCCCTTCAGGTTCAGCAGCTGAATCATGGTGCTAGTAATATCGAACTTTGTACTATCGGGTAGTGGTGACTATACAATGGGGCCTGTTGTCCCTGAGTCATCCACATCATCATTATCAAGATTTTACCAAGGGATATGTCGGGTTGTTGTATCTGTCGACCTCTATTCCCTCTTGGTGCTATTGGATCTTGAGGTAAATTGCATCAGGCTGCCTTGTCTTTCGCAGCTTGAGCATCTAGTGCACTTGATGAGCAACTTCTTGTCTAGCTTGCCGTGCTTGTTCAGCTTGAGCATTATGTTGAGAAAGTGCATCTGCAGCTTGCGCATCCTGCGCAATTTGAGCATCTTCTGCTGCCTTTTGCCTCTGCTGTTTTTTGGCCAACATCTGTCATGTGGCCTGTTCAGGTGTCTCAAAAACTCCCTCCTTAACCATGTTTCTCAGAGTTCGTGGGAGAACAGGATCTAATGGAATTAGGGGATTGCCTTGACTTCTTGTACTGGGCATGCACAAGTGTGCAACCTGTGGAACAAAAACAAAAACAACAGAAAAAGTAAAATCAGGAAATAAGGATTAATAGTGAAATAAACACAATCTCTCTTAATCCTAAACCATATTCCCTGACAACGGCGCCAAAATTTGGTACGCCCAAATTACACCTTCTTTTAGAAGCATAAAGCGGTCGCTAATCAAATATAGAATCCAACAAAGGTTGGGGTCGATCCCACAGGGAATATGGAATGACTAGGGTCAATTATGTTTACTCGCGCTCTTAGCCGTTTATTTTCCTACAAGGGGGTTTATAGTAACAAGTAGTAATCGTAATTCAAATTCGAACAAGTAACAAAGTAACAGTTTCAAGCGTTGTAATCAATGAGAGAAGCGACTAGGGTAGTGTTCCCCATAAGATCATAACTTAGTAAGGCGTTGTACTTAGTAAGCTAGTTTAGTGCTTAGCATGCAAGATCAGTAAGTTAGGTTCACCTAAATGGTTGGTCCCCTAGATAGATGAATTTTACCATGCAACTTGGTCCATCTACGGGTGTATGCTTTACTAACCCTTTCCTTTGACCCCAGATTAGCTATTCCCGAACAAGGTCAAGCTATTAAATGAGGATTGATAGCCTCAAATCTCCATTGTAACCAACTCTTTTCCCATTCGTTACCTCCTTGGTCCAACAAGTAAGAATAAGGCAAGTTTTAACATTTGTAACTATTAAAAAGCAATCAAAGAGAAGGGAAGAACAATACATGCATAAACACTGTCTTAGAATTACCAAGTACTTTGCCTGCTTTGTTAATCCGTCATGGTTCCCACAACTCTAGTTGTGGATTTAGCTACTTATGGTTGTAAGAAGATAACCAGATTTAGATGAAGAGATCATGATTATAACTTACAACAACAAGTAAAGAAACCAAAAATCTTGAATTCTCAAGAACACTTTAATAAATCAAGAACAACCTTTTGATTCTCAAAACTGTGTTATGATGTCTCAATAATACGTAAATAATGTTCAACAATAAGTAACTAGTGTGTAACCTCCAAAATTAAACCTAAAGGAAGGTATTTATAGACAAAACAAACCAAATCCTAACTAATCTAGGAGAGCTGGATGCGGTAGTCCCAACGAGCAAGCCTCACGGGCCGTCATGGGTGCCACGAGCATCATGGGTGCCCGTTGTCTCAGGATCTTTGCCTTGTTTCCACGGGCAAAGACAACAGACTATCGTGGTTGCCATGCCCGTCATGTGTATCTCGTCGGCTAACAACTCTGCTTCTCCAACTACCTCTAGCTCATTTGGACGGGCTCTGCGACGTCCCATTGTGGCTCTCACGGCATCGTGGATGCTTGTCAGACTTAACATCACAACTTCAGTTCCACTAGTTCATTACCACTGGCAAGTGTGATGGCCCGTGGCTGCTCTGACTCCCGTCATGGGAATGGGTTTTGCCTTTAAGTCCCTCTGGTTCAATTTGACGCCTTCTCCCATGGGCCATGGTGGATCCCACGCTTGTGGGGCCTGCCTTTTTACCCAGGAAACAACAACTTTTTGGTCTTTTTATATTTTCAAAACTTTTCCCTGCACATGTAACAAACGTACATCATATCTAACAAAACACACTTAAGAACTGCCAAAATCCTTAGTTTTAAGCGTCAAAAGTGCCGTGTAATCCCGGCACATCATACATCACAATCACAAGTCATATTAAGACAGACTTCAAATATTTAACACCTTATTCATGCAAGCATTGTTAAGCCAACAAGTATTAATCACAGTCTATGTCTGAAGACCAATCATGCATGCTTTATCAACTTATAACACATACAAGTGACTAATCAAAGTCTAACTCCAAATAAACCATAACCTGCCTCAACCAAAAAACTTGAACGCTCAAGCTACTTCACGTGAGACTTCATTTTCCTCAAAGTCTCGGAATGCTCAAAGTCTAAAATTAACCAATGCAAAAGTCTTTAATCATCTACTCTTCAAATAATAACTTTGGAAATTTAAACCCACCTAATTCTACCTCTTTTCAAGGTTTAAACCATTATCCAAGGTTTAATTCGCCATAGTCTAGTTTTTCAATGATCACATCATCTTAAATCATGGAGTCTCTACCCCATGAACCCCCTTAAAGCAGTTTTTATTTTAAAGGTGTTATCTTTACTGAAATCTAGGTCCCAAAACACCACAATGAAGTTTTAGAATAACAAATTTCATCCGAAGAAGTATTAATTAATAACTTAGAATCATAAGAAATGATTATTACATCCACTCATTCATTTTGCCATAGTTTTCATAAGTTCTAGGTTCTAACCCACAATCAACCATTAAAGTCACCCTCATCGATTCTAGAGTCTTGGAGGATCACTAGATGAAAAAGATGAGGGGTGAACTTACCTCGAAGAAGAAAGATGTCCTACCCTTGGGAAAATCACCTCACAGGTCTCTAGAACGAGTTTTGAAGTTATGAGGGTGAAAAACTCGGAATAACTGACTTAAAGGCTAATTTTGTCTCATGTTGATCACTGCAATAGTCAAAAATTTTCCTACGACAGTCCCACTATGGAGACCAGTGCCTCGCTATGATGACACCTGGCATTATGGCTGACACCCACTACGGTAAAACTCTAATTGCTACGGAGGTCTCGCTGTTGCAGAAAATCCACTGCTGCAGTAGTGCCTTATTAACTAAAATCTGGGTACAATTGGACCAAGTTTTATTTCACAACACATATTATTTTAATATACCACAACACAAACCAGATGTGCAAACCATTGTAAAAACCATCTACAAACTCACTCATAGTCTTAGAATTTTCTACAGAGGTCTAGTTCACTAGGTCACCCCTTAATAAAACACAACACAACAATGCATAATTCATCATGACTGCACAAGAGTTTTCAATTTTAAACCTCCATTTCTTTGAGTTTTATTAGCTCAATTTTACTATGGGGTCTCTAAAAAGGGTACTATGGCCCTAACCAACTCCATAACGATCAGATGGGTCATTACATCATATACCAATTAAACCATTGTTCATCCCCAAATGGACAAGAAGGAAAACAAAGGAGGAAATACCTGACTCAGCAAAAAGCTGGGGATACTTGCTACGCATGTCTGATTCGATCTCCGAAGGGCCTCTTACACAGGATAATTCTTCCACTAGATCTTCAAAGACGCAATCTCTTTGGATCTCAGCTTACGAATCTCTCTATCTAAGATAGCCACATGCTCCTTTTTATAAGACAAATTATCTTCAAACAAGACCTAATTCCAGCGAATGATATAAGTACCATCACCATGATACTTTTTCAATATCAAAACATGAAATACTAGGTGAACCCTCGACAAACCTGGAGCCAAAGACAATTCATAGGCTACCTCCCGCCACACGTCTAAGGATATCAAATGGGCCAAAGTATCTCGGACTAAGCTTACCTCACTTCCCAAACCTCATCACACCCTTTATGGGTGAGACCTTGAGAAAATTATGCTCTCCTATCATGAATTTCATGCTCCGTACCTTTCGATCTGCATACTCCTTCTGCCTACTCTGGACTGTCAAGAGCTTATCAAAAATTACCTTGACCTTCTCAAGTGACTCCCTCAAAAGATCAGTACCCTATGGTCTCACCTCAAAGGCATCAAACCAACCAATAGGAGATCTATATCTCCTCCCATACAAACCCTGAAATGGAGCCTGAAACTATTATTATAAGCGAACTCTGCCAATGGAAAAAATCAGTCCCAGTGACCACCAAAATCTATCACACAAGCTTATATCATATCTTTCAGAACCTGAATTATTCGCTCAGACTGCCCATCGGTCTAAGGGTGAAATGTTGTACTAAGATCCATTCTAGTACCCAACTCAGCCTGCAAAGTCCTCTAAGAATTAAATGTAAATTGTGTACCTCTATTCGAGATAATAGAAATCAGAACTCCATGTAACCGAACAACTACTCGGATGTACAAGTTGGCTAACTTCTTTGCATTATAAGTCACCTGAACTCGTACAAAATGTACAGACTTAGTCAACCTGTCAACAATAATCCATATGTAGTCAAACTTGCCCAAGGTATTTGGAAGACCAACCATAAAATCTGTAACTATTCTTTCTCACTTCCATTGAGAAATGGGCATCCTCCGAAGTGTTCCCCCGGGTCTCTGGTGCTAATACTTTACCTGCTTATAATTCGGGTACTTAGCAACAAATTCCATAATATCACGCTTTATTCAACCCTATCAATAGTGTTGTCTCATATCACATTACATCTTTGTGGTGCTAGGATGTATAAAATATCTTGAATTGTGAGCCTCTGACAGGATAGTCTTAACTAGATCATCAACACGGGGAACACATACATGCCTCTTTATCCTTAGAACACCCTCACCATTAATCACGACCTTCTTGACCTTTCACTGTAGGACTTTATCACGGATCTTGCTTTACTTGGCATCCTCGGACTATCTGCCTTAATATGCTCCAGAAAAGATGATCTTGCCTCAACAAAAACCAATATTCCATCAGATTCAGGCACATCGAGTCTCATAAAACTGTTAGCCAGAGTTTGAACCTCTCTAGCCAACGAACGTTTCATAGCCTCCAAACAAGCTAGACTGCCCATACTCCCAGACTTCTTACTCAGAGCATCAGCCACCACATTTGCCTTACCCAGATGGTATAAAATAGTGACATCATAATTCTTGAGCAGCTCTATCCATCTCCACTGCCTCAAGTTAAGATCTTTCTGAGTAAATACATGCTGCAAACTGTGGTGATCAGTAAATACCTCACAACGGAAACCATAGAGATAGTGCCTCCAAATTTTTAGAGCAAACACCACTGATACCAACTCCAAGTCATGCGTAGGATAGTTCTTTTTATTCACCTTCAACTGTCTAGAAGCATATGCAATGACCTTCTTATCTTGTATCAAAACAACACCTAAACCAGAACGTGAAGCATCACAATAAACTACAAAATCATTAGCCTCCACAGGCAATGCTAGGATGAAAGTCATAGTCAATAAAGTCTTAAGCTTCTAAAAGCTCTCTTCACACTCATTGGACCACTGGAATGACACATTATTCTGAGTCAAATGGGTCAACTAAGAGCAAACCCCTTCACAAATCAGCGATAGTAGCTAGCCAGCCCTATAAAACTACGGATCTCTATCACTGAAGTGGGCCTAGCCCAACTCTTAATTACCTCCACCTTCTGTGGATCAACCATAATACCTTCCTTCAAAACCGCATGCCCCAAGGACACAGTTGCCAACCAAAACTCACATTTAGAGAACTTAGCATATAATTGCTTTTCTCTCAACAACCCAGAACAATTCTCAAATGATTCTCATTCTCCTTCTCAGTCCTCGAATACACCAGTATATCATCACTAAAAATAATCACAAACGACTCCAAATATGGCTTAAATATACCATTCATCAAACTCATGAAGGCAGTTGGAGCATTAGTAAGACCAAAAGACATAACCAAAAACTCATAGTGCCCGTACCTAGTCCAAAAAGACATCTGAGGAATATCCTCTGCTTGATTCTTCAGCTGATGATACCCTGACCTCAAGTCAATTTTAGAGAAGACTAGCACCATGAATCTTGTCAAATAAGTCATCTATACAGGGGAGAGGATACTTATTCTGGATAATGACTTTGTTCAGTTGGCGGTAATTAATGCACATTTGCATGCTCCCATATTTCTTATTTACAAACAACATAGGAGCACCTCATGGGGAGGCACTCAAATAGATAAATCCCTTATAAGCAGATCTTGCAACTGCACTTTCAACTCCCTTAACTTAGCCGATGCCATATGATATGGAGGAATATAAATAGGGCGAGTTCTTGGCTCTAAGTTAATACAGAAATCAATATCGCGGTCTGGTGGCATGTCAGGGAAATCCGCGAGAAACACCTCCAAGAATTCACATACTATATGGACTGACTCAATGGATGGAACCTCTGTACTAGTATCCTGAAGGTGTGCCAAAAATGCCATACACCTCCTCTCTACTAACTTCTTGGCACGAATGAAAGATATCTTCTCAGGAACATGACTAAAATCATTCTTCCACTCAAGTCTAGACATAACCATCATAGCTATAACAATTATCTTAGCATGATAGTCTAAAATTTCATGATACAGAGACAATTAACTCATCCCAAGAATGACATAAAAGTCAACCATATCAAAAATCACCAAGTCTACCTAGGTTTTATACCCCATGAATATTACAATACACAAATGGTAGAGTCTATCTACAATCACCAAATCCCCAACATAAGTGAAAACATGGATAGAAATATTAAGCAAATCACGTACTATATTTAGGCCCACAGCAAAGTATGTAAACACATAAGAAAAAGTGGAACCCAGATCAAATAAATCCATAGCCATTGATTCACATACTAGAATAGTACCTACGATAACTGCATCAAACACCTCTGCCTTAGATCTGCCAAAAAAAGCATAAAAGTGTACACGCTCGCCTACCTACGCTCTGCCTCTATTAGGTTGAGCACCACCCCTACCAGTCTGACCTCTACCTTTGTTAGCCTGGGCACCACCTCTACCTATTGTGTGGCCACCCTGTCCAAGTTAAGAATGGTCTCTACCATACAAACCACCTCTCCTACTTGCTTAAGTTAGAGATCAGAGAGACTACTGCTAAACTATCTGACCACTCTTTCTGAACCTGGGACACCATCTCCAAATATGCTCGATCTCACCATATTCATGACAGATCTTATCTAAGGTAGGCTATAGAGCTGAAGCTGAAGAGGTAGAATAATCTCCATAATCTGAATGACTATACTGTTCATTCCTTGCATGACCTGATGAATACTAGCTGGCCCATGATGGACCCCTAGCTGAAACCTTCATAGATGACTGATGTGCCGCTAATTTACGTCACTTTCGACTCCTTTTAACTAAGAACAATCGTACGTTTTCAAGCAACCGTTGTCGTTTTTGATGTTTTTGTGTTGTATTTTCAGGAAATAGGAACAAACATGGAAACAGAAGGAAATACGAGAAAAAGAGGATTTTGCCTAAGAGTGACGGCCTGAGTGACGGCCCGTCACACATGTGACAGTCCGTCACAGTGACCGTCAGGCTGGGCAGTGCCACTGCCTAAAGGTGACGGTCCAGGCAACGGTCCGTCAAGGCAGTGACGGTCCGTCAGCCGGGCCATCACACCAAAGCAGTGGCGCGCCAGCGGCTATCCGCGTTTAGGACTCCTAACCCGTTTTGGATTTGGTTTCTTTGACTCCTATAAATACCCTATGATAGGTTTATTTTACATGTCGTTCAACCAATAATTTTAGAATAGTTTTTAGTCGTTTCTGAGTGCAACAACGCGTTTTCTTCTTCTTGAATTCGTGTTCTTGATTCGTTCTTGAGTTCTTGGTTTTTCTTGTTCTTGGATTATTGAAGGGTATTTTCATCATATTGTAAGAATCTTCTTTCCTTTATTATGAATTTCTTCTTTTCTTCTTCCGAGCATGAGTAACTAAAACTCCCGCAACTAGGGTTGTGGGAGCCATGGCTAAAGTGCGATATAGATTCCGGGTAGCGATGGGTTCAATTTACATGTAGTCACGTTGTTAATCATACTTTATGTCACGTTTTCTAGTGGTTGCAAACATTAGAACATGCCTAGGTTTAATTTGCTTGAGTAAAGAGATTAAAACCGGGAAACTTGATTAACGACAAGGATTCGAGACTACCAACTCTCGTCTTAATGATTAATGCTGTAACTAGATTAATCTACTTGATGTTAGGATTGAAATCTAAAAGCACATCTTTTCAAGTTCGAGAGAATTGAAAAGGAAATTTGTCTATTTGGTTGAGAAACGTTTAGACGATACCATTGACGCAATCACATCGTGACACGCATATAGAAAGAACCCTGTAACGCCTAGAATCGATTGTTACAATGCCATGGTGAACACGTCCCTAGTTCGCATTCTCTCATATTGATTAAAACTCACACGTTTATTAATTGTTTTGTTCACGTTGATTACAAAACCCCCCCCCTTTATTTACTGGAAACGATTGACGACTAGTTACTTAATTCACTAAAGGCTTAATTCTCACCATATTCTCTGTGGGATTCGACCCCAACCTAGTTGGGTTCTATATTTGACTACGACCGCTTACGCTTCGTTAATTCGAGGTGTAGTTTGGGCGTTATCAAAAAGTGGCGCCGTTGCCGGGAAATACGGTTGTTAATTAAGTCTGGTGTGTTTATTTGACTCTTAGTCATAATTTCCTGCTTTTATTTTTGTTTGTTATTTTTGTTTTGGACAGGGTACAGATTTGTGCATGACAAGTACCCGACACTCGGGAGAATCAACAGTACCTTACGACCCCGAGCTTGCTAGAACATTGAGGCGAAATATGGCCGCACAATTAGAGGCAGCGAGGATCGCTGCAGAACTGCAGGCCCAACAAAATCTGAATGCTGGTGGTCTGCAGGATGAGATCGCACGGAATGATGAGGATCTCGACTTAGATGGAGCTGGCGCTACGGGCGCCATTGTTGTTCCACCGCTACCGCCCGGGGCCAAGTTCAACATCACTAGCACGATGATCCAGCTGTTGAACTTGAGAGGAGTGTTCCGAGGTGTCGCTGGGGATGATCCAAACCAGCACCTAATGAATTTCGTGGGCATATGCAAGTCGTTTGAACTACCGGGCGTGAGTCAGACAGCGATCAGGCTCAGGTTGTTTCCGTTGTCTCTGTCTGATGAGGCAGCATTGTGGTTGACAGAGCTGACCCCCGACTCTATCGCAATGTGGGGAGAGTTGAGAGGAGCTTTCCTAGATAGGTTCTTTCCTCCCTCTCGGATGATACAGTTGAGGGACGAGATTAGCAACTTCAGGCAGCAACCGCACGAAGCACTGCACGAGACTTGGTTGCGATTCAAAAAGAAGATAACACAATGCCCGAACCATCAGTTGACCGATAACTTTTTGATGCAGACGTTCTACCGGGCATTGAATTCGGCTACCAAGCCGACGTTAGACAACGCAGCAGGTGGTGCATTCATGGGTCTCACCTTTGTTGAGGCCACAACTACCTTGGACAGGCTCACCAAAACCAACAGGGCCTGGCACACACGAGATTCAGAGGTAGCAGTTAGCACCTATACCATTGGTATGTCAGCAGAGCAGCGTAGGAAAGAGGAGGAGCGCGACCAAGACATGGCGCATCTGAAAACGCAGTTGGACCTACTGACCAAGCACTTGTTCTCAGGAGGTATGGAGAAGGTACAAGCGGTGGGTTCCCAAGGTATGGAGACTGAGGAGGCAAATTACTTGGGGGGTTTCCAGGCCAATGGCCAGGGAAACCAAGGTCGGAACTACCAAAGAGACAACCACTATGAGAAAGATGGTTATAGAGATCGCGATCACAGAAACTGGAGGAATAACAATAATAGAGGTGGGTTGTATATACCACCTGGTAATCGGGACAAAGCTGGCAACGAGGCTGAGACGTCCAAACTTGAAAACATGATGGCGAAGATGCTGCTAAAGGTGGAATCGACTGACTCTGGAGTAAAGGCAATGCAGACTGAGTTATCAACATTGAGTCAGGTAGTAGAGTCACATTCCACCGCGATCAAGCAGTTGGAGCAGCAAGTGGGGCAAATCTCGGCATCTCTGAACCAAAGGAAGACAGGTACCTTGTCGAGTGACACGACTCATCCGAGGAATGACGCTAGCTGTATGGCGATCACCACAAGAAGCGGAAAAATATTACCGGAATCACATCCGGTAATTCAGACTCAAGGTGATGTTGCGGATGATGAAGAGGCGGTAGAGGAGGAAACTCCAAAGCCCACAGAGAAAAGCAAGGAAGCTGAAAAGCCTCCAACTATGATGCCTCGGCCACCACCTCCTTTCCCACAACGTTTGAAGAAGAAAGCTGATGATGGTAAGTTCCTGAACTTCATGACCATGCTGAAGCAAATTTCAATAAACATACCATTGGTGGAAGCGCTGGAACAAATGCCTGGTTATGCCAAGTTCATGAAGGACTTGATTACAAAGAAGAGGTCGGTAAGTTTTGAACCGAAAGACAACCTCCACCACTGCAGCGCTATTTCATCTAGATCGTTAGTGGAAAAGAAGGAAGACCCAGGTGCGTTCACTGTTCCCTGCACTGTTGGGAAGCTCAACTTCGGGAAAGCCTTGTGTGATCTGGGTGCTAGCATCAACTTGATGCCACTAGCCGTCTATAAACAACTGGGTTTGGGAGCTCCTAAACCAACGTCCATAAGAGTGATGATGGCTGACCGTTCAGTAAAGCGACCTGTGGGAATATTGTCTGATGTACTAGTAAAGATCGGTAAGCTTATTTTCCCAGCTGACTTTGTGATCTTGGATTGCGAAGTGGATTTCGAAGTTCCCATAATCTTAGGATGACCATTGCTAGCCATAGCAAGAGCCTTGGTTGACATGGAGAAAAACGAACTGACCTTCAGGCTGAACAATGAAATGGTCAAGTTCGATGTGTCCAGAGTGATGAAGCAACCAAGTGACATGAGGGTGGTCGCGGTCATCAATGCTATTGAGGAAGTCCCTGCTGATGTGTATCTTGAGGAGAAGGGTTGTGTGGAAACCCGAGCTGTTATGAGAGTAAAGTCGCGATTGCAAAAGAACGAGCAGACAAAGGAAAGCGGTGAAAGATCAAGAAAATGAAAACACCGAAAGAGAATCTGCAAAGAAAGAGCGAAGAAATTATCGCGACTAGCGATGGAGCCCAAAGAGGAAGCTGGAACGCCACACTCCATCGAGTTCTCCTGTTTTGGAGACCCTGGCGGTCTCCAACATCATTCCAGAATCTGAGTCATATCGACTTCACAGGTATTCCCTTCTCTCACAGTTTTTAGCTTTCATATGGATGCATTGGGGACAATGCATGAGTCTAAGTTGAGGGTGTGGGGAAACCTGTGAGTCACCACCGAGGGTTTTTGTTGCCGTGTTTCTTTTCCCTCCGGTGTGCTATCTAGTAGAACCGGCATGTTTAGGTTGTTATTTTAAATTTTTTTTTTCTAGTGTCTATAGCAAGACATCATGGCATTTTCTTGACTAAAACGAGGCCCCTTTAAAAATTTTCTGGTTTTGTACTTATGTTGAAACGATTGACTGTCTGGATCTTTGTATGTCATTGTGTGATTATGATTAGAACGAGTATGCTTAAGCCGAGCGGTTGTTTGATAGTTGGTAGCGATATAGTTTCTTGGTGCCAAGAGCGTGTGAGATTATTGTCATAAATTCTTACTCTGTGCATGCATCTAGAACTTGCCCGGTCTATTTTGTTAAGTTTGAAGTTTGGTTGCTTAGGAAAGGATCACAGGCCCTTTTTGTGTGCAGTCCACTTAACCTAAAAGACCGTCCAAATATAAATAATCCCTTTTTAATCCCTGTTTGAGCCATAATCGACCTTGTTCTTTCAATAACCTGTCACCGTTCCTGTTTAACTTTGAATCCCTATTTTGGCCCTGGTCCTTCCTTGGACATCGTGCACCTCAACGCAGGCAATCAGCTTAAGTTGAGGGTGGCTACTACAGAGGTGAATGATAAGAAAAAGAGGATGGAGAAGATTGATTGTGAATAGAATGAAAATTTGGGTGTGTGCCTAAGAAAAGAAAAATAAAAAGAAGCGAAAAAGATCGAAAAAGTAACAAAAAGAATTCTCAAAATAAAGAGGCCGCACCTGTAGCTAGAAAGAAGGAAATAAAAAGGTGAATAAGGATGGACAAAGTAAAGTTATGTGGTAATAAGACGTCGGTGGTTCCAAGGAGGGCTTAGTCACTAACCCCTAAATGTATCCTACCTGCACCCGAAGCCTCATTACAAGCCTAAACAAGTCCTGTAGTGATCCTGAGCGGCTTTCTGAAGAACCGATATAGAATAGTAAGGGCAAGCCTATGGTATCGCAAGTGCATTGTTTGAAATCGTTTGTGAGTGTGAGCGCTTACCTAGTCCCAAATCTTGTGTGTGGGATTTCCTTGTGGTGAGGGCACCAAGATGTCTGTATTGTCTATTGATTGTTAGGATAGCTGCTCGTGTGTATGTAGAATGTTCTATCATATCGGAATAACATGTTTGGATCCTTGCAAGTTAGTGTTTCATACATTTATGTGCTACGAGGGAGCTTGATTTAATTGAATAAGTTTTGAATGGCCATGAGTTGCTATAGACACGAGTTTGTTTCTTAGTTGAGTCGTAGTATTATTTTATGTCATGTTGCTTGAGGACAAGCGAACGTCTTAAGTTGAGGGTGTTGATGTGCCGCTAATTTACGTCACTTTCGACTCCTTTAAACTAAGAACAATCGTACGTTTGCAAGCAACCGTTGTCGTTTTTGATGTTTTTATGTTGTATTTTCAGGAAATGGAGACAAACGTGGAAACGGAAGGAAATACGCGAAAAAGAGCGTTCTGGATAAGAGTGACGGTCTGAGTGACGGCCCGTCACACATGTGACGGTCCGTCACAGTGACCGTCACACCAAGGCAGCTGAGGCAGCATCACTGGTTAGCAGTGATGGTCCAGGCGACGGTCCGTTACTGGCTTGACGGTCCGTCAGCTTGGCCGTCAAGTTAAGGCAGACGCGTGACGCGGAATCCGGACGTTTTTGGGATTGGTTTCCTAGACTCCTATAAATACCCTATGTTAGGTTTATTTTAGATATCACCCTTTCAAATAGTTTTTACACGTTTTTACAATAGTTCTAGGAGTTTGAGCGAGACTTTGAGCGCAAGCAACACGGTTTCTTGTTCTTGCAAGCGTGTTCTTGATTCGTTCTTGAGTTCTTGGTTTCTTGTTCTTGGATTAATTAAAGATTGTTTTCAATACATTGTAAGGATCTTTTCTCTTTATTATGATTATGACTTTCTTCTCTTCTTCTTCAAGCATGATTAACTAAAACTCTCACAACTAGGGTTGTGGGAGCCATGGCAAACGTAGCAATATAGATTCCGGGTAGCGTTGGGTTCAATATATGTGTTGTCACGTTGTTAATCATTCGTTATTTAACGTTTTCTAGTGGTTGCAAACATTAGAACTTGCCTAGGTTTAAATTTGCTTGAGTAAAGAGATTAAAATCGGGAAACTTGATTAACAACGAGGATTCGAGACTACCAACTCTCGTCTTATGATTAATGCCGTAACTGGATTACTCTACTTGATGTTTAGGATTGAAAGCTAAAAAAGCACATCTTTTCGAGGTCGAGAGAATAGAAAAGGAAATTTGTTTATTTGGTCGAGAGACGTTTAGACGATACCAGTGACGCAATCACATCGTGACACGCATATAGAAAGAACCCTGTAACGCCTAGGATCAACATTGTTACCAACGCCATGGTAAATACTTCCCTAGTTCATTCTCCTACTGATTTATTCTCATACGTTATTATTTATTTTGTTTGCTATTGTTCATTACACAAAACCCCCCTTTTTCCGGAAACTATTGACGACTAGTCACATACTTCACTAAAGGCTTAATCTTCACCATATTCTCTGTGGGATTCGACCCCAACCTCTGTTGGGTTCTATATTTGACTACGACCGCTTACGCTTCTTTAATTAGAGGTGTAGTTTGGGCATTATCAACTATATCCTTTATATTCAAAAAGTAGCCAAGCTTCTTTCACCGATAAAATAAAAAGCTATAAACTTTCATTATTACGAATTAGATCCCTTTTGTTTTCTTCAGAAACTCTAACCAATTTCTTGGAACGGAATGTAATGATCCAAGTAAAATTGTATAAAATTATAAATAAGTCAATTTGAATTATCTATTGTACATCAGATATAATAAACAAAAATCACAAAGATTATGAATTAGAATGTCTAATCAATTTTTTGGGCCAAAATGCAATGATTCAAATAATCTGTACAAAATTATAAATAAGTCAATTTTAAATTATTTACTGTATATGTGATACAACAATCCCCAGACCCCACGCTGTGGGAATACACTGGGTATGTTGTTGTTGTTGTATATGAGATACAACAAAAAAAATTACAAAGAAAACTATCAATTAACAATTGTCTTCAAGAATACACAATAGTTTACTATCAAACTTCAAAACAGACTAAAAGAAAATATACCTCGAATCACAAGCAAATTTATCTCTTCAATCATAGATGTTATCAAGATATCAATTGGTAAAAAAGAAAAACTAAAATTAGCTTCAAGAATAGACTAAAATTTTAGAAAACTTACCGCAAATCACAAACAAATTTATACTTTCCATCCAAAAACAGACTAAGATTTTAGAAAACATACCTTAAATTACAAGCAAATTTATCTCTTCAATCATAGATATTATCAAGATTTCAATTGGAAAAAAATAATATTATAAACTAAAATTAGCTTCAAAACAAACTAAAATTTTAAAAAACTTACCTCAAATCACAAGCAAATTTATCCTTTCTATCCAAAAAGTAGCCAAGCTTCTTTCGCCAATAAAATAAAAGCTATAAACTTTCATTATTAGGAATTGACTCCCTTTTGTTTTCTTCAGAAACTCTAACCAATTTCTTGGGACGGAATGGAATGATCCAAATAATCTGTACAAAACTAAAAATAAGTCAATTTTAAATTATTTATTGTATATGAGATATAATAAACAAAAAATCACAAAGATTATGAATTAGAATGCCTAACCAATTTCTTGGGCCGAAATACAATGATTCAAATAATTTATACAAAATTATAAATAAGTTAATTTCAAATTATTTACTATATATGAGATACAACAAACAAAAATCACAAAGAAAACTTCTCAATTAGCAATTGTCTTCAAGAATACACGATAGTTTACTATCAAACTTCAAAAATAAACTAAAATTTTAGAAAATATACCTCAAATCACACAATCATAGATATTATCAAGATTTCAATTGGTTAAAAAAAATAATCTAAACTAAACTTAGCTTCAAGAACAGACTCAAATTTTAGAATATTTACCTCAAATCACAAGTAAATTTATCCTTTCTATCCAAAAAGTAGCCAAACTTCTTCCGCCAATAAAATAGAAGGCTATAAACTTTCATTATTAAGAATTGACTTCCCTTTTGTTTTCTTCAGAAACCCTAACCAATTTATTAGACAGAATGCAATGATCCAAATAATTTGTACAAAATTATAAATAAGTCAATGTTAAATTATTTATTGTATATAAGATATAATAAATAAAAATCTCAAAGATTATGAATTATGAGATACAACAAACAAAAATAACAAAGAAAACTTATCAATTAGCAATTGTCTTCAGGAATACACGATAGTTTACTATCAAACTTCAAAAACAGACTAAAATTTTAGAAAACATACCTCAAATCACAAGCAAATTTATCTCTTCAATCATAGACATTATCAAGATTTCAATTGGTTAAAAAAAATTCTAAACTAAAATTTAAACTAAAATTAGCTTCAAAAATAGACTAAAATTTAAGAAAACTTACCTCAAATCACAAGCAAATTTATCTTTTCTATCCAAAAAGTAGCCAAGCTTCTTTCCCCAATAAAATAAAAGGCTATAGATTTTCATTATTAGGAATTGACTCCCTTTTGTTTTCTTCAGAAACCCTAACCAATTTCTTGGGACGAAAGACAACAATTCAAATAATCTGTACAAAACTATAAATAAGTCAATTTCAAATTATTTATTGTATATGAGAAATAATAAACAAAAATCACAAAAATTATGAATTAGAATGCCTAACCCAATTTCTTGGGCCAGAATGGAAGGATTCAAATAATCTGTACAAAATTATAAATAAGTCAATTTTAAATTATTTACTGTATATGAGATACAACAAACAAAAATCACAAAAACAAAATTCTCAATTAGCAATTATTCTCAAGCATACACGATAGTTTACTATCAAACTTCAAAAATAGACTAAAATTTTAGAAAACATACCTTAAATCACAAGCAAATTTATCTCTTTAATCATAGATATTATCAAGATTTCAATTGGTAAAAAAAATAATATTCTAAACTAAAATTATCTTCAAAACAGACTATTTAGAAAACATACCTCAAATCACAAACAAAATTGTCTCTTCAATCATATTATCAAGATTTCAATTAGTAAAAAAAATTCTAAACTAAAATTAGCTTCAAGAACAGACTAAAATTTTAGAAAACTTACCTCAAATCACAAGCAAGTTTATCTCTTCAATCATAGATACTATCAAGATTTCAATTGTAAAAAAAATTAATCTAAATCTAAATTAGATTTCAATTCGTAAAAGAATTCTAAACCTTGAATTAGAATGCCTAACCCAATTTCTTGGGCTGGAACGGAAGGATTCAAATAATTTGTATAAAATTATAAATAAGTCAATTTTAAATGATTTACTGTATATGAGATACAACAAACAAAAATCACAAAGAACACTTCTCAATTAGCAATTGTTCTCAAGCATACACGATAGTTTACTACCAAACTTCAAAAATAGACTAAAATTTTAGAAAACATACCTTAAAT
Organism: Jaltomata sinuosa; assembly: GCA_003996215.1. Taxonomy (NCBI): domain Eukaryota; kingdom Viridiplantae; phylum Streptophyta; class Magnoliopsida; order Solanales; family Solanaceae; genus Jaltomata; species Jaltomata sinuosa. The sequence goes on along the minus strand of QJPP01000272.1, from coordinate 233,963 downwards.
CACAAGCAAATTTATCTCTACAATCTGAAATGGAAGGATTCAAATAATCTGTACAAAGTTATAAATAAGTTAATTTCAAATTATTTACTTTACATGAGATACAACAAACAAAAAACACAAAGAAAACTTCTCAATTAGCAATTGTTCTCAAGCATACACGATAGTTTACTATCAAACTTTAAAAATAGACAAATTTTTTAGAAAACATACCTTAAATCACAAGCAAATTTATCTCTTCAATCCGAAACGGAAGGATTCAAATAATCTGTACAAAATTATAAATAAGTCAATTTCAAGTTATTTAATGTATATATGAGATACAACAAACAAAAATCACAAAGAAAACTTCTCAATTAGAAATTGTTCTCAAGCATACACGATAGTTTACTATGAAACTTCAAAAACAGACTAAAATTTTAGAAAACATACCTTAAATCACAAGCAAATTTATCTCTTCAATCCTAGATATTATCAAGATTTCAATTGGTAAATAAACAATATTCTAAACTAAAATTAGCTTCAAAACAGACTATTTAGAAAACATACCTCAAATCACAAGCAAAATTATCTCTTCAATCATAGATATTATCAGGATTTCAATTGGTAAAAAAAAAATTTAAACTAAAATTAGCTTCAAGAACATACTAAAATTTTAGAAAACTTACCTCAAATCACAAACAAATTTATCTTTTCAATCATAGATACTATCAAGATTTCAATTGAAAAAAAAATAATCTAAACCTAAATTAGATTTCAATTCTAAAAGAATTCTAAACCTAAACCTAGTTTTTCCGTTTATGGCAATATAGGAATTGAAGAATAGTCTAAACCTAAATAAAGAGAGACAATTAATGGGAGTAGGTTAAAGGAATCCTAAATACTAAATGATTCTTATGTATGGTGGTTAAAGAAATCCTAATACTTAATATGATCCTTAAAGCTTACGTATAAAAAAAAAACAAATTTAATGAATTTTACAAATTTAGACTTATACTAACACTAATTTGAGAAAATAGTGAAAACTTTCCTACTTTGTATTTCTTTTTAGGTTTAGTAGTCTTTATGTTATTTTGTTAATTCTAAATATTAGAAAAATAGCAAAAAGACTATTTTGTCTAAAATGGAGTCTTTTAATGAAGGGTAAAAAGTTCAAATCACATTATAAGGTGCTTCACACTTTTAATATAATATAATATATAATATAGATATAGATATAGACTAGTTTAGAGTACGTGCGTTGCATGTGTGCATCACGTCAAACTGTCAATCAATATAAAATATATTAAAGATGAATAAATTATTAAAAAATAGCAATTGACTTTACATAAAAAATAATTTTTTTTTATGAAAAAATGAAATTCAAGGCCTTTTTTTTTTGGTAAATTATATATATATATATATATATATATATATATGCCTTTAATAGCCTATATTAACGTTCTCCATTAATTGGAGATTTTGAAGAATAATAATATAACTTAGTGGAGAGCTTAACTGCATGCAATCATGCATACATATTACAATAACTTATCTAGTATAGTTTCACAATGTGAGATATGAAAAAGATATAGTATATACAGGTCTTACCTTTACCTCAGAGACTTGGCCATTCTGCGGAATTTCTTCTTCATCGCAGATTTATTAAGCACACTTGAAGGCTTGTTTGGCTTCTTGGTCTTCGATGTAGCAAGCAACACAAATATATCTTTGCCCTTAGCCTGTATAGTCACAGTTTTCTTGTTTGCTAAGCCTAAAGAATAATAAAATCATAAAACATATTAACTTAATCGTAAGTTAACTCATGCCAAATTGAAGTTTCTTAAAACAACAAAATCAAATCAGGAACTCACGCTAAGCAAACATTATACAATTAAAAACACCACCTTACCAAACATAACAAAACTCAACTTCAATAAAAAATAGTCTGTATACACTTACATTATCACATAAGACAGTAGAATCCTACATTAAAATTGCAAGTAAGCCTTCTACACCACATGAAAATGACCAAATTTAAAGTTTCTCAAACAACAAAATCAAATCACTAATCCATGCTAGCAAACCTTCTTACAATTCAAAACACAATCACACCAAACATAACAAAACTTATCTTCAATAGAAAAAACGTATGTATACACTTACGAAGTCCCATACGACATTAGAATCCTACATGAAAATTGCAGTAAACCTTCAAATTAAACAATAAAATCTTAATTTAACAAATAAGTGATTAACTATAATACTAACAATAATATATCAAAATATAGTTGAATCAAAATTAAATCACAATTAAACAAATAAAAAAAAGGGGGAAAATAGATAAACATTTGTTTTTTTTGGCTTACTTCATGTGGCGGTAGCATGCTTATTTCGTCCAATTTATCGGCCAGAAATTTTCAACTGAAAGAGAAACATGAGAAATTATGAAAAGTGAAAAATTCATTGTCAATTATTAATTGTGTATACTTCATGCATAATCTTTAAAACTATTAACTAAAAGAATTAAAGAAAGAAGAGAAGTTGATGGTAATTAATGCAAGAAAATGACTTGAATCAAAAATCAAAATAAGAAAAAAACATAGAAAGAGAAGAACACTAAGCATGACTGTCAACTATAAACACACCAAAAACTAAAAGATTTTGACATATTTAACATAATTATGTGAAATTCAATCCAAACAAACAAAACCCTTCAATCCCTCCCCCCTCCCTTTGATAACCCCAATTTTTTTCTCTCCTATCCTCTTTTCTTGCACACCCACGGAAAAAACTACCCACACGCCATTTTTTATTGTCTAAAAATTTCACGACGGCAATTTTTTGTTTTACCAAAAATAAGAAAGTTTTTTGTTAGGACTCCTCCAATAATTATTTTTCAAAAAATAAGGCAATTTTTATTTTGCCAAAAATATGACTGCCGAAAATTATGGCAGTTTTCTATTTTCTAAAATATTCACTACGAAACCAAATATTATTTATGGAAGATAAGCACACGTAAAATATACAACTGTACATTGACTAACCTATGTACATTCTTTTTCTAACCTATACAATTTTAACTATTAACCTACTTGTTTCTCTTTTTCCTATTCTTTTTATCACGTGCAATTTTATTTTGCTAAATAATTAAATAATAAAAATTATAAATGACGATTCTGTCTACTGTAAATTTTTTAATGAAGGAGCAAAAAGTTCAAATCACATTATAAGGTCTTTCATAATATTTAATATTTTAAAATTAACTAAAATTTTACTTCTTGAATTTTTTCTTATTTGAATTATATTGTAACTTTAATTGCAATATTATATACTTCATAGGAAAAAAAATGTAAAATTGAAAATATATAATACATCCGTAATGATTATATTTTGCACAAGAAACCCAAAAAACCTAAACTAACACTATTACATACGTGGTATATATGTACAATTAATTAATGTAGTATTTACCATATACATACATTTCCTTCTTTTTTTTCTTTTAAATTAAAAAAATGTTTAACTCGAAAAAAATAAATATAAAATTAACAATGAAGAATGTGAAAAGTGACTTCTTGTATAAAATAATTTAAGCCCAGAGCATGTGAAAAGTGACTTCTTGCAATTGAACAGAAACTACAACAAAATAATATGATAATCGAGATATCAAAATAATACGATTAAACCTAACGTTTAAACAAAATTCCTCAAAGCCCGATTGAACATTCATCTACCACCTGTATTAAACAGAAAAATAAAGATAGTAACAAAATAGAAATTAAAACAAAATAATACGATAATCGAGATATATGAACAATACGATCAAACCCTAATCTTTATATAAAAATTTCTCAAGTGCAATCGATCAAACAGTGTAATTAACAAAAATAGAACAAACAAATAAATCACGTAACCAAGAAAAACATCAGATTAAAACATTGTGTAATTATTGATATCCACAAAAATTACAACAAAAAAGATTAACAGAAACATAACAAACAAACAAACCATGTAAAAATAATAATATCAAATTAAAACAATCTATAACTACTCATAGATTTGAAAAGGCTGAGAATCGTAGGGTTATTTGAGGGGTTAAGAGAAGAGTTTTATACACAAAATAAAAATTATGACCTAAATATAAGTATGAAATTTTGATGGAGAATTAAAAAGATAAAAAACATAATTTTAGTCAACTACAAAGTACTAAATATTAGGAGTTCTTACTTTTTACAAAAAATAGAGATTTAATAACTATTTAATTTAAAGTCTTAAATATTATGATAATAATTAAATAACAATTATTTGAGAAAATAGTAAAAAGACGATTTTATTTAAAGCAGAAACTTTTAATGAAAAACAAAAATTTCAAATCACATTATAAGGTGTTTCACACATTTAATATAATATAGATAGATATAGATATAGATATAAAAATATAGATAGATAGATATGATTAGCTGTAGGCTCCACGACCCAATATAGTTGACTTCGTGGGACACAAGTTTCCTGGTAATGAAATAGTTTTATTAAATACAAGGGCAGATATCAACTAGAGCCAATACAACACCACTCCCAAAAACTCACCATAAAGATTAAGAAAAACAATAACCAAATGAAAACAACCACAAAGATTAGGACAACTAATAAGTTTGCAAGATTACTTTCTGAATCTAATGGTATAGAAATCAATAATCCTGTCCAGAAACAGATTCGAATGTCAACGGAAATTATGATTTCTGTACAAAATAGGTGGAGCATCTCAATTTAACAGTCAGTATAAAGAGTTGTTTTCAATATACTTTATGTCCAATTTTATTTCACATAGTAACAAGGTTACTAACATGTCAGAATAATAATACAAAACATGTGTTTCATCCTCGTGTTGATTTTCCAGTTACTGGCTCCTCCCACACTGAAAGTTTAATCTCAGAACCAGAATCATCATAACCGGGGGAAATGCAACCACTTTTCATATCATACAGTCTCCAAACATCAATGGAATGATGAGTAAAATAGGCACAGTTGTTTCTGCAGCCAACTTGACTTGCAGGCACTGACATACCACATTTAATCCCGGCAAATAACGTTCTATCTCCAAGGTTTTCCAATCTTAATCATGACAAATCTTCAATCTTCAGCTTGAACACTTCTACTTTGTCCAACACCCTGTTTGATCTTTCTGAGATCAGGAAAATGAGCAAGATCTCTCCATTAGATTCAAGCAAGTACTCTATGAAATGCCTTGAGTAGCTTGAAGGAATAGCTCGCCTTCTACCAAGTCGCGTGACTTGAAATTGATTTTCAATTTCTTCTATTACTGCCAGGGTCCCTTGCAAACTTGGTGCATAAAACTTTCCTTCAAAGATAATGGCATTGCTGAATTATATCAGTTGCCCCTTGGGATCATTCTTATCAACAAGGCCATTTTGACTTCTTTCTTGTTCCAACCATTTTTGGTTTTGTCCTAACTGATGAACTATAAAAGTTGGAAAACGACAATGACCACTACTATTAGAGGAATAGGGAAATAAAAATAATTTTTTTTTATCCGACGAGGAAGTAGCCCAATTACCATAGGCTCTGAAACTATTCAAAAAACAGTAATCAATAGGTATCTTTTCTTCTCTCATAATCGACCAAGGTGAGTACTTGTGAAAATGCTGCCAAGGATCATAACGTGGCCTTCTTCTACCATGCCACCAATAGCAACCAGCTTCTTCAAATGAGAAGTTGAAGGTATGCTGCTGAGTTTTGCAATAGTATTGAGGCTCATTTGAAAGCTCAAGCCATGGTGATTGTGCAAAGGAATCACATTCTCTCGATGCACATCTCCATGATTTAGAAACACCAGCAGTACCTGTGGATTCAATTAGTTTTGAAGCTCTCGATTGCTTATTGAGAAAGTTGAGTAGCTTTTTAGGAAGTTTTCGCCATGGTTCCACATAAGCAGACTCTTCTTTAGATGAAGTTTTCTGTTTCCTCCTAATATTTGGAGCCATGTATAGATAATGGTCAAAACAAATAAGGTCTAATTCTGGAGCTTGTCCAACATCCAAAAAATACTTTTATAATCTAATCCTCCCTGTCCCATATGTTTATTTTTATTAGTTTTGGGCTCCAAGAATCAAGATAGTTGACTTCTTCAAAAATTATTTTATCATTTATATTTTATTGATCAGTTGGATACATAAAAATAATGCAATAAGTTGTAGAGATGAATTGTGATTTAAGGGAATTCTTTTTTATAGGTTGAGGTTCCATTCCTTCCAACATATTTTATTTTTCATGTTTTCATCTAAATGTCATCTCACTTCATCTTCAGAGGGGGGCTAAACTTGCATTACATATTCAGTCATACTTCAACTTATCTTGAATGGAGTGCTTTCTCCAGAGTTTTAGCTTTTTGTTGACTCCCGTGATACTTTTGTTAATTAATAAATTCATTAGCGACGATGATCTTAAATTAATATTCTCCAAAAATAAAAATTATATTAGTTTGGTCAGTAGCTCAGTGCAACCAATATTGGAATTGAACTCAGACCATTAGATTACATTCGATTAACATGCAAACAGTCCTTGAATCGGACTATGGAGCATGGTGAAGAATTGTGAACTTTTTGAAACTAAAAGGATGATTTTTTTAAATTTTTTTTGCATCTTCTGAATCTCATAATTATAATTGTTCAAAGTGGAGGCATATACTTTCTGCATTGTTTTTTCACAATGAGTTCCATATAGGTTGTAAATTAATATATAAGGCATCTAAATAGTCAACTCAACTACTTAATTGAAAGAAACTACCACTGACCTTGTTCTCCAAGAGATCAACTACCTCTCGTAGGCTACCTTACTTGGTGGCCACATCTGATCTTGATCACTTTTAAGCTATATGCCCATACCATTTCCTTCTCTAGCTCCCACTTGCAACCGAAAAATAAATAAATTAACATGATTAAAGAAATCAAGAAGGAAGATTTCACCAAAATGAAGAAGTCAATACTAGCCCAAGGCCATGTCCAAATCTTCCCAAAGAACTCACCAACTTAATCTCAAGTGAACACGGTCTAATGGAGAACATCAGTTTTGGTGGTGTCACCAAGTCATGAAGATTAGCAAAGTCGAAAAAATGTAGCCCAATAGGGGAATCCCTATGGCCACAACTCATAGAAATTCAACAAAACAAGAGTCATTCTCGCTGCTTCCATAGCTGGCTTTTATATGGGATTTACTAGCCTTGGATATATTTCAAGGGTCATTCCCACAGTGCACTAATAGAAGTTGGACGATATCCGGATGATATCATTTTGTGGAACTCCTACAGATCGAGGGACGTTGTTGTAATGACCCTTCTGGTCATTCCCGCATTACGCTTTCCTTGTGCCGTAGGAGCTGAGTATCGAAATCATGTGATAGTGATTCACAATCATGTGACCTTAACCTTCGTCTCATATCCAAGGCTTGCGAGCCTAAATTTGAGAATTTTATTAACATCGCGCGTATTTGAAATTATTTGATTTAAAAAGTTACATTTTTATTGCCTTCCTAAAATATTTTAAAGGTTTACGAGAAATACTTTTGTTACGATATATTGTGTATGTATTTATTTTGCAAGAGTTTTCTAAGTTATTAGTATTTTAATGGGGATAGTAAACTTAGTTATGTTAAAAATTATTAGTATAATATAGTAGGTTTTATTTGAAATAATTTTCTATTAATTATGGTATAATAAAAAAGTTATATATATTTTACCACGACCTGTGCAATACCCAAGTACTGCATAATGGGATAAGAATGAACTTGTGGTTCCACTCCACTCCCATGTGGAAGTGAAGTCAAGTGTACAATAAATTCTATTGAATATGTGGTGGCAGGTATATGTACTAATTTCTCACATATGTGATGATAAATTAGTAAATTAATTATTTTCTTTGGTTGGTCAAAAACCACTTTTACCTATATATATATATATATATATCTTTACCCACCTTATATTCATTTGACACTTTAAGCAAAGTTTCCAGCAACCTTTACTTTCATTTACATCTTATATATGTATGTGCGTACAACATATGTTTAGGATATTTGGATTAACAAAATATTTTTGATGCTATATTTGATTCTCGAAAGAAAATCGATTATCGTCATCAAGTTATTCAAGCATGAATTCGAGTTTGATTTTATTTCGGGGCTTCTCAGAGTGATTTGGGCTTAGACATCATCGTCCTAGCAGCTGGTCATCGAAAGACAAGTAGGTTACGGTCTAAACTCCCTAGATTTAGCATATATCGGATAAAATTATACTAGCTGGCATCCTTGGGTTCAATTATTAGGTTGGTACCACAGACCTTGACCGCTTTATTCATGTCCGCCTACTTTTATTTCTCCGATTCTTGTAGTACTTATCAATATGTTTTATTTACCCTTGTGGTCCTGTGAGGCCTTGTTGACTCTGGAACATAGAAGGTGGATTATTGGGAATGTCCGCGAGTCCCAGACATAGAAATATACTTCTAGTATGGTTATGCTTGCTTAGTAGTTGTGGGCTTATGCAGGGCCGATAGGTTAATTGTAAGCTTTTGGGCGGCTATTTGTGTTGATCATTCATTTTCATGCATATAAAGAGGATTTATCCATGTTTTACTACGGTTTTGGCTTCGGTCCTACTGGAAGTGTTTTCTAAACCTTGCATGACCCCGGGGGCCCATTTTTGATAGAAAATGAACGGAAAATGGTTTGATTTAACTTATGAATCTTCTTGGGGTAAAAGAAGGATAAATTATGATTTCTATCACCAGTTTTACTATTAATGCTAAACTCGGCAGAGTTAGGGTACTAGTTGAGTTTCTTACTAAACCGGGATGATTTTAGTCTCGATCGGACCGAGCATCTGAGATGAATTTCTACTATTTAGAGCCGGTTACGCCTAGGAACCCTTGGAGGGGTTTTTGAGATATTTTCCCACTACTTTAGTCCTGGACAGGGTCTGGGCATGCATATTCGAGACTGGGTCTCTATCTTGAACCCATACTTGCTTTCGAATGACATGTCTTGATACTGAGTTTTAGTATGGGGTCCGGGACCTCCATGGACCTTGCCGTCCAGGCCTAGGGCCTTGGGCTACGTGTGCCAGAGGGAGGGTATATGGTGGAGTAGAGGTATACGGGCAGTGTCCTTCCATGGAACTTACCTGCTGGGCCCGATCGGCACCGGAGGAGGTACATACAGAGTTTCTATCTCACCCTGAGGTTATCATGCATCATATTACCCAGTGTTTGAGGTTCCACCCTTGTTTGCTGTTTGTTGATTATATGCTCTGGTAGTATGGGATGCCGGAGGGTTTGTTTTCACTTAATTGCATTTCTCGATTGTATGGGAGGCCAAGAGACTGTAGGTAGACTCTTGATACTTTATCCTGATACTATCCCCTATCACGATTATGATTCTGAGATATTACCGCAATGTTGTTAGTTCTGGTTTTGAGATTGATATGATTAGTTTGGTTTTTGATTCCTATTTCCGAGCATGTCTATCTTTACTCATCTCTCCCATCCCTTATACTTGAGGTTACCGGTATACCGTCCACTTCTTAAGCCTATTATGTATATACTATTATTGAGAGGGTCCCAGGTGCATCATTTCTTACTTTCACCTATGCCTATTATGTATATATTCTACTTGCTGGCCTTACATGCTATTTCTGTTGTCTTTCCACTGGGCTAGTTCCTGTGTATCTTTTTCATTGATTTCTGTGACTGCTTGCTTTTATTCTATCTGTTACTATGCTTTTATCTTATATGTGCCCAGTCGGCGTATGATACCTACTAGGTACCTTATGCTTCACATTTGGTGCTCATACTACACTCTGCATCTTCTGGTGCAGATCCTAGCGTGGGCCATCACCGCTAGATCATTGTGATTCGTGCTCGGAGATCTTTTGGGGACTACTTCAGACTGAGGGTGAGCTCTTGGCAACTGGAGCTTAGATTTAGTTTATCTTTGACTTTATGTACTCTACTACCATTCGGAGACATCTGTATATATTGTTTTGGATCGTTTGTACTCCTTATATGTAGTTCTGGCTCTATACTATGATACCAGGTTTTGTGGATTGGTTTAGCTTCCGTATATGTGTATATATTCCAGTTATCTATCTTTTCATCTTGTTCCTTTGCTTCCGCTCGATTATATCATTTCTTCTGCCTAACTGTTAGCTTGTATCCCATTACTAACTATTCTGAGCTATGGAGATTGGTTCGACTATTGGGGGGTTATAGGTGTCATTATGACTAAGAAATTTGGTCATAACAACTTGGTATCAGAGCCTAGGTTCAGCGGTGTCATCGGTATAGGAACCAATGTCTGGTAGAGTCCTGCGAATTAGGGCGGAGACATCCGTACTCAATCTTTGGGAGGCTACAGTGACATCTTAGGAAATTTGACTCTTTCATTGCTTCTATATCGTGCATAGGACCCTTGAAGTTTTTGGAAATCTCATTTGTTCTACTTTATTCTTCCGCAGATAGTTCGTACGAGAGCGTCGGCATCAGGCGAAGATGAGCCTCCTACTCCAGCTAGGGGTCGAGGGCCCCCCTGAGGAGCGACACCTGCTAGAGCTGCTAGAGTTGAGATAGAGCCCGAGCAGCATATGGATCAAGGGGCATCCCAGGTACCACCAGCTCTATCACCCACTTCTGTGCCAGCTTCATCTCCAGCTCAGTCTTCAGAATTCAGGGTTTACTATTACAACTTTTGGCTATGATTGGAGAGCGGCCTTCTGAGGTAGCACAAACATCCACTCAGGGGGCAGCGCTGGGTGCACAGAATTCAAGAGTGTAGCCTGCTACTGTGGCTCCCCGTTTAGAGGTCATTCCGGTCCCATCAGTTGCAAAGCCTCTTGCTCCTCTCCCAGCTATGACAAAGTCAGAGCAGAAGGCGTTGGGTAGGTTTTTGAAATTAGCACCTCCGAGGTTTGCTGCTACTTTTGGATAGAACCCACATGACTTTATTACTACCTGTGAGGAGATGTTGCATCATTTGGGTTTGTTAGAGACTCACGGGGTTGGTTATACTACCTATCAGCTGGAGGGCCTAACAAAGTTATGGTGGAGGGCCCAGGTTGTTTGCAGACCACCATCGTCACCTTCTTTGACTTGGTCCTAGTTTTACGAGGCCCTTATGGCCAAGTTTTTGCCTCAGAGTGATCGTGAGCATTTCCGGGAGCAGTTTACTCGGCTTATGTAGGATTCTATGACTGTCTCGGAGTATGGGACCTGTTTTCACCAGCTAGCACTGTTTGGAGCTATGATCATTCCTACAAAGGCAAATAGGATTCGTAGATTTGTATAGGGTTTGAGGCCAGAGATTAGGCAGCCAGCTGAGATATTGGTTAATGGTGGTCGGTCATTTCAGGCTATCGCAGACTATGTCCGTAGTGTGGAGGACTTACAGCGACATGATCAGGGGGCCAGAGATAAGAGCCCTCGACATCAGGGTGGCTACAATGGTTCCAGGTATGGTGGTAGAGGTTCAGGCTAGTGGGGCCAGGGTTATCTACCACAACAGCCCCAGGGTCAGTTCAGCCGACCGGTTCAGGCTTCACTTTAGACTTTCAGTAGTACCCAGTTTGAGCAGGGTCAGAGCTGCCATCAGGGCTATAGTGGTCAGTCTTCGAGGGGTACAGCTTCTGGGGCATCAGGCCGTGATGGCCATATGGGATCTGCTGGTTCATCCCGACCGAGTAGGTCGTCAAGGGCTTATTTTACTTGTGGTGTGATTGGTCATTTTGCTAGAGATTGCCCCTAGCAAGGTACAGTTTAGCCGGTCGAGCCTTTAAGAGCAGTTCAGCCTCTGGGTAGAGGGGGTGGTGGTCAGGGTAGAGGTAGTGCTTTGCATGGTAGAGCAGGTGGTAGGGATGGCGGTCGGGCAGGTGGAGGTCGTTGTCAGTTCTATGTGGTCCCGGGGAGATCGGAGGCAGATGCCTCAGATGCTGTGATTACAGGTATAATTTTTGTGTGCCACTAGTCTTCTATGGCCTTATTTGATTCTGGATCCACTTGTTCATATGTATCTGCCTACTTTCTGCCTTGTTTGGGGTTGGCTAGTGAGCCATTATCTGTTTCTATTTTGGCCCCAGTAGGAGATTCTTTAGTAGTGGATTGGATTGTGAGATCCTGTGTGATATCTGTTGGTGGTTTAGAGACTTGGGGTAATTTGATAATACTAGATATGTTAGATTTTAATGTGATACTGGGCATGGACTGGTTATCCCCTCACCGTGTGGTTTTGGATTGTTATGCCAAGATCGTTACCATAGCCGTGCCCAGTGTATCCCCAGTTGTATGGCAGGGTTCTGTTAGCCATGCATCGTCTGGGATCATCTCTTGTCTTCAAGCTAGGAAGTTAATTTCCCGTGGGTGTTTAGCTTATCTAGCATATGTCCGAGATACTAGTGCTGACCCTTCATCTCCTGAGTCTGTTCCTATGGTTAGAGACTTCCTAGAAGTGTTTCCTACCGACCTACCAAGCCTTACACTTAAGAGAGATATTGATTTCGCTATTGAGTTAGAGCCGGGCACCAGGCCCATTTTTATTTCTCCTTACCGTATGGATCCTACTGAGTTGAGAGAGCTTAAGGAGAAGATCCAAGATCTGTTAGCTAAGGGGTTTATTAAACCGAGGATGTCGCCTTGGGGTGCTCCCATTTTGTTTGTGAAAAAGAAATATAGGTCGATGCAGATATGTATTGATTATCAGCAGCTGAATAGGGTGACAATGAAGAATGGGTATCCAATGCCGAGGATTGATGACTTGTTTGATCAGCTTCAGGGTTCAGCCGTATTTTCAAAGATTGATTTGAGATCCGACTACCATCAGTTGAGGATTAGGGCGGAGGACATCCCTAAGACAGCATTCAGGACACGTTTTGGCCATTATGAGTTCCTGGTGATGTCTTTTGAGTTGACGAATGCCTCCGCAACCTTTATGAACTTGATGCACAGGGTGCTTGGCCCGTATTTGGACCCATTTGTATAGTTTTCATATATGACATCTTGGTATACTAGCAGAGTAGAGATGAGTATGAGCAACACTTGAGGGTTATACTCCAGACTTTGAGAGATCATCGGCTTTATGCCAAGTTCTCAAAGTGCGAGTTTTGGCTTGAATCAGTTGCATTCCTAGGACACGTGGTGTCTAAGGATGGGATTAGGGTTGATCCAGGAAAGATTTTAGCAGTTTGTGATTAGCCTAGACCTACTACTCGTACCGAGGTCCGTAGCTTTATTGGGTTAGTCGGGTACTACAGATGGTTTGTTGAAGAATTTTCTTCCATAGCAGCACCCTTGACTATGCTGACTAGGAAGGATGTCCTATTTCAGTGGTTTGATCAGTGCGAGGATAGCTTTCAGAGGCTTAAGGCCTTATTGACTTCAACTCTAGTTTTGACTTTGCCGGTTGAGGGTCAGAGCTTCTCCGTGTATTGTGATGCTTCTGTGGTTGGTCTTGGTTGTGTGTTGATGTGGCAGGGTCGAGTGATAGCATATACGTCGAGGTAGCTGAAGGTTCACGAGCGCAACTATCCCACCCATGACTTGGAGTTGGCAGTGGTAGTTTTCGCGCTCAAGATTTGGAGGCATTACCTATATGGAGTTCACTGTGAGATCTTCACCGATCACCGTAGTCTTCAGTATATCAGGAGTCAGCGAGAGCTGAACTCGAGGTAGATGAGATGGGTCGAGCTACTGAAGGATTATGATTTCACTATTCTATACCATTCGAGCAATGCAAACGTTGTAGCGGATGCCTTGAGTCAGAAGGCGGTGAGTATAGGCAGCCTAGCTTCACTTTCAATTTCTGAGCGACCGTTGGCCTTGTACATCCAGTCCTTGGCTAATCGATTGGTTAGGCTTGACTTGTCGGATCCTAGCAGAGTTCTTGCTAGTATCGAGGTCCGTTCTACTCTAGTTGATCAGATTTAGAGCCGACAGTTTGAGGATCAGAGTTTGTGTGACCTTCGTGATCAGGTAGTTCGGGGTGAGAACAGCCGGGCTACTTTGGGTTCTGATGGTATTCTGAGGGTTGATGGTCACTTTGCATTCTGAGGGTTAGAGATTTGATTCAGCTGATGCTTCATGAGGCACATTGCTCTAGATACTCCATTCATCCTGGCGTGATAAAGATGTATAGAGATTTGAGACAGCTTTAGTGGTGGTGTGGTATAAAGCAGGACATAGGAGAGTTCGTATCGCGGTGCTTGAACTGTCAGCAGGTGAAGTTCGAGCACATGAGACCGAGTGGCTTGATGCATCAACTTCCTATTCTTGAGTGGAAGTGGAAAGGTATTACCATGGACTTTATTGTTTGTTTGCCTCATACTTCTCGAGGTTTTGATTCCATTTGGGTGATTGTAGATCGGCTGGCTAAGTCGGCCCACTTCTTACCGGTTTAGACTTCCTATGGTGATGAGAGGTTAGCTCAGATTTACATTCGTGAGGTTGTTTGGTTGCACGAGGTCCCAGCTTCTATCATCTCAGACCGTGGCACTTAGTTCAAATCTCAGTTCTGGAGGGCTATTCAATAGGATTTGGGTACAGAGGTTCAGCTTAGTACTGCTTCCACCCTCAGACAGATGACCATTCCGAGAGGACTATTCAGGTCCTGGAGGACATGATTCAGGCTTGTGTACTTGACTTTGGAGGTTCATGGGATCAGTTTGTGCCTTTGGCTGAGTTTTCTTATAATAATAGTTTCCATTCGAGCATCGGCATGGCACCTTTTGAGGCCTTGTATGGTAGGCATTGTAGATCGTCGATTGGTTGGTTTGATGGGTTGGAGTCCAGACTGCAGAGTACGGATTTGCTTAGAGATTCCTTAAACTGAGTCCACTTGATTCAGGATAGACTTAGAGCGACCCAGAATAGGTAGAAGAGCTACGCTGATCGTAGGCTTGGTGCCTTGGAGTTCAGTGTTGGTGACTTGGTTTTCCTTTGAGTATCGCTCGTGAAGGGTGTGATGAGATTTGGTCAACAGGGAAAGCTTATCCCCAGGTTCATTGGTCCGTTTGAGATTCTACAGAGGGTTGGTAGTGTTGCCTATCAGTTAGCCTTGCCTCTGATGTTTTTAGCTATACATCCCATATTTCATGTTTCGATATTGCACCGGTATATTCCAGATGAGTCTCATGTGTTGCATTGGGATTCGGTTCAGTTGGATGAGAGTTTGTCCTTTGTTGAGGAGCCGATTGCCATACTAGCCAGGGTTGTTAGGAGGTTGAGATCTAGGGAGATTCCGGTTATGAAAGTTCAGTGGAAGCATCGTCCGATCGAGGAGGCTACCTGGGTGACCGAGAGGGATGTGCAGGCTCACTATCCGCAACATTTTGAGCCTTCAGGTACTTCCTTGTCCTTGACTTTCGAGGACAAAAGTCCTTTTTAGTAGTGAATGATGTAATAACCCTTCTGGTCATTCCCGCGTTACGCTTTCCTTGTGCCGTAGGAGCTGAGTATCGAAATCGCGCGATAGTGATTCATAATCGTGTGACCTTAACCTTCATCTCATATCCAAGGCTTGCGAGCCTAAATTTTGAGAATTTTATTAACATCGCACGTATTTGGAAATATTTGATTTAAAAAGTTATATTTCTATTGCCTTCCTAAAATATTTTAAAAGTGTATAAAAAATACTTTTGTTACGATATATTGTGTATGTATTTATTTTACAAGAGTTTTCTAAGTTATTAATATTTTAATGGGGATAGTAAACTTAATTATGTTAAAAATTATTAGTATAATATAGTAGGTTTTATTTGAAATAATTTTCTATTAATTATGGTATATTCAAAAAGTTATATATATTTTACCACGAACTTGTGTACTACCTGAGTACTGACATAATGGGATAAGAATGAACTTGTGGTTCCACTCCACTCCCACGTGGAAGTGAAGTCGAGTGTACAAAAAATTCTATTGAATATGTGGTGGCAAGTATATGTTCTAATTTCACATATATGTGATGATAAATTAGTAAATTAATTATTTTCTTTGGTTGGTCAAAAACCACTTTTACCTATATATATATATATATATATCTTTACCCACCTTATATTCATTTGACACTTTAAGCAAAGTTTCCAGCAACATTTACTTTCATTTACATCTTATATATGTATGTGCGTACAACATATGTTTAGGATATTTGGATCAACAAAATATATTTGACGCTATATTTGATTCTCGAAAGAAAATCGATTATCTACATCAAGTTATTCAAACACGAATGAGTTTGATTTTATTTTGGGGTTTCTCGGAGCGGTTTGGGCTTGGACATCGTCGTCCTAGCAACTTGTCATAGGAAGACAGATAGGTTACAGTCTAAAATCCCTAGAATTAGCATATATCGGATAAAATTGTACTAGCTGGCATCCTTGGGTTGGATTATTAGGTTGGTACCACAGACCTTGGCCGCTTTATTCATGTCCGTCTACTTTTGTTCCTCCGATGCTTGTAGCACTTGCCGATATGTTTTATTTACCCTTGTAGTCTTGTGAGGCCTTGTTGACTCTGGAATATAGAATGTGGGTTATTGGGAATGTCTGCGAGTCCCAGACATAGAAATATCCTTGTAGACTGGTTATGCTTGCTGAGTAGCTGTGGGCCTGTGCAGGGCCGATAGGTTGATTGTGAGCTGCTGGACGGCTATTTGTGTTGATCATTCATTTCCATGCATATAAAGAGGATTTATCCATGTTTTACTATGGTTTTGGCTTCGGGGCTAATGGAAGTGTTTTGCTAAACCTTGCATGGCCCCGGGCTCCATTTTCGATAGGAAATGAACTGAAAATGGTTCGATTTAACTTATGAATCTTCTTGGGGTAAAAGAAGGATAAATTATGATTTCTATCACCAATTTTACTATTAACGCTAGACTCGGTAGGGCCGGGGTACTAGTTGAGTTTTCTTACTAAACCGAGATGATTTTAGTCTCGGTCGAACCGAGCATCTGAGATGACTTTCTACTGTTTAGATCCGGTTACGCCCAGGCACCCTTGGAGGGGTTTTTGAGATATTTTTTCACTACTTTAGTCTTGGACAGGGTCTGGGCATGCATATTCGAGACTGGGTCTCTATCATGAACACAAACTTGCTTCCGATGACATGTCTTGATACTGAGTTTTAGTATGGGGTCTGGGACCTCCATGGACCTTGCCATCCGGGCCTGGGGATTTGGGTTGCGTGTGCCGAAGGGTGGGTATACAACAGAGTAGAGGTATACGGGCAGTGTCCTTCCATGGAACCTACCTGCTGGGCCCGATCAGAGGTATACAGGCAGTGTCCTTTCATGGAACCTACCTGCTGGGCTCGATCGGCACCGGAGGAGGTACATACATAGTTTCTATCCCACCCTGAGGTTATCATGCATCACATCACCCTGTGTTTGAGGTTCCACCCTTGTTTGCTGTTTGTTAATTGTATGCTATGGTAGTATGGGATGCAGAGGGTTTGTTTTCACTTAATTGCATTCCTCGGTTGTATGGACGGTTGAGGGACTGTAGGTAGACTCTTATTACTTTATCATGATACTTTCCCCTGTTACGATTATGATTCTGAGATATTACCGCAATGTTGTTAGTTATGGTTTTGATTGATATGATTAGTTTGGTTATTGATTCCTGTTTCTGAGCATGTCTATCTTTACTCTTCTCTCCCATCCCTTATACTTGAGGTTACCAGTATACCGTCCACTTCTTAAGCCTATTATGTCTATACTATTATTGGAAGGGTCCCAGGTGCATCATTTCTTAATTTCACCTGTGCCTGTTGTGTATATATTCTACTTGCTGGCCGTACATGCTGTTTCTGTTATCTTCCCGCTGGGCTAGTTTCTGTGTATCTTTTTCGTTGATTTTCGTGACTACTTGCTTCTATTCTGTCTTTTACTATGCTTTTATCTTATATGTGTCCAGTCGGCCTATGTTACCTACTGGGTACCTTATGCTTCATATTTGGTGCTCATACTACACTCTGCATCTTCTGGTGCAAATCCTAGCATGGGCTATTGCTGCCAGATAATTGTGATTCGTGCTCACAGATCTGTTGGGGACTACTTCAGATTGAGGGTGAGCTCTTGGCGACCGGAGCTTAGCTTTAGTTTATCTTTTGCTTTATATACTCTACTAGCATTCGGAGACATCTGTGTATATTGTTTTGAATCATTTGTACTCCTTATATGTAGTTCTGGCTCTATACTATGATACCATGTTTTGGGGTTTGGTTTATCTTCCGCATATGTGTATATATTCCTGTTATCTATCTTTTCATCTTGTTCCTTTGCTTTCGCTCTATTATATCATTTCTTTTGCTTAAATGTTAGCTAGTAGCCCATTACTAACCATTCCGGGCTACGGAGATTGGTTCACCTACTGGGGAGTTGTAGGTGTCATCATGACCAAGAAATTGGATCATGACAGTTGTCTCATTCCAACTTGGGATACCAGCATCCATTCAATTTTGCAGCTTTATCTACATTTCATCCAGTAGGTCTCAAAGATCATGGAAGAACCTGTATAATTATGGTGCTAACATGAGCTTCTTCCCAGCTTTTGTATTCTGTAAAATGTAACGGGGTCAAAAAATAATGTTTCTGAACAAAACAAGACTGTAATGTGACTGATCCTTTTGGGTCAGATGAACATTTTCAGTTCATAAAAGCCATTTCTTGAAGATATTAAAAATATATATAAAAAAATCTATTGGTATATACTCAAGTCCATGCATATATAGTCTATGGGCATCCATGATAATTTCTTGAAAAATCTATTTATAATAATTTTAAATGGCTATAATTATCATTAGGAAAAGTAAAATGCTCGACCTGAAGGAACCTGAGAACACAAAATACACTTTTCCTTTCAAAGACTGACATACACAATGTTCTTTTTTCTTTAATTTAAACTAGACATAACTTAAAAATTTGTTTCATACAAATAAAAAATTATTAGTCCTCATAATAGACTTGAAGAATTCACTTGCGAAACAACTTTTAAAATATCTTCTAAAATAAAATGAATCAAATCCAACAAATTCATATGCCAATTAACCTGGAAAACAACAACAAACATAAAGTCAATAAATGTGAAAATAAAGAAACAAGGGAAGAGAAAAACTACACAAATTAATAGGAAAAGCCTCAAACAAATATCAAAAGCTTAAAGTTTGAGTCTAAATGAAGAAGCTTTTAAACAAATTCTCTATAACTCCTACAGAAAAACAAAGGTCACTACGATAGAAATAATTATGACGTTTTAGTTTTTTTTTCTTTCTGTGTAGGCGCAGATAAATGTAAGAATTTGAGTAAAAAAGGCAAAAAATTTAGGAAAAAGATATATATGAATGTTATATTTGCAATTATCCCTTCTTTTTTAGGATGGAGATAAATGTGATATTGTCGACAAAAATTTCATTTTGTGAGGTGGTCATACTTTATTTCCCTATTTTTTAGTGGATAGTGACAAATGTTATATTCTAAAATTTCCAACTTATGAAGTGAAATTCCATGACATTATCCATGAACTTCAAAAGGAATCAATTCAATGAATCTTTTTTTAGAGTTTGAACTAATAAACTTCAAATTCTCAAAGTTTATTGGAACTCCTGACACATTGCGCTGAGTTTTTCCGTATTTTCATTAAGGATATTTTAATTCAAATTTTATTTCTTTATTAAAAAGCAGCTAAAGTTTGAAATAAAAGTTGAATGTTGGTGTGAAAAGTAGTTATTGTCCTTGTAACACCCCGGAAATATATCAAACTATCTAAGTTAAGAAGTCTCAGAAAATTCATGTTTCAGGGATTACGGGTCCAAACAATGGACCGTGGTTTGAACCATGGGTCATTGAATGGATCCATGGTTGCCTTCTGCTAGTCTTTCCTCAGGTCTGAGAACCACGAGTGGTTTTCGCGAACCGTAGTTCATTCTACGGGTCGTGATTCCAACTCGTGAAATCAAACTTGTAGGCTGACAGTGCCCCCAGGAACCACGAGTCAAGATGATGACTCGTCATTCAAATGACGGATCCATCCTATTGACTCGTGGAACTAGATCAGAGGGATGGTTTCTCTCAGGTTCCATGACTCAATTTGATGACCCGTCATTCAAACGATGAATCCATCCTGTCGAGTCGTAGACTATCTTCTGCAGGCTGTCCAGATGACCAGGTTCCAGGAATTGGAACCACGAGTCGTCATCCAAATGATGACCCGTGGAACCAATCCATAGAACTTGAAGCCGACTCTTTTTCCTAATTTTTCCAAGTTAAATCCCAGGGGAATTTTAGTCATTTCCCACCCTTTAACTCCTAAGTGAGGTCATTTTTGCTATTTCAAGTAGAGTTTTCACCCTTATTAGCCTAAGTTCCTTCTCATTACTTCACTCTTCTCCTAAAAAGGAAAAGAATCCCCCAAGCTCAAGGTCTCAAGCTCCAAGTTCAAGCCTCCTAAGTCTTTCCAATTCAAGTGGGTCATATTCAATCAAGGTATGTGGGTAATAAACAATGGGTTCCTTTCACTCTTGTGCCCAAAACCCCTAATTCAAATTTTGATTTTATGATCTTCAAATTAGGGTTCTTATCCAATTGTTATGGGTTTTTCCAAATATGACCTTCTCATGATTTGATTATGAAATTGCTATTAAAATCGCATGATTTCACATGGTTTTTTTTGCATGTTAACTCTTATTTCATGAATTGAAGTTTAACCATGGAAATCTCTATATGCATAAAGTTGATTTGAGTAAATTGGGTTTTGATAAGCATATTCCTTATGGACTTTCAAGCATGTGCATGCCTAGTTCCTAAGATTCTATGAAAGTATATGTTTTATGAAAATTGAACTAGAGCCATGCAAATTTTACAAGTCATGAAGTATGCAAGTCTTCCCATGTTATGAAGTATGATGCAAGATAAGACACCCGATGTTCCATCAATGCTCATGAATCGATTTCAAAACCCTAATTCATGAGTAGTATGATGATTCGGGGTATGAAAATATTATGAACAAGTTTGGCATTTGATATGTCATATGTATGTGAGCTCATGTCATGTATATATATATTTTGGGAGTAGTATTTAGCACCGAATTGGACCGGGTGGGAGTACCCTTAGTCCCAGAACTACGTGCCACCGTAGGTTGCCCTTTTGAGGCTTATGATGACAGGATCCTGGTATGAAATGGTTCTAACCTTGGCCGGTTAGAACAACTCTTTCAGTGTGGGTGCAAGACACTGAACTCCATGTAGCTCAGCATGGTTTAATGTCGGTTAAGAGAAACTCCTGCATGCTTCTTTTACGCTATGAAGTTATATGACCTTATATTTGAAACTTAAACCTTTTTCATGACTTATGCTTCTTATCTTATTACTTGTTCATGTCTTTCTCTTTATGTAATGAATCACTTTAAGCATGTTTTAAACTGTTTTGTCATGATTTATGCATCACCCTCATACTCAGTACATTCCATAGTACTGACACATATCTTGCGCTGCATCCTTTGATGATGCTGATTCAGGTGTTCCTTCTCAGACTCGTGGCTAGAGTTCCCAGGCCATATCTTATCAGCTGGTGGTGAGTCCTCTTAGGTAGAGGACTATAAATATTCCTAGTTATGTTAGCTTCTTAATTCTGTACTTTGAGTTAGCTGGGGTCTTATCCTAGTAACTCCTTATGTCATGTAGAGGCTTTCCAGACATAAACAGTAGCTGAAGTTCTTTCTAGACTTTGTATTGTTATGTGTTTCCAGACTTGTCTATTAGGTTATCTACTTTTGGATTTCCCCTATTATGCTTCCGCTCTTATTTATTGTTATGCTTGAGTATGCCATGACCAATGGGTTAGCTTGGGGCACTTGTGGTCCCAAGTCCCGTGTTACATCCAGGGGGTGACTTCGGGGTGTGACAAACTTGGTACCAGAGCCTCAAGTTCAAGAGTCCTAGGATGTATAAAAGCCACATCAAGTAGAGTCTCTTTCATGTGTGTGAAGTGCGCCACACATATGTGGGGGAAGCTATAAGGTGTCCTAGGAAAACATCACTTCTTTAATGATCACATCGTGTGATAGAACTTAACTTTAATGTCCCTCTAATCCTTATCTTGTACATTTCAGACTATGCCTCCTCAATGTGCTATGACTCCCCGAGCCACTCAGAATGCTATCCCTCCCATTCCGATTCTTGATGTCACGAATGAGGAGTTCAGGAATGCCATCCATTTGCTAGTCTAGACTTTGGCCACTCAAGAAAATTAGTAGGTTCTTGCCCCCATTCATCCTCAAGGTGGGGTAGCAGCCCAAGTTTGTGACTTTGTCTAGATGAACCCACCTGAATTTTTGGGTTCAAAAGTGAGTGAGGACCCGCTCAACTTTATTGATGAAGTGAAGAAGATATTTGAAGTTATGCAAGTGGTTGGGGTTGATTGTGTTTATCTTGCATCCTATCAACTCAAGGATGTGGCTCATATTTGGTTCATGCAATGGAAGGAGACTAGGGTGAGGGACGCGGTCCCCATGACTTGGGAGTGTTTTTAGAGGGCCTTCCTTGATAAGTTCTTTCCCTGAGAGTTAAGGTAAACGAAGGTGGAGGAATTTGTGAACTTGAGACAGGGTTCGATATCAATGCAAGAGTATAGTCTGAAGTTCACTCAGTTGTCTAGATAAGCTCCCTCCATGGTAGCGGACCCGCATGATCAAATGAGCAAGTTTATATATGGGGTTTCTGATGTGGTGAAGAAAGAGTGTAGGTCTGCTTTGTTGTTGAGTGATATGAACATTTCCTGACTCATGACTCATACCCATCAGATTGAGGGTGACAAGCTTAGGGAGATGGAAAGGGAGAACAAGAGGGTTAGATCCGAGGGATCAGGTTTTGGTCATCACAGGTCCGGAGGTGGACATCACTCTTCCTTCCAGAAGAGGTCATCATGATCTGTTCATTCTTCTGCTAGTGCTCCTACCCAGGCTCAGAGGCCTCATCATGATTAGGGTGGTAGAGGATCTGATTCTTATTCCCAGTCTCAGGGAAATATTGCTAAGGGGCCTTCTTTCCCCGTTTGTACCAGGTGTGGGAAGAATCACCCAGGAGAGTGTCGTTTGGGCACGGGTGCATGCTATGGGTGTGGACAGACTGGACACTTGCTTAGAGATTTCCCTTTAGCTAAGAAGGGGCAGGAAGGTTGTAGGAATTAGTCTACCCCAGCAGCTTCAGGAGGTCGACCAACCTAACGGGGCACAACTTCTAGTTCTGGTGGTCAGCGCCAGAATCTCCTTTATGCTATGTCCTTTCTTCAGGATCAGGAGGGTTCCCCAGATGTGGTTACTGGTATGTTGAACGTCTTCTCTTTTGATGTGTATGCTTTGTTAGACCCCGGTGCCTCCTTATCTTTTGTGACCCCTTTTGTAGCATGCAAGTTTGAACTTTGTTCTGAATTGCTTTTAGAACCCTTTTGTGTTTCTACTCCTATTGATGAGTCAGTCCTAGCTGAAAGAATATACCAAAATTGCCCTATCTCAGTCCTTCATAGAGTCACTTCAGCGGATTTAGTAGAGTTAGAGATGACTAATTATGATGTCATTCTTGGCATGGATTGGTTGTATGCATGTTATGCTTCTATTGATTATCGTACTCGGGTTGTCAGTTTCAAGTTTCCTAATGAGCCCGTTTTAGAATGGCAAGGTAGTCCCCCTTCCTTGAAAGGTCGTTTCATATCTTATCTTAAGGTTAGGAAGATGATTTCAAAGGGGTATGTTTATCACATAGTGTTGGTTATGGATACGGAGTCCAAAACCCAATCCCTCTAGTCTGTTCCTGTTATGAATGAGTTTCCAGATGTGTTACCTGAAGATTTTCCCGGAGTCCCTCCCAAGCGGGAGATAGACTTTGGGATAGATCTTCTCCCAGATACGAATCCTATCTCTATTCGTCCCTATAGAATGGCGCCCGCGGAACTTAAGGAATTAAAGGATCAGTTGAAGGATCTTCTTGATAAGGGTTTCATTAGGCCTAGCATTTCTCCATGGGGTGCCCTGGTTTTGTTTGTTCGGAAGAATAATGGATCTCTTAGAATGTGTATTGACTACCTCCAGTTGAACAAGGTCACAATCAAGAATAAATATCCCGTTCCTAGGATTGATGACTTGTTCGATCAGCTTCAGGGTGCTAGTTTCTTCTCCAAGATTGACCTTAGGTCTGGTTATCATCATCTTCGTGTTAGAGAGTGTGATATTCTGAAGACAGCCTTCAGGACTTGGTATGGTCATTATGAGTTTGTTATGTCTTTTGGTCTAACTAATGCTCCTGCAGCCTTTATGGATTTAATGAACCGTGTGTTCAAGTAGTATTTGGATATGTTTGTGATTGTTTTCATTGATGATATCCTCATCTACTCTCGGAGTGAGGAGGATCATGCAGATCACTTGAGGGTTATGTTGCAAACTCTCAAGGATAGGCAATTGTTTGCTAAGTTTAGCAAGTGTGAGTTTTGGATGCAGTTTGTTTCTTTTTTGGGTCATATTTTGACTAAAGATGGTATTCGGGTTGATTCTCAAAAGATAGAGGCAGTAAAAAACTGGCCTAGACCTACTTCTCCGTATGATATTAGGAGCTTTTTGGGTTTGGCTGGTTACTACAGGAGGTTTGTGGAAGGCTTTTCTTCTATTGCTGCCCCTTTGACCCGATTGACTCAGAAGAAGGTAAAATTTTAGTGGTACGACTTGGATGAGAAGAACTTTCAGGAATTGAATACTAGACTAACCACAACTCCAGTGTTAGCTCTACCTAAGGGCTTAGATGATTTTGTTGTGTAATGTGATGCTTCTAGGATTGGTTTGGGTTGTGTTTTGATGCAGCGTGGTAAGGTGATTGCTTATGCTTTGAGACAAATTAAGACTCATAAGAAGAACTATCCTACTCATGATCTTGAGTTGGCAGCCGTGGTCTTTGCTTTGAAGATTTGGAGACACTACTTGTATGGTGTGCATGTGGATATATTTACCGATCATAAGAGTCTCCAATATGTGTTCACTCAGAAGGAGTTGAATTTACGACAAAGGAGATGGCTCGAGCTCCTTAAAGATTATGATATAAGTGTGCTTTACCATACGGGTAAGGCCAATGTTGTGGTGGATGCTTTGAGTAGATTGTCCATGGAAAGTGTAGCTTCTATTAAAGAGGGAAAGAAGGAATTGGTTAAAGAGGTTCATAGGCTTGCTCGGTTGGGAGTTCACCTTATGGACTCGACTGAAGGTGGTGTTATTGTGCAAAATGGTTCTCAATCTTCCTTAGTGGCTGAGGTGAAGGCAAAGCAAGACAATGATCCAGTTTTACTTCAGCTTAAGAGTACAGTTCATCAGCAGCGAGTTGAGGTTTTCTCCCAAGAGGGAGATAGTATGCTTCGCTATCAGGGTCGTTTATGTATACCAGATACTGATGGGTTGAGATAGAAGATTCTAACTGAGGCTCACAGTTCTAGATATTCCATCCATTCGGGTGCCACTAAGATGTACCGTGATCTACGGGAAGTATTTTGGTAGAACGGTATGAAGAAGGACATAACCGGGTTTATGGCTAAGAGTCCCAACTATCAACAAGTCAAAGTGGAACATTAAAGGCTGGGTGGCATGCTTTAAGATATTGACTTTCCCACTTGGAAATGGAAAGCGATCAATATGGAATTAATTACTGGGTTGCCTCGTACTCGAAGGCAGCATGATTCCATTTGTGTAATTGTCGATCGGATGACCAAGTCATCCCATTTCTTGGCTGTTAAGACTACTGATTTAGCAGATGACTATGCCAGACTCTACATCCGAGAGATAGTTTGATTGCATGGTGTTACTTTGTCTATCATTTCAGATAGAGGTCCTCATTTTACATCTCAGTTTTGGAGATCATTTCAGAAAGGTTTTGGTACCCAGGTGAAGCTTAGCACAACTTTTCATTCTCAGTCAGACAGTCAGGAAGAGCGTACTATTCAGACTTTGGAGGATATGTTGAGAGCATGTGTGATTGACTTCAAAGGTAATTGGGATGATCACTTACCTCTTATTGAGTTTGCCTACAGTAACAGCTCACTCTAGCATCCAAATGGATCCGTATGAGGCACTTTATGTCCGAAGGTGTGTAGATCTCCTATTGGTTGGTTCAAGGTTGGTGATGCAGCCTTGATTGGTCCAGATTCTATGCATGAGACTATAGAGAAGGTTCATCTTATTAGGGAAAGGTTGAATACCGCTCAGAGTTGACATAAATCTTATGCGGATGTGAGGAGAAGGGAGTTGGAATTTGAGGTTGATGATTGGGTTTTCCTTGAGGTGTCACCCATGAAGGGTGTGATGAGGTTTGGCAAGAAATAAAAGCTTAGTCCCTATTTTGTAGGTCCTTATCGGATTCTGAGGAAGGTTGGTAAGGTTGCTTATGAGTTGGAGTTGCAACGGAGTTGGAAGCGGTTCATCTACTTTTCCATGTTTCCTTGTTAATGAAGTGTGTTGGTGATCCAAGCTTGATTATCCCTTTGGAGGATGTGGGTGTGAAGGATAGTCTCACCTATGAGGAGGTTCCCGTGGAGATCCTTGATCGTTAGATTTGGAGGTTGAGGAACAAAAAAGTTTCTTCGGTAAAGGTTCTTTGGAGAAATCAACTTGTTGAAGGAGCTACCTGGGAAGCGGAAGAGGCCACGAAACCCAAATATCATCATCTCTTTCCTTCCGATTCAGTTTCAGCTTGAGGTACTAGTTTCCTCCTTAGTATGTCCCTCAGATTCTATTCCATCAATTCATCTTATGATTCTAGCATGCATCCATGTTTTACGAAGTTAGTTTATCATGTTTTCAAGTTGAGAAGTTCAGTTTTTATGTTTACTCTTTGATTTCCATGTTTTGATTTTTGGTTGGGCTGTTTTCTCCTCAATTTTCCTTATTTAGTCTTCATTCAAGGACAAATGATTCCAAGGGGGAGATATTGTAACACCCCAGAAATATATCCAGCTATCTAAGTTAAAAAGTCTCAGAAAATTCATGTTCCAGGGATTATGGGTCCAAACGACGGACCGTGGTTTGAACCACGGGTCGTGGAATGGATCCGTGGTTGCCTTATGCTGGTCTACCCTCAGGTCTGAGAACCATGAGCGGTTTTCACAGACCATAGTTAATTCTACGGGTCGTGATTCTAACTCGTGAAATCAGACTTGTAGGGTGACAGTGCCCCCAGGAACCATGAGTGAAGATGATGACTCGTTATTCAAACGATGGATCCGTCTTGTTTACTCGTGGAATTAGATCATAGGGATGGTTTCTCCCAGGTTCTATGACTCGATTTGATGACCCGTTATTCAAATGACAGATCCATCCTGTAGAGTCATAGACTGTCTTCTGCAGGCTGTCCAGATGACCAGGTTCCACAAATTGGAACCATGAGTCGTCATCCAAATGATGACCCGTGGAACCAATCCATAGAACCTGAAGCCGACTCTTTTTCCTGATTTTTTCAAGTTAAATCCCAGGGGAATTTTAGTCATTTCCCACCCTTTTAACTCCTAACTGAGGTCATTTATGCTATTTCAAGTAGGGTTTTCACCCTTATTAGCCTAAGTTCCTTCTCATTACTTCACTCTTCTCCTAAAAAGGAAAAGAATCCCCCAAGCTCAAGGTCTCAAACTCCAAGTTCAAGCCTCCTAAGTATTTCCAATTCAAGTGGGTTATCTTCAATCAAGGTATGTGGGTAATAAACAATGGGTTCCTTTCACTCTTGTGCCCAAAACCCCTAATTCAAATTTTGATTTTATGATCTTCAAATTAGGGTTCTTATCCAATTGTTATGGGTTTTTCCAAATATGACCTTCTCATGATTTGATTATGAAATTGCTATTAAAATCGCATGATTTCACATGGTTTTTTTGCATGTTAACTCTTATTTCATGAATTGAAGTTTAACCATGGAAATCTCTACATGCATAAAGTTGATTTGCGTAAATTAGGTTTTGATAAGCATATTCCTTATGGACTTTCAAGCATGTGCATGCCTAGTTCCTAAGATTCTATGAAAGTATATGTTTAATGAAAATTGAACTAGAGCCATGCAAATTTTACAAGTCATGAAGTATGCAAGTCTTCCCATGTTATGAAGTATGATGCAAGATAAGACACCCGATGTTCCATCAATGCTCATGAATCAATTTCAAAACCCTAATTCATGAGTAGTATGATGATTCGGGGTATGAAAATATTATGAACAAGTTTGGCATTTGATATGTCATATGTATGTGAGCTCATGTCATGTATATATATATTTTGGGAGTAGTATTTAGCACCGAATTGGACCAGGTGGGAGTACCCTTAGTCCCAGAACTACGTGCCACCGTAGGTTGCCCTTTTGAGGCTTATGATGACAGGATCCTGGTATGAAATGGTTCTAACCTTGGCCGGTTAGAACAACTCTTTCAGTGTAGGTGCAAGACACTGAACTCCATGTAGCTCAGCATGGTTTAATGTCGGTTAAGAGAAACTCCTGCATGCTTCTTTTACGCTATGAAGTTATATGACCTTATATTTGAAACTTAAACCTTTTTCATGACTTATGCTTATTATCTTATTACTTGTTCATGTCTTTCTCTTTATGTAATGAATCACTTTAAGCATGTTTTAAACTGTTTTGTCATGATTTATGCATCACCCTCATACTCAGTACATTCCATAGTACTGACGCATATCTTGCGCTGCATCCTTTGATGATGCAGATTCAGGTGTTCCTTCTCAGACTCGTGGCTAGAGTTCCCAGGCCACATCTTATCAGCTGGTGGTAAGTCCTCTTAGGTCGAGGACTATATATGTTCCTAGTTATGTTAGCTTCTTAATTCTGTACTTCGAGTTAGCTAGGGTCTTTTCCTGGTAACTCCTTATGTCATGTAGAGGCTTTTCATACATAGACAGTATCTGAAGTTCTTTCTAGACTTTGTATCATTATGTGATTCCAGACTTGTCTATTAGGTTATCTACTTTTGGATTTCCCCTATTATACTTCCGCTCTTATTTATTATAATGCTTGAGTATGCCATGACCAAGGGGTTAGCTTGGGGCACTTGTGGTCTCAAGTCCCGTGTTACGTCCAGGGGGTGACTTCGTGGCGTGACAGTCCTCCCTCCCCAACCCCCTCCACGCCATTTTTTTTACTAAGAATTGGATAATAGTAGCATATATTTGCACAAAATTACAGAGTAAGTGGTGCATTTCTACTTGAGGAAAAATGAGATAAAATTATTAAAGGTTCAATAGAAGCATCATTCAATTGAAAAAGCCACCTGTGAAATTGAGAAGGACATGCGGGACTAGTATCCTCACTTGTTTTTGGATTCAGGTACAAATTCTTCTTGACATAGCTCTTTTCTTGATTGATCATTTGGGGATGAATGATGGGTAAATTGGTATTGTTGTATCAACTCTTTTCATTGTTATGGGTGAGCTAATGGTGCGAGAAATCAAGGTTAAAATATTTTTGAAATTGGAAGTTTAGATTTTTAGGCTAGGCCAGTCTTGGACAAAATCTGGGCAAGGTGACTTCTAGGGAAATACGGGGAGGTATTGGGTTAAGTTATTAAATATTAGCTTATTTTTATTTTATCTAAGGTGATAAGGAGTCCGTAGGACTTTTCAAAAGTAAATTCGGGTTAGTAAAACTCTCGATATTGAACTTGACGTAAAAGGTTAGTTCGGTACATCATGGTTTGAGGGTGTGTTGTGAAAAAGGTAAAACTGGGAGATTTTCTGAATTTTTACCTCGCTACACCCGCTATAGAGGGTGAGAGGCTGCTATAACAGAGAAATTCCTGCTATAGCAGGATTCAAAGTCGATCAAACTCGCTATAGTGGGAGGTGGCCGCTACAACGATACTGCTATAGTGGCACTGGGTTGCTATAGAGGTGTTAATCGCTGTAAATATAGAAACTTCCCCCAAAAATGCTCATTATTTCACAAAAGCGTTTTGGGGAAGGCAGAGGTGATTTGGGGAAATTACTACTGATTTTCCACTAAGATTCTTTGTTAAAGTAAGTATTTTATCCCCGTAAATTAGTACTTCGATTCCTATGCCTTAAAATCAATAGTTACAGTCCTTGAGGAGGGTTTAGCTTGACCTAAGCTGAAAAATCTGGTGTAAGAAGGATTTTAGGTGTAGAAAACCTTGGGTTTTATTTGTAAACTGTTTATTCATGATTATATTATAGTAATTCGCTAGTGTAATCATAAAATTTATTGTACTAGGTGAATTATTGGTAGGAAAGCCCTAGGTTGGGTAGAATGATCATGAGTTTGGCTTGGGAGTTCGAGATTAGGCTATAATCTGTGAAAATTAAGGTCATTGGTTAAAATATTATTTGCAATTCTGTTTTTAGACCACAATCAAGTCGAAGCTTCAAGAAAGGGAAAGGCTCAGGTTTGGTAGAGCATTTCAGACTTGGATTGAGGTAGGTGATAGTTATTGCAAACCAATATGTGTTATGTGTGCATGACTGTCTCATTAGTATTACTTACACAATACATATTCAGGAAAAAAGAATGATTGTTAAATGATATCCTAAGTATTAATCACATGCAATGAGTCTGTATTGAAAACTTGTTGGTTGTACAAGTGTTGTATGCTATCATTGTGTATGTGATATCTATTGCTCATTGGTTGGCTCTAGTACCACGTCTAGTACAAGTTCTAATACTTATTGGTTGGCTCGGGTACCACGCCTGATACAGGTTTTATGCTTCCTTGGTTGGCTCGGGTACCATGCCAGTACAATACATGGACAAGAGCTCATCCCCTACAGATCATGACTAGTGGGCAACTATAAGTCCCTTAG
Source organism: Jaltomata sinuosa (assembly GCA_003996215.1). Classification (NCBI taxonomy): domain Eukaryota; kingdom Viridiplantae; phylum Streptophyta; class Magnoliopsida; order Solanales; family Solanaceae; genus Jaltomata; species Jaltomata sinuosa. The sequence continues at coordinate 203,104 of QJPP01000272.1, read as the reverse complement.
CATATGTGTACGGGTTATTTACTATTCATTGTTGTTGTTTATGTTAGTTTCTTGAGTGAACCGGGCTTATCTATTTTTGATGTTCATTAAATGTTGGTTTTTTGAGAGGGCCGAGATTTATTATTACTAGACATACATGTTGGTCCTTTAGTGGCCGGGTTGGTGCATTTAAGTGCTAAGGTGGTTTCTTGTGTAAATCGAGGTTTCATGTTAAATGCCATTGATGATGTCCCAGGGATCCTTCTTGCAAGCTGTGACATAATTATATGTGATCTATTTACTTGCATAGTTGGGCATGACTTATATGGTTGTTGAGTCCGATTGTTGACTGGGAGTCTTATTGGTAGTCATATGGACTTGGCTGATTATATGTTGTCTGGTCATACTACGTGATTGTTGTTTGTTCATATTTCATATGTTGGAAACTAGCCGATAATCCTACCAGTGCATTATTGTTTCTTGTGTACTGATACTGCACTTGCTTTTCTTTTATTGAGAACAGGGCATATTCTGGCGGCTGTTACGAGACCTCAACTGTGAGTTTGATGACTTCTGAATTCAAGGGTAGCTGCATCTTCTGGGCTACCATGAATTCCTCAGTTATATCTAGTCCATTGTTCGGACCTAGACTTTATCATGTTTGGGGTTACATCCCCGTTCTTTTAGATAGTTAGTATAGAGTTTCGGTACAACGACATTCAAATTCTAGGGGTTATATTCTAAAAGTTACTTTACTTTCATTTTGAACTATAAATTTCTTGTTTATTAATGAAGATTGCTTAGTTGCCTTATCCTTTTGGTTAAGTGTTGGGTTGGTTTTTAATTCTCCCACCGGAGATTTAGTGTGAGTGCCACTCGCGGCGGTTTAGGTCATGACAATTTGGTATCTCAAAAAGCTAGAAAAATATATTTCAAATAAAAACAAATAAAATTATTTTTTTATTGAGTTTAAGACCTCCCATTTAATTTTGGTCTTAGAACACCAATATGCTTGAGCTGCCCCTTCTAAAATCCGTGACCTGAGAACTCAACAATGGTAGAAGGAATGAGATTGAAACTCATGGAAGATAAGTTGTTGCGACATGATGAAGTTTTGGAGGATCTTACCACTACTTACAGAGAACTCAATGAGACACAAACTGGAATTAGAGGAACTTTGGAGCTGACTTTGGATCGATTGACTGCCCTAGAGAGGGCACCACAAAGAGCACCTAAGATTATAAATCCTGGTAGAAATGGTCTACTTCCAAATTCTACACAGGAAGCTAAAGGGAAGCGACCTATTCCCCCTTCTAAATGGGAACTACCTATCTTCGAGGGAGTTAAACCTAAGGTCCTACGTAAGTGTGAGAGGTACTATAATTTGTATAGAACTGATGATAAGCAGAAGGTAGAAGGTGGTGCCTTATATCTGGATGAGCTTGCTGAAACCTGGTATAACTCACTTGTTCTGAGTAGAAGAGTAGTCACTTGGACTGAATTTAAGGAGGAATTATGCGTGAGGTTTGGGGAAACACTGATATAATATACAATGGAAAAGTTCAACAAACTCTCCCACATAGGAACTGTGGAGGAATTCCTAGGAAAGTTTGAAGATTTGAAGGCACAAATGATCATGAGGAATCCTTCTTTAATTGAAACACACTTTCTATCTAGCTTCATTGGGGCCTTGAAAGAGGAAATCAAGTTTGGGGTTAAGATGTTCAAGACCACTACACTGTGGTAAGCCATTGAGCATGCTAGACTGCAAGACAAGACCATAGAAGCAACTCAGAAGAAGAAAGAGTGGTGATCAAAGCTACTGCACTTCCTGGTGGATCAAATTACCCCAAGCCTACTGTTGTGAGAACCACTAGACCTAACACTTTCAGGACAAGACTTGTGGTGTATGAATACAAAAAAAAAAAAATATTTTAGGTGTGGTTTAAAATACTATACATGGCATAAATGTAAAGCCAAACATAGTTGAGTCATCACTAAGCACAATGTTTGCAAATAAATCTCTTCTAATATCATCATTGTATCTCATGATTGAGTTGTAGGATTTTTCATGAATTCTTGTCGATCTATTTCCAACTAATGATGGCTGGAATAGGACTTTAGGATGACAGAATCTCTCAACACCTATAATGATTATTTGTCCATATGGAAGCTCATAATCTATATCAACTGCTAATGCATCTTTTGCCTTCTTAACCTCATGGTCAAAATTCAGAGTCCAAGTAGGTTCTGAACACTCGGTTCATCAACTCTATAAAAGCTGATGGGGAATTGGTCAACCCAAAAGACATGACTAGGAACTCATAATGGTTGTATCGAGATCTAAAAGAAGTCTTTGGGATGTCCGCAACCCTATCCTCAATTGATGATACCCTGATCTTAAGTCAATCTTAGAGAACACCGCTGCACCTTGTAGCTGGTCAAACATATCATCAATATGCGGCATCAGATACTTGTTCTTAATGGTCACCTTTTCAACTGAGTGTAGTCGATACACATACACATGGACCTATCTTTCTTCTTCACAAACAGAACATGAGCACCCAACAGAGATACAGTAGGCCTGATGAACGCTCTACTCAACAAATCCTTGAAGCAAATCCTTAAGCTTCCTCAACTTGGTTGGTGCTATCGATATGGAATAATAGAAATGGGCTGAGTGCCCGGCTCAACAAAAATACTGAAGTCAATATCACAGTCAGGAGGAATACCCAATAGATTAGAGGGAAATATATTTGAATACTTGCAAACCATAGGAAATGATTCAAGTAAAGGTGTGGTGCCACTAGTATCATGGGCGTAGGCAAGATAGGCCAAGTACCCCTTCTGAACCAGCCGTTGGGTGCTTAGGAAAAATATAACTCCCTTTGGTATGTGGCTATCGGCACCCTTCCATTTAATTGGAGGGATACCCGGCATTTGAAAAGAGACAGTCTTGGCAAAGTAATCCAAGACCGCGTGATAGGAAGACAGTGAATCCATGCTTAAATTCACATCAAAATCAACCATCTCTAGTACAACCAGGTCTACCCAGGTGTCGTACCCTAGAATAGTAATCATACAAGCCCGATAAACATGATCCACTACTAAAGAATCTCCTATTGGGGTAGCTACATGCAAAGGTGATAAGCCGGTTATCTACTAACTTATTGAGCCTTTATTCATAAATTATTGCTATGCTTTAATGAGATTTAGAGGTTCTTATGGCCTTCATTGATATGAATACAGGTACTCTTGGTCAGAAGTGGAAAACAAGGAAATGGACCTAAAAGAGCTTGAAAAGAATTGAAGTATGAAGATGAGTAAAAGAGATGAAGTATCTGCCGAGAGGTGCAGCCACCATGTGATATGCACAACCCTTGGTGCAGTCTGCACCTCCCTTCGCACGGAGTTCAAACGTAAAAGAAGATTTTGCTGAGAGGTGGATCCGCCATGCAATACGCACAATGCCTGGTGTGGTTCGCACCTCCCATTGCATGACACTCAAAGATCAAGCTAAGTCACTGGTCTGATGGGACTGAGTTATGCGATGCACACAATAAGACGTGTAATCGAACGTCATGTCGCACAGCTCCCAAGGGGCATTTTTGTCCACTTTTATGTGAAAATTTGAGAACCTTCTAAAACTCAATTTGGGCATAGTTTTTGATAGTTTTGATAGTTTTTGAATAGTTTGAGACAAGTCTTCTCTCCCAAGTAAAGATAGAGTGTTTTATTCCATTCTCTCTATGTTCAACCTTGGATTCACCATTATTGTACTATTGAGCTTGGATATTAGTTATTAGCTCCATTAATAAAAAGGAATTTGAATACCCACTTGGTATAATCTTTATTTCCTTTAGCATGAATGACTAGTTTCCTTGTCTAGGGGTATGTGTGTGATGGGTATTTGAATTTGGATATGGGTCTTATTTAATTGTGCTTATAATTGCTAAATTGATATGAATCTAGTGAATTCTCCATGTTTTAACTCTAAAATTGATGGTTGCAAACATTGATAGAAAATACTTGATTATGTTCTTGCTTGAGAAAGCGGTTCATAATTTTGGATGAGAATTCACTAGTGGGTACTTGGGATTTTCATTTAGGTTGAGGCTAGAAATAGCTCAATTCGCCAGTAAACACCCATTTAAGAGTCTAAGCTAGAGATAGTGTGACTTCTCCAAGCTTGTATTGGTTGGTTAATGTTGAAACCATGGTGCTTGAACAAAGACCACCGAAAATATGTTTGTTGGATTGAAAGATTAACATTCATAACTAAAACCAATGCTGCCCATGTCGTTTATTAAGAATTTGTATAATTGAACAAGTACCCATCCCACGTTTAAGTCCCATCGGAAACATATCCCTAGTCGTCCTCTCTCTTGATACAAATCCCTTTTTACTTTACTAATTTGTTTGGAATTGCAATTGTGATAGATTTCTAATTCCCCGATTCCCCCTCTTTTTTTACTTTTATTTTTGTTTGAACGAATACTCTATTGGTGATTAATATACGACAATCTTATAGGTGACTCGACCATTTCTTTGTGGGATCGACCCCGACTCCCGTCGAGAATATACATTTTTTTTCTCTAACAATCGCTATCACCTCTGTATGGAAAGTGTTACTTGAATGTTATCAAAAATAGCATCATTGCCGGGGAATTGTTTTTGAATAGCCTTTTGATTGACGTTAGAAATCACTTTGTGAGTTTTTGTGAGTTTTTGCTTTGTTTTGTTATTTTTTATTGTTGAGCAGGCCGCCCATGTGCGAAGTGGGTGATAATGAAAGTGTAGATAGATTCATGGACGCAACCTTTAAGCCCAATATTCAAGGAGGAGTAGGTGCAATCCTCCTACCTCTCATGGTTGGTAATGCGGTGTTTCATGTCACGAGCACCATGCTCAACCTCATACAAATGAAAGGATTGTTCGGAGGGGCTGCACATGAGAATGCAAATAGGCACAGCTGTAATTTCATTGAAATTTTCTAGCCTTTCATCTTCCACAACATCCCCTAAGAATTTATTCGACTTTACTTATTTTTATTCTCTTTCACGGGAGAAGCCACGGTCTGGTTAGAGGAGCTTCTGGAAGGCTCAATCACCACATGGAATGGTCTTGTCAAAGCATTTATAGTGAGATTCTTCCCTCCCTCAAGAATGATGCAATTGAGGGATGAAATCACTAATTTTTGTCAACTCCAAGATGAACCATTACATGAGGCATGTCTGAGGTTTAAAAAGAAACTCTTGTTATTCCCCAATCATGGATTAGCGGACAATGTCCTGCTCCAATGATTTTATAGGGCTTTGAATTCAATGAATAAGTCTGTGGCCGACAATCTTGTGGGTGGTATCTTCACAGACCAATAATATGGTATCACATTGGCTCTTCTAGAAAGGATGACCAGGATAAATTGTGGTTGGTACATGAGGGAGGCAGATGTTCCTCCCACGGGTGTGACCTCATCTATTTTGACAAATGAAATTCTATGTAAAGATAAGGAAAGAGATGAGGCTATGGCTAAAATGCTAACACAAATCGATCTCTTAGCCAAGCATGTGATGGGTACCGATAATACTAAAAGTGTAAATGCCGTGAGTACTCTGGAGCTTCAAACAAGTGAAGAGGAGCTATTTAGTATTATGGATGGGAAGATTTGCTATTTGTCGGTGGGTTCTCGACCCGTGTATTGTCACCCGAGGGACGAGAATCTAGGTTGGATCAAAGATAAAGAGTGCGATAGCCATTGGAGAGATCGTGAGAAAGAAGGTGACTGATATAATCACCGAAGTTCAAATCCTTATGTGCCTTCTCCAAAGGCCGAGGCCACTAATCAACCCACTGTGAGAAACCCCGAACACTCAAAAATTAAATATATGTTGTCCCATGTTTGGAAGAAGGTTGAGTCAACTGATAGCAGAGTGAAGGATCTTAAGAGCAAAGTGTCGACTCTTCACCAAATGGCGAGCTTACACTCGGCTTGTATCAAGCATCTCAAGGCGCAAATGAACCATTTTTCCACCCAAATGAACCCTTGAATAAAGAGGACACTCTCTAGTGACAACACAATAAATCTAAAAAATGATGGCCATGTTATGGCTATTGTCACAAGGAATGAAAAAGTGAGTGGTATAGTGAATAAGCCTAGTATGGAGGTTGTTTTAGAGCCGACAGTTATAAGCGAGGCTGATATTGTGAGTGAGAAGAATGATGAAGAGTCGGAAGTTGGGGTAAAGCTTAGTGCACCCAACGTTCTTGTGAATGATGATGCTTGTGAAGAGGAGAAGGAGGCTGAAGCATCTTCTCAAGTGGCTATAGATATTGAGGAGGAAACTCCTAATGTTCTAAGTATGCCGACCACAAGGCCTAAGGGGACTCCTTTATACCCGCAAAGATTGGCCAAAAAGAAGGAGGAGAACCAATTCAAAAAGTTTGCTGACATATTTAGCAAACTTTCTATTAATATCCCTTTGGTCGAGGCATTAACGAAAATGCCCAGGTATGCAAAGTTTACGAAAGAGCTTCTCAAAAAGAAGTATGTTGTTGATGTGGGTACCATTGAGATATCACACAGTTGTAGTGCTGTGATGACAAGTAATATTACTACAAACCAGGAAGACCTGGTCGCATTTACCATACCTTGAACCATCGGGTTGTTTGTGTTTTAAAAGGCGTTGTGTGACTTAGGAGAGAGTATCAACTTGATGCCCCTAGTGATATTCAAGAAGTTAGGCTTGGGTATGCCCAAACCTACATCTATTATGATATATTGGTCAAGGTGACAAGCTCATCCTACCGGCCGATTTTGTTATTTTGGATTGTGAAGTGGATATTTAGGTGCCCATCATATTGGGGCTACCATTATTGGCTACGAGGAGAGCCTTAGTTGATGTAGAACTCGAAGAGCTCAAATTCTGAGTGGGGAGTGAGGAGGTGACCTTTAATGTATGCCAACCCACAAAGCCACCAGACGAGTTTAGAGTTGTGTTCGTGGGGAGTGAGGAGGTGACCTTCAATGTATGCCAACCCACAAAGCCACCAGACGAGTTTAGAGTTGTGTCCATGATAAATGTTGAGGGCAAGTTTGTGGATACCCATGATAAGAGTGTGAAGAATAAGGAATCAGAGCCTTTGATGTTGCCACTGGGGAAACAAGATGATGTAATGAAGGCGTTGATGGACCAATTCCCTTGCTTGGGTCTCCATTTTAGCACATTCAAAAGCTTTAATTTTTCCTTTTCTCCCTCTAATATTTACTTGTGGTAAGTTTCTCGATGTTAAATACTTGTTTTTATGATGATGGGAACTCATATTGTGAAGCATGCTCCTTTATTCTTCCATGTTGATTTTGGGTGAGATTCAAAATTTTAGGTCCCTAATTTTGGGTTATATTGTTGATTTTGCTTAGGATTAACTTGGTAGAACTTGAAGTTATGATGATACATGTTGTTTGTGGTAATTTTTAGCCTTAAAATTTGTGTTTTGGGTGAAGTCTGAGTAACCCACTTGTGTTGGTGCATGATTTGGCCCTATGATAGATTAGGTGACGTCATTATTAAGGGAAAATCATCATCTTCATGAGGTTGTTGTTAAAAAATTGATGTTTGGGGCTGAAATTCTTACTACCTTTGTGCCCATGATCTGTTTAAATTGAATGTGTTATTAGGTATATGTTCTTGGTGGGTGGTATAATAAATTGTTTTTGTGAATGTGCCTCCTGAGTTGTTAATTGAAGGCTTACCCAATGATAGACAGGGTAACATCCTTCTTAAAGGAAATCGTTGAGCTCTTCTTTGGTTTTGATTATGTTGATGTATTCCGGAGAAGTCTGAGTATTTGGATGACTTGTTTTGGTAATGATTATGCTTAGCCCTATTGAAATTATTGGTATGATGCATCTGTCCAGTGCATTCCATAGGTGTTGTTATGTGAATCACATATGTAACACACACGAAGACAAGGAATTGTAAAGTTCCATCTGTTTCCTTGTGCGTTTCGCATGTGACGCGCAGACCTCTACGTCTGAAACACACAAGACTCTGCATGCTTTTGATTAAAGTTGCTAGTTTACTGGAATGAGAGGCGAAGTGCCATGCGATGAACACTTTGTCTGGTGCGAATCACACCAGCCTTCGCACCCTACAGAAGAATCCAACACAGGTTCTGGTAGTTTGTGCGATGCGCACTTCTCCTGTTGCAGTCCGCACAAGCCATTAATTACCTATTTTTTTCTTCTTTTTTGCATTCTAATTTCTTGTCATTTGTTAACTTATTGTAGCGTTTTCTTCTTTTAATTAGTTCAAACATGTAAGCATATGGTGAGTATAAGCATGGTGCCTATCACTAACATCCATTTGCAAGAATATGGCTCCTAATAAGCATCATCGGAAAAGCTGTGCTACGAATCAAGCTTCAACATCCAAGAATCTGGGTGTCCTTGTACAAGAGAAGGGGCCTTTTGAATCAGAAATCTGGTTTGGCCTCAATGGAATGTAGGCCTACTATCTTAAGTTTCGGGGGAAGCGACCATTCTTGGAAGAGAAAGGGTTTGATGTGGAAGCCTTTGAAGCTGATTTCCCAAACATCCCCAAATAGTTTCGCATAAGGATCTGAGACCACTTTGCCAAATCTCCTGGCCCATATTTCCTTGAGTTGGTGTGGGAGTTCTATGTCTCATATCGGGCTAGGCAAGATAGTTTAAAGCATAAGGGCCCAACAAGCAGGCTCACGTGCCTTGATCTCATTTGGGTGAGGGGCAAGGAAATAGATCTTACTCCTGCGGCCATCCATTTTGCTATATGGCATGATGAACCAATTCCAGTGTCAAGATATTTGGAATATGTGGCTATAAAAGAGGACCAATATGAGTGGGTTGCGGGTATCATTGTTGAAGGAACTCCTCTTTGGCCCATCTCAAAAGGACCCATCTATCGATCAGATCTCAAGTTTGAAGCTCGAATGTGGTTAGATTTTGTATGCGCACAACTCATCCCAACTGGGCACAAAACTAAGGTGACTATAAAGGTGGCCATTCTCATTGCTTATATCATGTCTAGCCTCCCAATACATGAAAGGAAGATCACTGTCGAACAACTCAAGCGGAGATCTAGACACAAGTCCACCCTCATGGATTTTCCTATTCTAATAAGCTTACTATGGTTCCAAGCAAACTGCCCCCGGTTTCAATCATTGGATAGAACAAGCCAAGATACTAGCATGGTTTACTTGGACACTAGGCGAGACAAAGATACCCCACATATCAAGAAAAGATACCTCACTCAAACTCCAAGTGCTACGGGAGGCAATGCTGATGCTCAGATTGTTGCTCATGATCATGTGGACATTTCATCCCCATCTCAGAAAGCATCAAACACCAACCATATGGCTTCCAAATCCACATATACTTTGGGTAATTTTCTTAAACTTGCTCACCTTGTTAGCCATAATAAGGGATGCCTACACAAGTTGGCTAAGAACATTCCAAGCTTGATCCAATCTACCATCAAATCGGCTTTGAAGCCGGTAGTGTCGAGTGTGAGTAAACTATGTGCTTGGATGGATACCATAGAAGTAGATTTGGATGAGATTTGGCAAATGATACCACATGTTGAGCCAAATATATCTAATTGGGATCTTAATCTACCGGCCCCAAATTCAAATTCACCTCCGAGGGTTAATAGTCTGCTCGATGATTGGTGTACGAGATGGGATCCGAATGAAGAAGATGGCACATCTGGTATCCAAGAGATGATTGAGCCGACCTTATTGGCTCCCGATACCCCAGTACTACCTACCCAGCATCACCGGTACCTCAATCTCCTTGGCCATCTCAACAATTTTACTCAAGAAGGCGTCATCGCCACCATTAGTATCACCAGGGAGTTTTTGCACTCATTCTTATTTGTATAATTTTATTTGTACATCGAGGGCCATGCTTACTTTAAGTCTGGGGGGTCTGTAATTATTGATCACTCACCTTATGCTGGATACTTTGCCCTTACCGGGCCTTTTTGTGTTATTTTGATGCTTTAATGGTGCCCTCACCGGGCTTGATGTTTTTAAATTTTGTTTGCTTGTGTTGCTGGGTTGGTCCTATACGATTCCATTATTTCACTACTCATGCCTTGCAAATGCACTAAGGGCCTACGCCGAGGCTTGTTTTCAAATGACTCATGAGTGCTTTAAATTTGTAGTTGCCTTGTTAATAGTAGATTAGCAATAAACTCCGAGGGTTTTCTTAATACCGCGGTTCTTTCCCAAGGAGAAAATATTTTCTTTACTTTACTTTTTATTTTATTATTGTGTCAAACCAGATTGGTGTTTTCCTATGATAGATTGAGAGACGACTTTCTTGATGTAAAATGTCAAGTTTTAGTCTTAGATTGAGTATGTGCTTTGCTTGTCTCGAAATGGACCCATTGAAAACAAAATCTTGGCAAGAAGTTTTTTTAAATCGAAGAAAAGAGGGGAAATGAATTTTGAGAAAAACATTCTCTTGTCATGACTTGCACACTCTTGGTTTGGCTTGATCGATTCACAAACGAGTGTGTAATGAACTCGGAATAGCTTGTCAAAAGTCATTTGTCCCAATTGATTTTGAGACTAAGGTTGAAAATTCTTATGATGTGATGCCTTGTGTGGTGAGGCTATCCTTTGATTCTTGTGCATGTGTGTTATCTAGAACTTTCCCCAAATGTGATTCAAGGCAAAATCCTAGATGTGACCAAGCTTGAAAGATGATCTTAGGCCCTTTTTGAATAGCCACTTCACCCAAATGACTTCCCTTGACAATTGACCCTAGTGAACCCCTTTGAGTTTTTGACCTTTCCTTGGCACCTTGTTAACACTTTGACCCTTTTTGGATCCTCTATTCTTGCACCCATCCTCCCTAGTAACTCGAAAGTGAAACATTGGCTAAAAGCCTAAGTTTGGGGGGGGGGGGGAATTAAAATGAAAATATAGGCAAAAGCCTAAGTTTGGGGGCGTATGTACTCAATGTGGAGAATAAAAGGAATGCATTGCAAGTGCAAGGTAGCACATTATATTTGAATTTAAATTTTTTCCAAATCCAATGCAATGAGCAAATTGAAAAGAAAATAATTGGTGCTACCAAGTGATGGTGACACAAGGAGGTTGAATGATCAAATTGAAGAAAAAATCTTAGGTTGTGTGAGGGAGAAATAAGGTGAAATCAAAAGTTTGAAAATGTGAGCATTGTTCGAAATGATAACAAAGAGTGTTAGGGATGTTTAGTCACTTGAGCCAAAATGAAATCCTCACCTTAGCCCTAGCCAACATCGTAACTCATAAGTCCTTAGTGCTTCCGAGCTTGATAACTCTACATTAGTGGCGAATTACATGAAGGGCAAGCTTATGGTTCAATATGTGTACACTTGAACTTTCTTGATAGAGTGAGAGTCTTTTTGGTTCTTTTATCATCCCTTATATTGTGAATTGCATGATTGTGAGTGGGATTCTCTCTTATAGTGAGTGGCATCATGCACTTGAATTGAAACATGAAGTCTCTATTTCAATTGAGAAGAATGAATGAGACAAGTTCTGTGGAGAATCTCGAGGCAAACCTTGATGGTCCATGCCAATGACTTGAGAATCTTACTAATCTTGTTTTGAATGATGAAATCCCTTAATTTTAAATGAGAAATAAAGTCCTTTTGATGATACGTTTTGAAATGATCAATTGCCTTGAGAATGTGGTAGTCCAAATTGAGATAAACATTGTAGTTGAGTCTTTTGTTTGAGTCTTTTAATTATCATTTTTTAAGTTTTTAGAATAGATTAATCTTGTGTGCCTTGATTGAGGTTTATAGCATAATTCATGCCATACCTTGTGAGTAGCTTGCTTGAGGACAAGCAATAGTTCATGTTTTGGGGGTTTGATAAGTTGGTTGATAACCAACTTATTGATCCTTTATTAATGAATTATTGCTATGTTTTAATGATATTTAGAGGTTCTTATGGCCTTTATTGATATGAATTCAGGTACTCTTGGTCAGAAGCGGAAAATAAGGAAATGGACCCAAAAGAGCTTGAAAAGAGTTGAAGTGTGAAGATAAGCAAAAGAGATGAAGGATCTATCGAGAGGTGTGGCTGACATGCGATGCGCACAACCCTTGGTGTGATCCGTACCTCCCTTTGCACGGAGTCAAAAGTAAAAGAAGATTATGTTAAGAGGTGCAGCTGCCATGCGACGCGCATAATGCTTGGTGTGGTTTGTACCTCCCGTCGCATGACACTCAAAGATCAATCTAAGTCATTGGTCTACTGGGACTGAGTTGTACGACGCACACAATGAGATGTGTAATCTCACGTCGTGCCGCACAGCTCTTGAGGGGAATTTTTGTCCACTTTTATGTGATGATTTGGGAACCTTCTAAAACTCAATTTGGGCATAGTTTTTGATAGTTTTTGAATAGTTTGGGACAAGTCTTCTCTCCCAAGGAAAGATAAAGGGTTTTATTTCATTCTCTCCATCTTCAACCTTGGATTCACCATTATTGTACTATTGAACTTGGATATTGGTTATTGCTCCATTAATGAAAAGGAATTTGAATTATCCACTTGGTATAATCTCTATTTCCTTTAGAATGAGTGGCTAGTTTCCTTGTCTAGGGGTATGTGTATGATGGGTATTTGAATTTGGGTATGGGTCTTGTTAAATTGTGCTTATAATTGCTAAAATGATATGGGTCTAGTGAATTCTCCATGTTTTAACTCTAAAATTGATGGTTGCAAACATTATTTAAAATTACTTGTTTGTGTTCTTGCTTGAGAAAGAGGTTCATAATTTTGGATAAGAATTCACTAGTGGGTACTTGGGATTTCCATTTAGGTAGAGGCTAGAAATAGCTCAATTCATCGGAAAACACTCATTTAAGAGTCTAAGCTAGAGATAGTGTGACTTCCCAAGCTTGTATTAGTTGGTTAATGTTGAAACCATGGTTCTTGAATAAAGACCATCATAAATATGTTTGTTGGATCGAAAGATTAACATTCATAACTAAAACGAATTCTACCTATGTCGTTTATTAAGAATTTGCATAATTGAACAAGTACCCTATCCCACGTTTAAGTCCCATCAGAAACATACCCCTAGTCATCCTCTCTCTTGATACAAATCCCTTTTTACTTTGCCATTTTGTTTGGAATTGCAACTGTGAAAGATTTCCAATTCCCCGATTCCTCCCTTTTTTTTAATTTTATTGTTATTTGAACAAATACTCTATTGGTGATTGATATACGACAATCTTATAGGCGACTCTACCATTTCTCTGTGGGATCGACCCCGACTCCCATCGAAAATATAAATTTTGTTTTGCTCTGACGCTATCACCTCCGTATGGAGAGTGTTACTTGAGCATGATAAAAATGCACAGGCAATAAATCACAAGCAGACTCTTGACGGGTAGCATAATAAGTATACACATACGAAAATATAAACCCCAGATCAAACAATGCAGAAGCTGATGATGGCATACAAAGATTGTACCTGTGATGACATCATTTGAAACCTCACCCTTTTGATGGCCTGGAAATGCATACATATGGCTTTGACCGCCATGATCACCTGATATACCAGACTGAGGACCTCTATGAGTACCCTGGGGAACTCTCCTACTACCCTCTGCACCACCTCTGGCCGGTGGTACTGAAGCCCTCGGGGCCTGAAACTGCTGACCATGTTGACTGTCGTGTCTGACTCTAGGACAATCTCTAACAAAGTGCCTTAACTCACAACACTCAAAGCACCATCTGCCTGCTGAAGCCGGGATAGAAGAACCCGTAAAACCAGACTAGATGCCATGGCCTAAATACCTGGAATATGCACCACGAGGAGACTGAACCAAGCCCTGACTAATCTGACTACTCTGAACCTCTATAATCTGTAGTGCAACCTGAATAGGCCAGCTTGGCTGGAAGCATTGCTGGTGCTGACCCCTACTAAAATAGCTTCTAACTCAACATTGTGAACCTCTTATTTCTGCCTCTTTGGGCCTCGTGTACGCCCTCAATAATGCAGGCATGGTCCATAACATCCAGGAAGGACTGGCCGAAAGCTATCATACCCTCTATGGCTAAGTGAAGTTATAAGGTCAACCGTCTAATAAAATGGGGTACCCTCTCGTACTCGGTAGGCATAATCATGGTGGCATGCCTAGCCAGCTCATAGAAATAGACCTTATACTCTATGACAGACATGGAGCCCTACTCCAGCCTAGTGAACTTGTCCATCAACATCTCTATCAAGCTACACAAAACACACTTCCCTAAAAAGGCCTCGGAGAACTGAGCCCAAATAATCTTAGGTGACCCAACTGGCCTACAAGCAATGTAGGACCTCCACCACTATTTCATTGGACCATCTAGCTAAAATGTGTAATATGCTCCGTGTGACTCAACCAAACTGCAGATATGTAACCTCTCCTGTTAGCTAATCAGAAACTTATGAGAATCCTCCCCTTGAGCACCTGAAAACCTCAGGGGACCTAACCGCTGAAACCTACCAAGCATCTTCTGCTTCTCGAAAGACATAATAGGCTCAGTTGGAATAGAAAGAATATTGTAGGAACTGGCAACACCTTTAAATGGGGAGCTACAGTAGCAGGTTACGCTCCTGAACCCTGTATCATTGCCTGAGCTGAAGTCTGAGCCTCGTCCCTGACCTGTGAGCCAATAAGAGTACCAGGAAAAGTTGCGGGCTATGACATATCCTCTAGAAACCCAAGAAGACAAACAAACGTATCATGTAAGACTGCTGTAGCCACAAACTTATCGAGGGATGGGCTGGCCCTACTCTCTCTGGCTCATACTGTACATCCTCAATCTCAATATTTGGCTCTAGCGACAGTAACCTAGTCTAGGCCCGAGCTGGCACCGCAGCCCATCCCTTAACTCTACCTCCGAGTCAACCTCTGCCCCATCCCTTAGCTGGGGCTCTAACTTCAGGCGTAGGAGCCTCGTCCTCACCTGCCACTGATGTCATCCGAACCATCTAAGAAAGAGTGAAACAACAAATATTTAGAAGTTGATAAAGTCAAGGACGCACGATAAGGGATCAAATAAGATGGAGTCCTTCCTAGGAATGCCCTATAGACTCCCTAAGATAGGATACATACATCATCGTACTGATCCATGAGACTCTACTAGACATTTTTATCTTGTACTGGTGAGATCGGTGAACCTAGAGCTCTGATACCACTCTGTCATCATCCAAAATTTGGCCATGATGGCGCCTACTAAAAACCTCCAGTAGGCAAGACAACCCAAGAGATTACGTAAGTACAATAAAATATTCATATAAGAAAAGTGGAAGGGAAATAATACAAGATACGGACCAACAATATAGATATACCAATAGTGCTAAATATACAAAAATGGCCCTAAAGTGACTGGGAAAGACAAACATAGATACAAGAACCAACCTTAGACCTGGTGTCACCATTACAAGAGTGTCTAAAGTATGGAATAATATTGTACAACATACACTGTCTATCCAAAATACAAAATACAGACAGTAAGGGTAGAAGGGAAGAAATAAGGATCTCCAAACATTGGGATCTCACCATGATCCAAACAATAGCTACACACGAACGAGTGGATGGGCACTGAGGGTGGCTTGTACTAGGTGTTGCATCAAAAAAAGATGTAGAGTGTAGTATGAGTACCAAAATATGAGGTACTCAGTAGGCATCATAGGCAGACCGAGCTCAGAAAGATAATATATATTATAAGATACAAGAAGGTAAACTAGCTATAAGAATCCACCTAAATCTAGTTATCAATTGAACAGAATCTAACAGATTGAGAAGATAATAATAATAAGAAAACCAGGCACTTAAAGCAAAATCAATCAACAGAGCAATGCGGTGCAACATGAAATGGATGCGGTTTAGTATGCGATCGATGTGACATGAGTCTGGAATCCCAACATCGGATGAATAGTAAGTAAATATGAGTCCAAAATCCTAGCACTGGACATGCAATAAGTAAATATGAGTCAAAAATACCAGCATCGTACATGCAATGAGTAAACGTGCCCTCCACGGAACTTAAATCAGTAAAAAGAGAGGCATTTTAGCTTTTAAAATCCAAAATTAATATTAAAATAGAACCAATCCTTTTAAAAAATTGAGATGTGTAGTACCAGTGAAAACCTCTTTTAAACTTAAAAACCAACGATTCTTTCTTAGAAAAACCAGTTATGTGCCAATTTCATGACCGCAGGAATGAATATCTGCAATACAACACTCAAGTAAATGCAGAAGTATACACCAAAGATAGGGCAAGGGAACCCTCCAAATAAGGTACTTACCTGAAACTCCGTCCGGTCCAAATTTATAGCCTCAAGCCCATAGTTACACAACAACATAAATAAAGGCAGAAAAATGGAACTATAATGTGAAAATAAACCAAGGCACCTACTCTACCTCTAAAACCTCCTTAAATTATTCTAGGGATTCTAGGCTTGCCATAGCGAAGCTATAAGCTCCTAAACTAAGGACAAGCATGATAGTACTATTCTATAATCCTGAAAATGTCCAAAATAAGTAGAAGACAGTATTTAAGCCTATTTCTAACCTAAGATCTACTCTAACGTTCATGCAACTTATGACATATAAAATCTAACTAAACCAGGTCTAAAAAAAATAAACCATAACCTACCTCGGGGCCGAACTACAAACACAAACCATCAATCATGTGCCTTCCCCTTTCAGATTGCCTCAAAATGCTGTCATGATATCATAAACACAATATGCAGATCAAGACATGGAAAATGACACCCATATTGCGATACAAAAACTCAAGCCAGAAAACGGGTAAGAAAATGACCCTCGGGGTCCGTGCAACAAAATAGAAAACCAAATTTATAATTATATATGCAGTGGATTTCTAAACCCATACCCAAAATTTGAGCACAAACGGGACTCGTTTTGGGGTCCTAAATAGCCCCAAAAGTCCTCTTGATCATGGAATCACAAAAAGAATTTAAACAGAATAAACGAAAGATAACATAAATAAAATGATGGAAAAGGAGCGATGGAGTAGGATGAACTTACCGGGAATAATTGGAGTTGAACAAAAGCTCTAATCTCAGCTTCCAAGCTCTATTTTAATAGTGGAATTCGAAAATGGGGAGAAGAAAATGAAGTTGGGAGCTTATATAGCTGCCTGGGGTCCTTCATTGTGATTACGAGGGACCTCATGTGATGAAGAAGAAAACACTGTCCAAACCATTGTGATCACGATGGTCCAGCCACGCAATCACAAAGGACAAACTGGACCGACTCTCATCCAACCTTCATTGCGATCACGAAGAACCTCTCATGATCACGATGATAAAAAATATAGACTATCGCAAATGCAATGGTCACCTCATGGTCACGGTGAACAAAATGTCCACAATATTACAACAAATACCAGTAAAGTTTCAAGGCTAAAAAGTCACCGGATAGACCCTCGAGATTCATCTGGGGTCCCGTGTATGCAAATAAACTATGCTACCCTACCAAAAATAAAATTTTGAACTCAATGGAATTTATGAAATTCCCAATGGAGATTGTTTTGATAAAAAATGGGCCCTCGCCTAAAAACCAACTTTTACCCAAAAGTAACTTGATAGCCCAAAATGAGTCTGGAAGCCTTGGGACCCAAACTAAAGGTCCCTCTAGCCAAAAATCAACATTTGGAGCTAATAACACTAATGGAATTTCCATTTGAGGCCGTCTTCTCTGAATATTGACCAAAGTCAACTCTTCTAGTTATAAGTGTTTCAAAATAGGGAAATAGGATTAAAACACAAACAAACTATCGAGAACTAAACCGTCATTGTGGGAAAGCTTGAAATGCAGAAATAGCTTGAAAACAAAGAAAATAACCTAAAGGGTCATTACAAGATTATTGTTGTTGAATTGACTTGAAAAGACTATCTAATGACTGATTATATGCTAAGTGTTAAAGTTCTTCTACTTGTTATATGTCTTTCTACTTTCATGTTATATTATTGGATAGGCCTATGATACCTACTAGTACATAGTGTGTTTTACTGTTACTACCCTGTGCTCTTCTTTCGTTGAGTGCAGATCATGTTTTAGAGGCTGAGATGCGACCTTGGTTAGAGTAGAGAGATTTACTGTAGATCCAAGGGTGAGCACTACTTTTCAAGCTGCCATGGATCCTCTATGAGTTGTTGTCCTTCTTTCAGATAATGGAACTCTCTTACTTTACTATTTTTAGTACTTATTGGATATCTTAGACTATGTTGATTTAGAGTTTTGGATGATTATTTTTAGTTCTTGAGGATGTTTTAGTTGTTGAATTATGCACCTTTTCTTATATTATTCTAGAGGTTTAACATTTATTAATAATTCAGGCTAGCTTACTTATTTATGCTTCTAAAATTGGTTTATTGTAAGACTAAGATTTAGGTTGGTTGGTTCTACCTCTAGAGGGTTAGTGTGGGTGTCAATCATGGCCAATTTGGGTCATGATACCTATTTATAGGATCGAGTACCACGCTGATATAGATTGATATTACACTGATGGGAAATAGTTCTGATGGGTACATGGACTCTGGTGTGTCCCTTGCAGGTCATGGCTAGTTGGCAGAAATAAGACCCTTAGCATGTGTATATACTCTTGCATTTATCATTGCATTCATCATTGCATTATTTCATGGTCAGTCATGGTGAGATGGTATTGTGGTTACAAATGAGACTAGAGGTACTAGTTGCACTGGTGAGAGATAGGTGGTCTTAGGTGCCATGTGTTGTGAATATTAGAGGTGACTTCTTTTACATACTTATAGTGGTATTCAGTGAGTTATGTGTACATGATATTACCATTGTTGACTTGAATGGAATAAATTATGTGGGTTGATAGATATTGATGTCTGTCATGTCTATTCGGGCTAAGTAGATGGTTGCAGGTAACTGTACTGTATTTACCTGCATGAAATTATTATTGTATCTGTGAACATTTTATGACTTGAGTCTGAAAAGGTTTTTTTAATCTAAATATGGTGTTTGCTAGGAGAACTTAACGCTTTACAACTAATTCTAAGTGTGTAAGTAATCTTAGGTATGGAATACGTACGAAGGAGAATATGTGAAATAGAATATACCTTGTGGTTGTATCATGACATTAGAGATAGTTAAGAAAGCTAGCTAGAACATGGGAATGTGGTTTCTTGGGATTTGTAGTGGAGTAAGTCTGAGGTATTTTTGGTGTGAGTAATTGTAGAGATGATCTTGTTAAATAATAATGTGGAAGTTATTTGTTATATGTTGATTTTTATGCATGATTTATGTGATTTAATCTCAGTCGGCCGATGATACCTACCAGTATGTGTGGTTGTATTGATGCTACTCTTACTACACCTTTTTTGGTGTATATGTGTGACATGTTGATTGAAGTTTCATTGCATGGGGCAAAGTGTCTCTACCATCAGTTTCCTAGCCTTCTACTCCTCATAAGTGGAAGTTGTGTTGTTTCATTGCCATGTCCTTCTTAGAAGCTCTTGTACATGTTTAGATCAGATTTTGGGTAATGATTGTATTTTCAGTATTAAAAACATCTAGTGTGTATTTGAGTTTTTATAAGTTATTATTGGAAATATTTCAGTTATTGTTGATACTAATATCATTGAAATTGTTTAAAATGACTTTTGTATGCTTATGATTGGGTGGTATAGAATTCTCCTATCTAGATAGATTAGAGTAGGTGTCTACAGATTCTATTATAGTTGGGGTCGTGGTAACTTGGCTATGAGATTACCTATTGTTCATTGATTTTTATATGTGGATTGCATGATCTAATCTTAGTCGGTCAATGATACCTACCAATATATATGGTGTACTGATACCACTCTTGCTACATCTTTTTTGGGTATAGACATGTGATAGATTAACTGAAGCTTCATTACATGAAGTGACGAGTCTCCATCATCAACTTCTGTGTTCTATATTCTGCAGGAGAAAGTTGTGTCGTATATTTTCTTGTCATGTTCTCTATTTAGAAGTTCTTGTACATGTCTAGACTAGATCCTAGGGGAAAGTTGTATTTACTATTTTCAAACAAATATATGTTTTCAAGTTTAATGGAATCTATGTTTACGAGTTTTCACTTGGTTATTAGTATATTAATCTATTTAAATGAATATCACTTAATGATGTTGGGTAAATAGGGTTTCACTTATTGAGTTAGAATTGAGTAGGTGCATGCATGATCCACTATAATTTGGGTTATGACAAAGAAAGAGCTCGTAGGGTTGAGAGAACTGATCTGGATGTAAAAAGTATGAGGAAATAGCCAAGTCATCCTTTTATAAGTGGCTGAGATTTCAATTGCATGGAATATTGTAATGACCCTTTCCGTTATTATAGGTTAGCTAATTGTGCAACAATTGGGGTTAGAAATTTTCTGGAATAGGAAGTTAAAAATATCAGACTAGGCTAGTCTTAGACAAAATCCAAGCAAGGTACGGTCTAGGGAAATTTAGGAAGGGATTGGGTGAATTTAATAAAGTTTAGCTTGTTTTTATGATAGCTAAGACAATAAGGAATCCATAAAACTTTTTCAGAAGTGAATTCAGCTAAGTAGAACTTTCAATATCGAACTTGACATAAAGGGGTTAGTCAGAGATTTCATGGTTTGAGGGTGTGTTGCAAAAAAGGCAAAACTGGGAGGTTTTTCGAGTTTCTTCCTCGCCACACCTACTATAACAAGTGGTAGGTCACGATACGAGCGTCACTATAGCGGAATAATTCCCATTATAGTGGAAGTCAGAGTAGGTCAACTCTACTATAGTGGAAGGCTTCCGTTGCGGCAGTGCCTCTATAATGGCATTGGGTCGCTATAGCGGGGTAAATCGTTGTTAATGTAGAAACTTCCCCAAAAATGTTCATTATTTCACAAATACACTTTGGGAAAGGCTGTGGTGATTTGGGGCAAATTTTACTGATTTTCCACTAGAATCTTCGTAAAGGTAAGTTTTTTATCCCCACAAACTAGTATTTTGATTCCTATGTCTTAGAATCGCTAGTTTTCAGGCCTTGGGGAGGGTTTAACTTGACCTAGCTGTAAAATTTGGTTTAAGAGGGATAATAGGGTGTAAACCTTTTAGGTTTTTGATGAAAAGTTGTTTATTCATGATTGCATACTGTAATTCGCTAGTGTAATAATAAAATTTGGTAGTTTCTAGGTGAATTATTGGTGGAAAAGCCCTCGAATTGGTAGAATGATCATGAATTTGGCCTGGGGGTTTGGGATTAGGCTATAATATGCAATATTTGAGGTCATGAGTTGAAATTGTGTTTGCATTTCTGTGTTTAGACCACAATCAAGCCGAGGTTGCAAAAAAATGGAAAGCTCAGGTTTGGAAAAGTATTTTAGGCTTGGATTGAGGTAGGTGATGGTTATTGTATGTGCATAATAATTGATTCTTAGTATTACTTGTGCAATACATTTTAAGGAAAAAAAGTGAATGATTGTTAAATAATATCCTAGGTGCTAATCACATGCAATGAGTCTGTTTGAAAGCTTGTTGGTTGTACAAGTGTTGTCGATTATCATTGTGGTTGTGATTGTTGTGATATCTGTCATTATTATGGGATGTACCAGTATTTGGACATCTTCACGGGATTGGTTGATGTTTTTCATTGGTTGGCTCGGGTACCACGCTGGTACAATTTTTGTGATTCATTGGTTGGTTTGGGTACCATGCCGGTACAATACATGGCCAAGAGCTCGTCCCTTACAGGTCATGACTAGTGGGCAACCATAAGACTCTTAGCATGTGTGTACATGTTTACTTGTTATTTATATGTGTTGGTTCCTTGAGTGAACTGGAATTTATTGTTACTTGACATACATGTTGGTCCTTGAGTGGCCGGGTTGGTGTGTTTAAGTTCTAAGGTAGTTTATTATGTAAATTAGGGTTCATATTAATTGCCATAGTTGATGTCCTATGGATCCTTAGATGGTCCAGATTACTTGTAAGATGTGACATAACTCTATGTTGTATGTTACGTGTGTAGTTGGACATGGCTTATATGGTTGTTGAGTCAGGTTGTTGACTTGGAGTCTTATTGGTAGTCATATTTAAATTGACTTGTTACATGGTTGTCTTTTTGTACTATGTTATGGTTATATGTTCATATTTCATATTTTGAGGCTGTCCGATAATCCTACCAGTACACTGTCATTTCTTGTGTACTGATACTGTACATGCTCTTCTTTTGTTGAGTACAAGGCATATTCTGATGGCTGCTATGAGACCTCAACTGTGAGTCAGGAGATTTCCGAATTCAAGGGTGAGCGGCATCTTCCAAGCTACCATGAATTCTTTAGTTGTTTCTAGTCCATTGCTTGGACTCAGACTTTATTTATTTAGGGGTTGCATCCCCTTCTTGTAGACAGTTAGTAGAGTTTTTGTACGATGACTTTCAAATTCTAGGGGATTTCATTTCCGCATGTTATTATGATTATTTCCATTTAAGATTTGAATCTTGGGTTAATTAATGACATTTGATTTAGTTGCTTGATTTTTGACTAAGCATTGGGTTAGTTCTTGGTTCTCCCATTGGGGTTTTAGTGTGGGTGCTACTCGTGGTGGGTTAGGTCATGAAAAAGTTGGTATTAGAGCCCTAGGTTTGTTAATCTCATCGTACCAAAATGGGTCTAGTAGAGTCTTGCATAATGGTATAGAGACATCTGTACTTTTCTTCGAGAGTCTATAGGACTTTAGGAAACTATCCTTTCTTTCTTTCTTCGTGCTGTAACTTGATTCCAATTTGTATCTGGCAATCCAAATTGGTATATGATCCCCCTTCATTCTTTTGTCCACAGATGGTGAACACTAGGCGGAATGAAGCGAGGGTAGTAGCTCCAGTTGCATAATCGACTATTGAGGGTGAGGTAGGGATAGGGGAAGAGGGAGAGCAGCACCCGCTAGGGGTGGAGCTCAAGCAGCAGCTGACCAGGCCCGTCAGAGGCCAGTATCACCTCCCCCATCCCAGGATCATGTTCAGAAGGCTGAGGCAGTGAACGAGGATGGCGCGAAACCAGAGGTGGCGGTTAGATGTGCGGCCCTTTCTTTGACATCTTCTGAGGTTATTTTATAGGTCTTGATATTTCTGAGTGGGCTGGACAGTACTGGAGCCACTCCCACTATGCCAACTACCCAAGTTCTGGGTGCCCATCCCACTATCACTTTTGCACCTAGGATGGATGAGGTTTCGTGTACAAATGTGTTCTTATGTCCGATGTTAGGCCTTGTCATGATCGGGACCGAACATGATTTGCTGACTAAGTTTCTGAAAATGAAACCTCCTTCATTTCATGGTACAGAGGATGAGGATGTTGTTGAATTTATTCTTGATTTCTATTAGAGACTGCATAAGTTGGGCATTGTGCAATAGCATGGTGTTGAGTTTGTGACTTTCCAATTGCAAGGGGATGCTAAGTAATGGTGGAGAGACCATGTGGAATGTCGACTATCAAATTTTCCTACGATGACTTGAGCTTAGTTCCATGCCCTCTTTTTGGAGAAGTATGTGCCTCGTACTCTGAGGGATCGCAAGAAGGACAAATTTCTCTCTCTTGAATAGGGAAAAATGCCTGTTGCAGCCTATGAGGCTATGTTCCATGCTTTTTCTCGTTATGCTACCTAGTTGTTGGGCACTGAGAAGGAGAGGATCCAGTTATATGTTAAGGGTCTGAATACTGATTTGCAGGTTTTTTCTGTTCATATGACTTCTAAAAGAAAGAGCTTCAATAAGGTAACTGATTATGTGAAGAAGCTTGACGGAGTTAAGCAAGTTAGATAGGCTAAGGTATTGGCAAAAAAGTCCCAAAGCATGGGTAATTAAAGTGGTTCTTATTCTTGAGGTCCCAGACATCAGGTTCACTCATCTCGTCCTATTCAATCAACGCCAGCTTCTACCGATGGTCATTCAGGGGCGATTCAACAGTCTCTTGCTACTAGAAGTCAAGGGGCTTCCTATTCTTCGACCAGCAGGCCTTTTTTGAGCGAGGTTGTTTCTATTGTGGTGATGTGGGTCACTTTAAGAGAGAGTGCCCTCTGAGACAGATAGGTAACCAGGTGCAGCAGCAGGCCAGGGCTATGGTTCCAACAGGTGGAGGTGGAAATGGTAAGGGTCATCCACATGGTGGATGAGATAATAATCAGGGAGGCCATGGTAGAAACAGAGTTAGTGGTAATGCAGGGAAGGGTAGAGCGCAGCCTCCTAGGAAGGTTGCCCGGCTTGATGATAGAGCTCATTATTATGCCTTCCCAGAAATATCTAAGGCTGAGGCATTTGATGATATGATAACAGGTATTATTCTTATCTGTGACTGGATGGCTTCTATTTTATTTGATCTGGGTTCCACTTACTCTTATGTATCTATTAGATTTGCCTTGGGTCTGGACTTGGTCTGTGATGTTCTCGATTTGCCTATATATATTTCTATTCTGCTGGAAATTATGTGGTAGTGACCTATGTGTATCGTTCTTGTTCTGTTTTGTTTATGGATCTTCAGACTTTGGTAGATTTGATCATTCTGGATATGTTTGATTTTGACATTATTCTAGGTATGACTTGGCTAACTCCGTATCATGCTATTTTGAATTATAATACTAAGATAGTGACTTTAGACATACCACGTATGGGTAAAATAGAGTTGGTGGGTGTGTACAAGTCTAAGCCGGTGAAAATAATATCCTTTGTTCGAACTAGAAAGCTAGTGAGGAAGGGGTGTTCAGCCTTCCTGGCTTATCTTTGGGATGTTAGTATGGAGTCCCCTCCTATTGAGTCGGTCCCTTTGGTTTATGAATTTTAGGAGGTATTTCCTACGGATTTGCCTGGTATGCCTCTAGATAGGGATATTGACTTTTGTATTGATTTGGAGCCGGGCACTCACCCAATCTCTATTCCTCCTTAACGAATGGCTTCGATAGAGTTGAGGGAACACAAAGCGCAGTTACAGGAACTACTTGATAAGGGATTTATTCATCCCAGTGCTTCATCTTGGGGTTCTCCGATCTTGTCTGTTAAGAAGAAGGATGGTAGCATGAGGATATATATAGATTATAGGCAGTTGAACAAGGTTTCCATCAGGAATAAGTATCCTTTGCCCCGCATAAATGATCTCTTCAACCAGTTACAGGGTGCTTCAGTATTTTTCAAAATTGACTTAAGGTCAGGTTATTATTAGCTCAAAATCTGGCCTAAGGATATATCTAAGATGACTTTCAGGACTCGGTATAAGCACTATGAGTTCCTGTTAATGTTGTTTAGGTTGACCAATGCACTAGAGACCTTCATGAGCTTGATGAATGGTATTTTTAGGTCATTTTTGGATTCTTTTGTGATAGTATTTATTGATGACATTTTGGTTTACTCCAAGAGCAAGGAGGAACATGCAGGGCATCTTCGTATTGTCTTGGGAATTTTGAAGGAGAAGCAGTTGTATGTGAAGTTTTTGAAATGCGAGTTTTGGTTGTCCTCAGTTTCCTTCTTAGTGCATGTGGCCTCGAAAAAGGGGGTGATGGTAGATCCTTAGAAGATTAAGGCATTTAAGAGTTGGGTTCAGCCTAGATCTGTGACTGAGGTTAGGAGTTTCGTGGGCTTTGCCATCTACTATCGCAGGTTTATCTAGAATTTTACTTTGATTGCTACTCCCTTGACAAGGTTGACTTAGAGGAAGATGCCTTTTGTTTGGTTGGATAAGTGTGAGAAGAGCTTCCAAAAGTTTAAGACACTTTTGACTATAGCCCATATTCTCTCATTGCTTGTTAAAGGTAAAGATTTTGTTGTATATTGTGATGCTTCACATTCGAGTTTGGGTACTGTGTTGATGAAGGACAAGAATGTCATTGCTTATGCTTCGAGGCAATTGAAGCCTCATGAAAAGAATTACTTGACTCATGATTTAGAGTTGGCAGTGGTGGCATTTGCACTTAAGTTCTGGAGACACTATCTTTATGGTGTCAGGTGTGAGGTATTCATGGACTATCACAGCCTGCAACATATATTTATAGAAAAGGACTTAAACTTGAGACAAAGGAGATGGATAGAATTGTTGAAAGACTATGATGTGACCATCCAGTATCATCCGGGTAAGGCCAATATAGTGGCAGATGCAATGAGTCAAAATGCGGTAAGTATGGGTAATTTGCTTATTTGAGGGTGTCAAGGCGGCCCTTAGCTAGGGTGTTTCAAACTCTGGCATCTAAGTTCATGCAGTTTCGTATTTCAGAAAGGGGTGGAGTGTTGGATAATATTGAGGTAAAGTCAACATTGTTGGATGAGATCAAGGCCAAATAATTTGAGAATGTGCAATTGAATAAACTCCATATCAAGGTGATGTCTTGTGAGGCTTCAAATGCCACACTTGATGTGTGTGGACTATTAATATTTAGAGGGCAAGTATGTGTTCCTTGGGTTGGTGATTTGATTAAGAATATGCCAGCTGAAGCTCATGGTTCGCGATATTCTATTCATCCAGGTATGACCAAAATGTACCAGGACTTGAGGAAGCTCTATTGGTGGCTGGGATAAAGAAGGATATAGTAGAATATGTGTCTAAGTGTCACAATTGTCAGCAGGTAAAGTATGAACATTATAGGCTTGCAGGTTTGCTCCAAAGGATGCTCATTCCCTAGTGGAAGTAGGCGAGGATAGCTATGGACTTCGTGGTAGGTCTTCCTAAGACCTTGGGAAAGTATGATTCAATCTGTGTTATAGTGGATTGGTTGACTAAATCAGCCCATTTTATTTCGGTTAGAATGGATTATAGCTCTAAGTAGTTGGCCATGATATACGTCAAGGATATAGTGAGATTACATGGGGTGCCACTTTCCATCATTTTAGACAGAGGTATGAAGTTCACTTTGAAATTTTGGGGCAGGTTGCACGAAGAGTCGGTCACTTAACTCACTTTTAGCACAGCCTTTTTTCCTCATACTGATGGACAGTTAGAGAGGATTATTCAGGTACTTGAGGACATGTTGAGGGAATGTGTGATTGACTTCAGAGGCTATTGGGATCAGTTCTTGCCATTGTGAGAATTCTCATACAATAACAGTTATAATTCTAGCATCGAATAACTCCATTCGAGGCACTCTGTAGGAGTAGGTATAGATCGCCCATAGGGTGGTTTGAGGCTGGTGATGTGAGACCTCTAGGCACTGACTTGGTGAAGGAAGCTCAGAAAATGGTGAGGCATATCCAAACCAAGTTATTGGCATCCCACAGTAGGCAGAAGGAGTATGCAGATAGCAAGGTAAGGGACATGCCATTCCAAGCTGGTGAACAAGTGTTGTTAAAGGTGTTACCTACGAAAGGGGTCATGAGGTTTGGTAAGAAGGGAAATCTAAGCCCTCGGTATATCATCTTGTTCGAGGTTCTTGGAGATATGGGGCTGGTAGCATATAGACTGGCATTGCTGCCAAGCTTGTCAGGTGTCCATCCGGTATTCCATGTATCCATGCTGAAGAGATACCATGGGGATGGGGATTATATCATCAAGTGGAATTTAGCTTTGTTTAGATAAAGATCTGATTATCAGGAGGAGCCGATTGCCATTCTTGATCAGGATGCTCAGAAGTTAAGGACAAAGGAGATTAGTTCAGTGAAGGTTCAATGGAAGCATCATCCGATTGAAGAAGCCACTTGGGAAATTGATAAGGATATGCGAGACAAGTACCCTCATTTGTTTGAGGATTGATGTACTCTTTCTTTTCTTAACTTGGCACTTGTCCTATTCGATCGTTTGGGGATAAACGATGGGTAAATTGATATTTGTGGTAATGACCCTTTTCATCATTATGGGTGAGATAATCATGCAAGAATTGGGGTTAGAAATTTTCCATAATTGGAAGTTAAAAATTTTAGGCTAGGCTAGTCTTGGATGAAATCTGAGCAAAGTATGGTCTAGGATAATCCAGGAAGGGATTAGGTGAATTTAATAAATTTTAGCTTGTTTTTACGATAGATAAGATGATAAGGAATCCATACTCTTTTTCGGAAGTGAATTCGGGTAAGTAGAACTTCCGATATCAAACCTGACATAAAGGGGTTAGTCCGGGATGTCATAGTTTCAGGGTGTGTTGCAAAAATGGAAAAACTTGGAGGTTTTTCGAGTTTCTTCTTTGGCACACCCGCTATAGGGGTGGCAGTCCATGATGTGGGCGCCGCTATAGCGGAATAATTCTCGCTATAGTAAAAGTCAGAGTCGGTCAACTCCATTACAGTGGGAGGTTTACGCTACAATGGTGCTGCTATAGTGGCATGGGGTCTCTATAGCGGGGTAAATCATTGTTAATACAAAAACTTCCCCAAAAATATTTATTATTTCACAAATATGTTTTGGGGAAGGCTGTGGCGATTTGGGGAAAATTCTACTGATTTTCCACCATGAACTCCTGCCTCCATCATCTCTTCCAAATTTATGATCCAATATCTTCTTGTTAGTTCTCCCCACACCCTCCCTCCTTTTTTATGAATTGAGTAAAAAAGATAAAAAAATATTCGAGTTAGTTATAAATTATGAACTAATGAACTAGCCCTTTTATTGGTTATTGGAACACTAACACTAACTAAACATAGTTTTACTGGGTCTATGAACGGGAAGGGTGAAAGCAAGTCAGTATGTTAATTCCTCATTCGCAAATCAACTCATCTTTGTTTGTGAATATTATTGTGTCCTGTCTTCATGTTGTATTATTCCCATTGACTGTGACCAAACTGCATTTCGAGTGTCTTTGTGGAGAAGAGAGAAATCTTCTTACTATTAGATAGTGTCCATAAATCTCATAAAAAGTACCTAAAGATTCATAGTAAACTTTTGATGGGAGTTTCTCTTGAAGCAATAACGTGTTGATCTAGTCGCCATTGAGGCCACAAAGGACTATCTAGATTGATTCATTTCTGCCGATAAGCCCCAATTGCATCATAGGAATTCAAAAAAAATTTCCTTTCGTATACTTATAGTAACTATTGTCACCTCTTTTTTTATTTTGATAGTTTCTGTGATTACATTGATTATATCTATTTACATAAATACCTCGATGATTTTTGCTCGTTAATACATAGAGTCCAATAAGCATATCTTGCATTGGTACAGAAATTGGATCCCTAATAGCTGGAGACAAAAGATTCATATGAGAAAACATAAGTAAATAGATAGCGCGTCCCTCTACAAAGATGGGTTGGAATGCTTGTATGCCTAATCTATGAAGAGTGGGTGCTCTATTCAGCAATACAGGATGTCCATGCATAACTTCTTAAAGGATTTCCCATACAATCGGCTCTTTTTCTCAAGTTTTACTCTTAGCAACTACTGTGTTCGAAGAAAGATGTTGTCTAATTAGACCACAAATTACAAATGCCTAGAAAAGTTCTATTGCTATTTCACGAGGCAATCCACATCGATGTAGTGAAAGTGAAGGACCCACAACAATGACAAATAATCCTAAATAATTGACTCATTTGCCAAGTAGAGTCCCATGAAATCTTCCCTCTTTGCCTTTAATTACATCATAAAATGACTTGTAAACTTTATTATGATCGTCTCTCATTAGTTATCCCCGCATTCTATTATCAAGAAGTGTATCCACAACTTCTTGTAATAATTTCTCCTGACACGTTGCTAATTCTCCTGGCATAGATCTAATTGTTGTTAATAGATCGATAAGGGTATTGTTCTGATAGATAACTCTTCTATAGAGCTTATTAATATCTGAGGTCATTAGTTTATCCCCATCTATTTGAATGATCGATCTCAACTCAGGAGGAAGAACTAGTAATAGACACAAAACCATCCATTCTGGTTCTATAATTGTTCAAATAAAATGCTTAGCCAATTCCATGCGACTAACCAAAAAGTCCTTTCTTCTTTCAACCTTTTGATCTTCCCATTCATTCCCTGTGTTCCCTTCTTCACCAAATTCTTCCCTGCTTAGCTGTTGCAAAGGGATAACCTTTCACTATCTAAGCACCCTCGAAGGAGGGGCCCGAAGGGCAAGCTGTAGTTCCTGTCCCTGGGAGAAGTGGAAGGAGTTAGGAGGATGGAGCGCCCTTTGCCCTAAGAAATAGGCGGCTTTGCCTTCAAGCCGTCAATAAAATTGAGCTAATATGTGATCACAATAGTGCACTGATGCATAAGTCTTCTTTACTTTATGGTTTTTTTATTATGATGCATCATGAACGTGCCAATATGTGATCCGGGTGAGCGGTGGTTAGATATAAGGGCAGAGAATTCTTCATAAAGGTAAGTCTTTTATCCCCACAAACTAGTATTTTGATTCCTATGTCTTAGAATTGCTAGTTTATAGGCCTTGGGAAGGGTTTAACTTAACCTAGCAATAAAATCTGGTGTAAGAGGGATAATGGGGTGTAAACCTTTTTGGGTTTTGATGGAAAGTTGTTTATTCATGATTGCATGACTGTAATTCGCTAGTGTAACCATAAATTTGTAGTTTCTAGGTGAATTATTGGTGGGAAAGCCCTAAAAGAGTAGAATGATCATGAATTTGGCCTGGGGGTTCGGTATTAGGGTATAACCCACAATATTTGAGGTCATGGGCTGAAATTGTGTTTGCATTTCTGTTTTTAGACCACAATCAGGCCAAGGTTGCAAGAAAAGGAAAATCTCAGGTTCGCTAGAGCATTTCAGGCTTGGATTGAGGTAGGTGATGGTTATTGTAACCCAATTTATGTTATGTGTGCATAATAACTATTTCTTAGTATTTCTTGCACAATACATGTTCAGGAAAAAGTGAACAATTGTTAAATAATATCCTAGGTGCTAATCACATGCAATGATTCTGTTTGAAAGCTTGTTGGTTGTACAAATGTTGTTTATTATCATTGTGGTGTGATTGTTATGATATCTGTCATTATTGTGGGATGTACCAGTATTTGGATATGTTCATGGGATTGGTTGATGTTATTCATTGGTTGGCTCGGGTATCACACTAGTACAGTTTTTGTGATTTATTAGTTGGCTCAGGTACTACGCTGGTACAGTACATGGGCAAGATCTTGTCCCCTGCAGGTCATGACTAGTGGGCAACCATAAGACCCTTAGCATGTGTGTACAAGTTTACTTGTTATTCATATGTGTTGGTTCCTTGAGTGAACCGGAATTCATTGTTACTTGACATACATGTTGGTCCTTGAGTGGACGGGTTGGTGTGTTTAAGTGTTAAGGTAGTTTATTATGTAAATCAGCGTTCATGTTAATTGCCATAGTTGATTTCCTAGGGATCCTTGGGTGGTCCGCGTAGGCTCTGAACATAGGTCCAGATGGCCAGTCGGAGTGTACTATTCATGTTCTGGAGGATATGTTGTGGGCTTGTTTTATTGATTTTGAAGGTTAGTGGGACCGATTCTTAGCCCTGGCAGAGTTTATGTATAATAATAGATACCACACCAATACTCAGATGGCTCCATTTGAGGCATTGTATGGTAGGCAGTGCAGGTCTTTGGTGGGTTAGTTTGATACCTTTGAGGTTAAAGTGTGGGTTACTTACTTGCTTTTTGATTCCATGGATAAAGATTGAGCTATTCAGGAGAGACTTCGTATTACTCAGGGTAGGCAGAAGAGCTCTACTGACCGGAGGGTTCGAGACTTAGAGTTTATGGTTGGTGATCGTGTGTTCCTTTGGGTGTCACCCATAAAGGGCATAATGAGGTTCAGGAGGAAGGGCAAGCTTAGTCTTAGGTTCATTGGACCTTTTGAGATCCTTCGTTGCATTAGGGAAGTAACATATGAGTTGGCCTTGCCTCCTGTTCTTTCGCGTGTTCACCCCATTTTCCAAGTTTCTATGCTGAGGTGGTATGTTCTGGATGAGTCGCATGTGCTACAGTAGGATTCAGTTTAGTTGGATGAGTCACTAGCTTTTGAGAAGGAGCCAGTTGCTATTTTAGATAGGCAAGTTAAGAAGTTGAGGTCCAAGGATATTCTGTTAGTTAAGGTTCAGTGGAAGCATCACCCTATCGAGGAGGCTACTTGGAAGCCTGAGATCGACATGTGGACCCATTATCCTCACCTTTTTTATCCTTTAGGTATCTTCCTTTCTTTAACTTTTGAGAATGAAAGTTCTTTTAGTAGTGGATGTTGTAATGACCCTCTAGATCATTTTCTCTGTTTTTGTGCTTTTTCTGCATTTTGAGCTTTCCCACAACGGCAACAGGTTATTTATGACTTGCCGAGATTGACGGTTTGATTCTCGGGTAGTTCCTTTATGTTTTAAGTCAATTCCCTATTTTGAAACTCTTATAGCTAGAAAATTTGACTTTGGTCATCATTTGGAGAATACGGCCTCAGATGGAAATTCCGTCAGCGCTATTAGCTCCAGAACATTGACTTTGAGCTAGGGGTACTTTTGGTTTGGGTCTCGAGGCTTTTGGACTCATTTTGGACTATCTGGTTACTTTTGGCTAAAAGTTAGTTTGTAGGCGTGGGGCCCAGTTTTCATCAAAATAATCTCGGTTGGGAATTTTGTCAATTCCATTGAGTCCAGAATGTCATTTTTGGTAGGGTAGCATAGTTTGTTTGCATACGCGGGACCTTGGATGAATCCCGAGGGTCCATCCGATGACTTTTTTGCCTTGAAACTTTGTTGGTATTTGCTGTAATATTGTAGACATTTTGGTCATCGCGACCGCAAGGTGACCGTCGCATTTGTGATGGTCTAGCGTTTTGACCATCGCAATCGCAAAGGGTTCTTCGTGATCGTGATGATGGCCGAGAGGGACCCAGTCCAGCTTGTTCTTTGCGATCATGATGGTCTGGACAGCGTGGTCTTCGCGATCACGTAGGTCCCTCGTGATCGTGATGAAGGACCCCTGGCAGCTATACAAATTGCCAACTTCATTTTCTTCTCCTTATTTACGAATTACACCATTAAAATAGATCTTGAGAGCTGGGATTAGAGCTTTTGTTCATCTCCAATTATTCCCGGTAAGTTTATCTTATTCCCCCGCTCCTTTTTTCGTCATTTAATTCACGTTATCTTCTATTTATTATATTTTAATTCCTTCTTGTGATTCCATGATCAAGAGTACTTTTGAGGCTATTTTGGGCCTCAAAATGAATCTCATTTGCACTCACATATTTGGGCATGAGTTAAGAAACCCGCTGCAAAAATAATTGTAAATTTAGTTTTCTATTTTATTGTGCAGGCCTCGAGGGTTATTTTCCGACCCGATGAGCCATCTAAAATTTTTGTATAGCAATGTAGGTGTCATTTTTCACATCTTGACATGTAGATCATGTTTATGATATCATGTCAGTGTTCCAACGCTATCCAGAAGTGAAAGCCACATGATTGACGGTTCGTGCTTGCAATTCGGTCCCGAGGTAGGTTACAGTTTATTTTTTTAGACCTAGTTTAGTTAGAAATATGTTATAATCTGCATGAACGTTAGCCTACGTTTTAGGTTAGAATTAGGCTTAAATATTATCTTCTACTTATTTGGCCATTTCCGAGATTGTAGAATAGTACTATCATGCTTATCCTTAGTTTAGGAGCTTGTAGCTTCGCTGTGGCTAGCCTAGAATCCTTAGAGTAATTTAAGGAGATTTTAGAGGTAGAGTAGGTGCCTTGATTTATTTTCACATTATAGTTCCATTTTTCCGCCTTTATATATATTGTTGTGTAACTACTGGCCCGAGGCCATAGCTTTGGACTGAACGGAGTTCCAGGTAAGTACCTTGTTTGGAGGGCTCCCTTGCCCTATCTTTGGTGTATACTTCTGCATTTACTTGGGTGTTGTATTGCATATATTCATTCCTGCGATCATGAACTTGGCACATAACTAGGTTTTCTAAGAAAGAATGGTTGGTTTCCGAGTTAAAACGAGGTTTTTCACTGTTACTACGCATCTCAAACTTCTAAAAGGATTGGTTTTATTTTACTATTGATTTCGGATTTTAAAAGCTAAAATGCCTCCCTTCTTACTGATTTAAGTTCTGTGGAGGGCACTTTTACTCATTGCATGTCTGATGCTGGAATTCTGGACTCCTATTTACTTATTGCATATCCGATGCTGCGATTTCGGACTCATATTTACTTATTGTTCATCCAATGATGGGATTACAGACTAATGTTGCATCGGCCACATACTGCACCGCATCTATTTCATGTTGCACCGCATTATTATGTTGATTCAAAATTTGGTTTAAGTGCCTAGTTTCCTTATTATTATTATATTTGCCATCTGTTAGATTATAGCTCTTTTCCATTGATAACTAGATTTAGGTGGATCCCTATAGCTAGTTATCTTCCTGTATTTTATAATATATATTATCTTTCTGAGCTCGGTCGGTCTATGATGCCTACTGAGTACCCCATGTTTTGGTGATCATACTACACTCTACATCTTTTTCTGATGCAATACCTAGTATGAGCCATCCTCAGTGACCATCCACTCATTCGTGACTAGATATTATTCAGATCGTGGTGAGATTCTTGCACTTGGAGATCATCGACGTCATTCTGGTATATTCTAAGAGTAGAGAGGAGCATGAGCAGCATATGAGAGTTGTACTTTAGACCTTGCAAGACCATTAGTTATATGCCAAATTCACTAACTGTGAGTTCTGGCTTGGTTCTATAGCATTCTTAGGGCACGTGGTGTCCAAGGACAGGATTATGGTGGATCAGACAAAGATTGAGGTAGTTCGTGATTTGTCTAGGCCTACTTCTCCTACCGAGGTTCGCAGTTTCATCAGGTTAGCAGGTTACTACAGACGGTTTGTGAAGGAATTTTCTTCTGTAGCAGCTCTGTTGACTAGATTGGCTCAGAAGAATATTGCGAGTGAAAATCAGTGCTAAGCGCAATTCGGGTACCCAACTCTCTCTGTATAGACCTCCAAAAATATGAAGTAAACTGAGTACCACAGTCAGAAATAATAGAAATAGGCACCCTATGTAAATGTACAATCTCACGAATATAGATCTGAGTGAACCTCTCGGAGCTGTAGATAGTCTAAATCGGAAGAAAATGAGTAGACTTTGTGAACCTATCCACGATCACCCATATAGCATAAATCCTCCACAAAGTACATGGCAAGCCTACCACAAAGTCCATAGCTATCCGCTCTTATTTCAACTCCAAAATGGGTAGCCTATGAGTCAAGCCACCTGGTCTCTAATGCTCAAACTTCACCTGCTGACAGTTGAAGAACCTAGACACAAAATTTAAGATATTCCTCTTTATCCCACACCACCAACAGTGCTGCTGCAGGTCATGATACATCTTAGCTGCCTCGAGAGAATGGAATACCTAGAACAATGAACCTTCTCTAAGATTAACCTGAACAAATCACCAACTCTAAGAACACAGCTAGGACCCTCAATCCTCATAACACCCGCTGAATCTAAGGTCTCCTTCCTAGCCTCACCACTCAACACCCTATCACGAATAATCCTCAATCTCACATCATCAAACTGTTATGCCTGAATCTGCTCTAACAAGGAAGACCACGCCTCAACACAAGCAATAATATGGCCTGACTCGGAAATATGAAATTTGACCAACCTGTTAGCCAAAGACTGGATGTCCAAAGCTAAAGGTAGCCCCTCCACTGCCAAGAATGTCAAGCTACCCATACTCACTGCTTTCTGGCTCAAGGCATCTGCTACCATGTTTTCCTTGCCCAGGCGATAAAGAATTGATATGTCATAGTCCTTAAGTAACTCCAACCACCTGCGCTGCCTCAAGTTTAGATCCTTCTGGCTAAAAATGTACTTAAGACTATGATGGTCAGTGAAGATTTCACAATGCACGCCATACAGATAATACCTCCAAATCTTTAGCGCAAAGACTACCGCTGCTAACTCTAGGTCATGAGTGGGGTAGTTTATCTGGTGAACCTTCAGCTGTCTGGAAGCATGAGCAATAACTCAATCCTGCAGCATCAATACACATCTCAACCCAACTCTGAAAGCATCACAATACACAGTAAACCCCTGGCCCTCGACCGGCTTCTTTTTCCATTTTATTTTCAAGAAAAAAATGGCTTCCAAGAAAATCCATTGATGAGGTTGACGCTACAAGAGCTTTAATTGGAACCTAGATTTATGAAATATTTGCCTTCATAATGGGTATTGTGGAGTTAATGGTGTGATACTGCTATTGGTGGTGGGTGTTGTTGAGTTGATGGTTGCAATGGTGGTGTTGATGCTGGAATTTGTAAAATCGACGATTGGAAATGATGAGGAATAGGGTAGTGGATTACCCAAGGGCTGGTGGAATGGAAGTGGTGGGGTAGAGGTAGGGGTAGGGATGAAGATAGAGGGGGAGGAATGAAAGAGGTGGCTGATATGGAAGAGGAAAGGTACAGTGGGATGCAATGAAGAAGAAGCTACACTGGGGAAGACAACCAAATAAAAAAAATAAAAATTAAAAAATTAAAAGAAAAGTGGGACTAACAAATTTCATTTATCTCAAAAAAAGAAAATTCACATATTTCAAAAAAAAAGTTAATATATCAAGAAAAGAATATTAAAAATATTAGTTATATGTTGGCCAATAAAAATGCCATGTGTACGATTTTATCAATTTAGATTATTTTTCCTCTTCTCAGACAATTTTAGAAAAGTGAGTGCACTCTCTCTGCCATGTCATCCCTCATACTTAATAAGTTCAAACTAGAATAGGGGATATTTAAATGCCAGTATAGATAAAGTGCTAAAGTAAGTTTGGTTTCCAAGTTCAGGGAGGATTTCATGTATTTTCTCTTAAATCTCTTCAACATCTTGCAGATTCCTTTGTGCAAGCACACGCCGAAGAAGAAAAAGATTCAACCAAGGAAAACTGAAATCTTCAAAATTGCCCAAGGAGATACCAAACTTCTCCAAGAATTGGTGATACGCTTCTAAAGGGAAAGGATGATCTTGACAAGTAAGCAGCGGAAGCTTTTACCAAGAGGCTCAACCCTAGGAGCTCAAGTGCATCACTGAAACTAAAAGAGAATCTGCTGGAAGTCTCAGCAACAACTTGGGAGGACATCCATAACAGGTACGAATCTTTAGAGTTAAAGATGACCAATTGTCTCCATCGGTGTACACGGGATCAATAAGCCATAATTACCAAAAAAGAAGCATGGACAATGACCTAAAACCATTGAAAGAAAGATATCAACCCTACATCTTATCGAAAATACCCCAAGATTGGACAAATAAGGGACGTCAAGGCCACTACTCCCAGATGCGGGAAAAGCCAAGTTTGAAAAGAGAGGGCACTAGAGCCACCGATGGAGCTTGCTGATCTGAAATAAAGCAGAACCTTCAATATCAAAATTCAATAACATAGAAGCACCACACTTATTTGAATAATGTTTCAACATGGATGTGGTCGATCCAGTAGCAGCTATCAGGCAAATCAAAGATGCCAGGTGGACAAAACCCATTAGTCTGACCCCAACCTAAGGGATCTAAGACTGATGTATGTGAGTTACATGGGTCATATAGACACCGAATTGGGGACTTCCACTATTTGCAAGAAGAATTAGCACGGTTGCTAAAGAAAGGTCATCTCAAAACGAACATGAACAATTAAGGGAGAACCAGGGATGCTGAAGCAACTATTGAACTGACACTCCTGATCATGTAACCAACATGATTAATGGAGGAGAAGAGGTAAAAGGTGTTACATTTACCACATCTAAAAAGACCAAGGTGACAGTAACTAGAGGAAAGAGAATGTGAGAGGAAGATATAATAACCTTCAATGATGAAGATTTGAAGGCACTACGCAGCCGTATAATGATGATCTGGTAATTACTGTAAACATTTGAGATTTTCAAATTAGACATGTACTGATAGATCCAGGCTATTTTGCCAATGTAATTCACTCAAATGTGATGGAGAAAATAGGATTGATAGGAAAAATTGTTCCCGCTGTAAGAGTCATGTCCGAATTCAATATGGCAAGCAAAAAAACAAGAGGCAAGATCAGGATCCTAGTCAATGCATGAGGAGTAATTAAAATAACCAAGTTCTATGTGATAGAAAGAGATATGCGATATAATACACTCTTCAGGATACCCTTAATACACGACACAGAAGCAATGATTTTCAAATTAAACATGTGTTAGTAGATCCAGAAAGTTCTACTAATGTAATCTTCTAGAAGGTGGTAGAAAAAATGGATCTTATAGGCAAAATTGCTTCCACCATAAAAGTCCTATATGTATTCCACTTGGCAAGCAAAATAATAAAAGGCAAGATCACGCTACTAGTCAATATAAGAGGAGTAATTAAAAGATCCAAATTCATGTGATAGACGGAGATATGCAATATAACATACTCTTCGGGAGACCCTGGATACACGATATGAAAGTGGTGCCTTAAACACTACATCTCTTGTTGAAATTTCCAACTCGAGAGAGAATCAGACAGATTCATGGAGAACAGCCAACGGCTAAGGAAATGTTCACAATAGATGAAACTCTGAGTAAAAAAGCAAATGAAGAAATCAAATAGCAATTACTGGAAATGGATCCATCCCTAGAAGACATGACCCTAATGAAGAAACTTTTACTGTACATGGAGACTCCAGAGCAAGAACCACCACATGCTCAAGAACTAAGGGACTTTAGGTAAAATTAAAAAGAAGAAGAAATATACTGGGTCCCAAGAAATTTCATAGTTTCAGATAAATCAGATGCCACAAAGTCAATTGTGGAAAAACTCGAGCAAGTGTCTCTCCTCACCCACTTATTGGAAAAGAATATATGATAGATATCCCATCGGAGGTTGTGACTCACAAGCAGAGCATAGACCCCAACTTTTCACCGGTAAAGCAAACAATGCAGCCTATTTTGGAACTCAAACACAAGTTCATAAAAGAAGAAGTAAGAAAATTGCTCAACATAGACTCCATTTGGGAACTAAACTATCTTGAAAGGCTAGCCAACGTGGTAGTTGTGCCTAAAAAAGATAACTACTTTCAAATGTGCATTGATTTTAAGGATTTAAATAAAGTATGCACTAAGTATTCATTCCCTCTACTATACATAGATCAAATAATTGATATAATGGTAACGCATGTTATGTTAAGTTTTCATCAATTTGTACTCGGGTTATAATCAGATAAAGATGAACCTAAAGACCAAGAGAAAACTTTTTTTATCACCATATATAGAATGTATTGCTAACATTATGCTTTTAGATTGAAAAATATCAGAGCAACCTATCAACGGTTAGTTAACGACATATTTAAATAACAAGAACAAAAAACAATGGAAGTATATATAGATGACATGTTGGTCAAGTCTCCAGATTCAGAGGACCATTTGCAGCATTTGTAAGAAACCTTCATAACACTACGGGAGTATAACATGAAGCTAAACATAGAAAAATACACTTTTGGCATTGGGTCAGGCAAGTTGCTGGGCTTCCTCATCTCTAAGAGAGGGATCGAGGCCAATTCGAACCAAATCAAAGCAATTGAGGAGATCCCCCATATCCTAGATAATGTGAAGGTTGTTCACAACTCCACCAGGAGACTAGCTGCACTAAGCCAATTTATATCTCAGTTATCCAAAAGAAATCTCAAGTTCTTCTCTTTACTAAAAAAGAAGAATGATTCAACTCCAAAGTTATAATAGGCATTGAATGATATAAAGAAATATTTGGCAAGTCCACCGTTGCTTGACAAGCCCAAAGAAAGAAAATCTTTGCTCTTATATCTCACGGTATTGGAGGTAAAAAATAGCATTTCTTTTATCTGAGAAGAAAAAGGTATGCAATTTACAATTTACTACGTTAGTAGAACTTTGGCAAATGCAGAATTAGATACCCTCGTATAGAAAAACTAGCCTTAGTGCTAGTAATGGCCGCTAGAAAATATAGTCCATATTTCGAATGACATTCCATCAATGTCATACTACAAATCCTCTAAGGAACATCATGCATAAACTTAAATCATCAGAAAGGCTGACCAAATGAGCAATAAAAGTTAGTGTGTATGATTTGACACACAAACCACAAACTCCTATAGAATCCCAGGTTCTAGCCGATTTTAGCCTAAAAAATGATAGCAAAGGTTGAAAAGAATATCTAAAAACTTTAGGCATCGGACCCGGAGTATAGACCCTCTGTACGTATAGAGCGTCCAATGTACGCGGGTCTGAATCAGGCATTATTTTAAAGACTTCTTTCAAGGAAGTCCTCAGACAAGTCATCAAAATTGCACATGTGATTAACAATGAAACCTAGTATGAGACATTAATTGCAGGTTTGGATTTAGCCTGAAACATTAGACTAGATTCTGAAAGCAAAATATGACTCTCTTCTAGTGGAGAACCAAATCAATGGTCAAAGACACATGAATGAAAAGGACTTGGATATAGCACTCCTTACCCCAAGTCATTTCAAGGAGTGGGTGGTGTCCTATATCACAAACAAAAAATGCAGAAGCACATGCCTTAGAAAACTTGGGGACTTCATTAAACACATAGGCAAATAACTCTGAAAAGGTGGTTAAATTACTCAACTCGGCCCTTGACATTATCCATGATGAGATAAATTGCACATGCATAATATGAGACTGGAGAAACAAGTACGTTGACTATCTAAAAGAAAAGAAGTTTTCAGATGACGCAAAAGAGACATGAGCACTTAGCATGAAAGTTGCACCATACTATTTGGTTGATAGGCAATTATACGAAAGATCTGTCACTGATCCCCTGGCCAAATGTTTAGGACTAGGAGAGTCCAGCTACCTGATAAAGGAAGTCCGTGAAGGTTCCTGTGACACTTTCAAGAAGGAGACTTAGTCCTCTAAAAAGTGACAGAAGCACAAAAGATCCAAACTTCAGAAAACTTGGTCCAAATTGGGAAAGACCTTACCGAGTTACCAAAGTACCGATAAGGGATCATACAAACTAACAAACCAAAAAGGAAATGATCTGCCCAATAATTTGAATATTAGCCACCTAAACCAATACTATTATTGAGGTACGCACTTGAAGTTATTTATTTTGTAAGCTCTAAATTATAGGAACAAAAACATGTGGTCAAAAGAACCAAGAAGAAAATGGAAAGGTCAAACATGAAAACAAGTGTTTCACTCTTTTTCCCTAAGACCGATTTTTATTCCAAAAAGGGTTTTTCGTAAGGTTTTTCATGTGGCGGCCAAACAAAATGTGTTACTATATAAAGGTATTACTTAATGGAAGTACACGAAACTAAAGATCTAAGCTAGTTAATCCAGTGCCCAAATCTTCATAAATTCACCATTAGACACCAGGGGAATCCTCAGAATAGAAAGATCAAAATACCTTCCAGGCGTGTAATTGGAGATTACTCGGTCAGAGAGACTAAGACCTTCACTCAAAAGTAAGAAACTGAGGAAAAGCTTAAGAAATAAGAAATCTGTGACTACTTAGGCAAAGAGACTTAGACCTTTACTTAAACGTAAGAAACCAGGGACTGCTCAGGGAAAGAGTCGGTGATCTTCACCTGAAATAAGTCTGGTTGGTAGCTAAAAAATCCATTGTACGATCTCGGTCTACAGTCAAAGAAATAAAACCTTCATTAAAAACTTAATCCATATTCCTATTCCAACTAAGTACAATTTATGCATAGCTAGAGAATTTGAAATGTTCAATACAGAGAACTTGATGATCATACATAGCAAAAAATTTCAACGTAAATGATACACCCAAATTACACCTTCAAAAAGAAGTATAAAGCGGTCGCTATTCAAATATAGAACCTAACCAAGGTTAGGATCGATCCCACGGGTAATATGGTTGGACCTAGATCAACTGTGTTATTTGCGCTCTTAGTTGTCTTATTTAATTGCCTTTCTTTCAGTTATTCTTTTCCCCCTTCCTAGTCCCCAATGGGGGGGTTATTGTAACAAGCAATATTTGTAAAGAAAAATGTATCAAGTAACAAAGTATTAGTTTCAATTATCATTAACCAGTGAAAGAAGTGACTAGGGTAGTGTTCTCCATGAGTTCATAACACAGTAAGGCGTTGTACTAGCAATCTAGTATAGTGCTCAACATGGAAGATCGGTAATTTAAGTTCAACTAAACGGATGTTCACTAGGATAAAAGAATGTCACCACACAACTTGGTCAGTCTATGAGTGTTTGATTTACAAATCCTTTGAATGATCTCAAATTAGCTATTTCTAGACAAGGTCAAGCTATTAGATAAGAGTTGATAGTCTCAAATCTCCATTGTATAATCTTTTTTCCCATTTGTTACCCCTTTGCTCAAGAAAGTAAGAATAAGGCGAGTTCTAATATTGCGCACCATTAAAAAGCAATCAAAGAGAAGGGAAGAATAATACATGCATGAACACAGTTCTAGAATTACTAAGTACTTTATCTACTTTGTTAATCCATCATGGTTCTCACAACCCTAGTTGTGGATTTAGCTACTCATGATCGTAAGAAAACAACTAGATTCAGGTGAAGAAATCATAATAATAAATTACAATATGAATATAAGAAATTCATAATCTTGAATTACAAGGAACACTTCAATTACCAAGAATCAATGCTCGAATTCTCAAAAGTATATAAGAATAATGTCAACAATACATTATGTTGTCCAATAAAAATAAGAAACCTCTAAAAAAACTAGGTAAAGTATTTATAGACAACAGACTGAATCCCACAAGAACTGGGAAAGCTGGACGCCGCACTTTCGACGGGTAGATCCCACGGGCCATCGTGGTTCCCATGGACCATCGTGGTTGGCCATTGGGATTTCTTTTCTAAGTGTCATAGCCTCTGTCTTGTTCCTACGGTCAAAGCTGATGGGCTGTTATGGTTCCCAAGGCCTGTTAGAGTCCATCTTCGGACAGGGTCCTTTAGGTCTATAAGCTCTTCCTTATTCTTATGGTAGGTCCTGACGTCCCATGGCCCATCGCAGTTAGGCATCGGGTACTTGCTCTTTGAAAACCTTCACTGGTACACTACCACGGCCACTTCTGATGGCCCGTGGTAAGTTCGACGTCCCATCACAGTTGGTCATTGGGTGCAAATGCCTTGTAATCCTCTCTGGTTCATTCCCACAACCACTTCCTACAGGCCATGGTAGGTCTGATGGCCCGTGAGGCTTTGGTTTTCTGCCAGAAGCAGCAAAACTCTTGTCTTTATTTTCTAAGTTCTTTTCCATGCACAAGTATCAAATGGGCATTATATCCAACAAAACATACTTAAGAACTCTCAAAATCCTTAGTTTTAAGCGTCGAAAGTGCCGTGAAATCCTAGCACATCAACACCCTCAACTTAGAACTTTTGATTAACCACAAGCAACTAAAAATGACTCCACTATGATGCTTAGGCAAAAGAAAACTAGGAACTATGGCAGTCATATGGTGTAAACATCTCAGATCAAAACATCAATACCTCCTTCTTTTCGATCATAAATGCACTTGCACCAGTTATCAAGACAACACAAGAGGATCAATGGATGGCATTACGATACCAACAAACAAGCTAGCATACATAGATAACACTTACCCTAACAATCAACAATCAATATTCCTCTAGTGCACTCACCGCAAAGAAGTCCCTATCACACAGTAACTCATTCAACGAATGGGACTGGAACAACCACACTCACTTTCACAAAGAATTTCAAGTAGTGCATGCATAATACCATAGGCTTGCCCTTATTTTCTATGCCTCAATTTTCGAATCATTGGACTAGGATCACTATAGGACTTTATTTGGCTTGTAATGTAAGCTCAGGAATATGTATGGTATATTTAAGAATAGTGACTAAGCCCTTCTTGACACTACGCTCTCTTTCTGTTCCACTTTTCAGACCACTTATTTCCTCTCTTATTCTCCCTTTCTGTTATTTCTTTTTTCTTATCAAGCGACAGGTGTGGCTTTTATTTCAAAATTAGCTTTTTCTCATAATTTTTTTTGTTTTTTTCCTTTTCTTTTCTTTTTTTTCTCGTTTTCTCTTTAGCACATGCCACACTCATTGTATCCCTTTTTATCACTAGTCATTTCTTTTCATAGCCCCTTTTTCTTCTCATTTACCTCTATAGTAGCCACCCTTAACTTAGACAATTTTCCTGAGTTAAGATGCACAATCTTCAAGGAGGGACCAGGTCCATACAAAAGGTTCAAAGAGAAAATAGGGAAGGTGAAGAGGCTAACCAAAAAAGGGTCAATTTAGGCTCAAAATCAGGGATCGAGGGATATCAAATTCATTTGGATGGTCATTTAGGCTAAGTGGACTACTTTCAAAAATGGTCTATGATCGTTTCCTAACCAACTATCCTATATCCTAGGTGAGACTAAGGGGGCAAGTTCTGGATTGTCACACAGATGCAAGAACGATGGAAAAATAGCTCACACACACATGGCACAAAGCCATACTATTGATTCCTAACTATCAGGTCCATGCTTTAGCTTAGGCTATTTATCACATCCGTATTGCATAATGTTATGCACAGAGCCATAACGGTCAGTCTATCAAAACAGATAACACAACACACAAAATATTGGAGGGGTCTCCATTTTTCCATTTCTTTCAAAATATGCCATAGAATGCGCTAAGTCCTATTCTTCTTTTAGAAACACAAATCTTATCTAAACATCATGGTTCAATAGAAATAAAGTCCTTAAGGAAAGAACACAACAAGAAAACCCCAAGGACGCGGGTACTTATTAATGTACCCTCTTGGGTTGGCTCCCAGGCAGCGCCTGATTTAACATTATGGCACGGCATGGGTATCTTGGCTACTCAGACTTTGCCAATATTCCCATCAAAAACACATGGACGCTGCCCCCGCCCTACCAAAAAGACCATGCATTGTCCCCAATGCACTAAAAACAGTAAGTACGTAAGGAGGCAGGAACATATCTATGGAGACTAAGTGTCGGTTCCCCGTGTAGAGGACGGGGCCAATGGATCAGATCTCATCCCACTCTTATCAACACTAGCTGCCTCTGCATCTTTCTCAGCATTTCCAACTACATCCATCTTGG
Source organism: Jaltomata sinuosa (assembly GCA_003996215.1). Classification (NCBI taxonomy): domain Eukaryota; kingdom Viridiplantae; phylum Streptophyta; class Magnoliopsida; order Solanales; family Solanaceae; genus Jaltomata; species Jaltomata sinuosa. Next base: position 158,108 of record QJPP01000272.1, on the reverse strand, counting down.
ACGCTCCCACAATGGGGTCTAAAGACATGTCAGTACCACTCGGTACTCCACTACTAGATCTGTCTCGCCCGAGTGCATCCACTCAAATTTATTGTATAGAAAAGGATTTCTTCGATGTCGGCAGGAGTTCCTTCTTGCTTGCCTTTGCATCCTTCTTTTTCTTCTTGTCTAGCGACTACAAACTCATATCAGTGGCATCCACCTCTTGGCGAACTTTCTTATCTTTCCTTCTATTTTTCTTCTTCTCAGCCTGACGACTTGCTGCCTCATTAGTATCATCCCTAGCCTATTTTTCAGCTGGCAATCTCGCAAAATCCCATAAATTATGCATGGGCGAGTCATCCATTTTTGGAAGCACTGCCATAATCTCACTATACATTAGTGTGGACTGTATTTTAAGCTCACCTACTTTTATTTTCAACTCGGCCAACTTTGCCTTTACATTTGTCAACTCAGCGGCCCTTATATCATCCAATTTTTAATTTATCCTCTCCTTCATAGCATCAATAAAGCCATGCACATTTTTGAATGGTGCAATGGCTCTCTCAGTTGAGGCATCTACTATAAATTGGAATTGTTCGGCGAACTGACATAGTTGCTTCTCTAGCTGACATATTTTCTATTTTGTGTTTGCAAAGTTTGCAGGATGGAAAGCATAGATGGATGTCCGCTCAGGAAGTGATTGTGCAACAGGAATAGTAGAGATGGATAGAGCATAAACAGTAGGGGGATAGAGATATCAACTGCGCGAGGAATCAACACTGCACCACTATGAGGTCAGCTTGAAGTGACCATCGTAGCTTTTTCTCTAGCGGAAGGAGTCTCCTTATTAAGACTACCATGCAGCATTTTCAAGGCAGCAACAAATAATACTACTTCTGGCTGCAGGACAAAGGCATCATGAATGGTGGTAGGCTCAGCAGAGCGCGAAGTAGATCCTTTACCGCGCAACAATGGTTTATTCTCATCCTTCGACCTTTCTGGGTGATATATTTTAGTGACCAGAATAGAATGGCCGATGCCTGATACACCCAAATTACACCTCCCTTTAGAAGAGTAAGCAGTCACTGTTCAAATATAGAACCCAACAAAGGTTCGGGTCGATCCCACAGGGAATATAGTAGGACTATAGGTGATTAGTGTTTACTTGCGCTCTTAGCTTTTTATATCCCTTAAAAGGGGGGTTTTAAGTAACACTTAGTTATCATAACTTAAATTCGTAACAAGTAACAGTTATCAGTTTCAACAGTTGTTATCAATAAGAGAAACAACGAGGGTAGTGTTCCCCATGAGATAATAACTTAGTAAGGTGTTTGTACTTAGTAAGGTGTTTGTACTTAGTAAACTAGATTGGTGCTTAGCATGAAGAATTGGTAAGTTAGGTTCACCTAAATCCTTGGTTTAGCAGATAGATGAATTTCACCACACACCTTGGTCCAGCCGTGGGTGTATGATTTACTAATCCTTACCCTGGATCCCAGATTAGCTATTCCCGGACAAGGTCAAGCTATTAGATGAGGGTTGATAGCCTCAAATCTCCGTCGTTGAACAACTCTTTTCCCATCTGTTACCTCATTGGTCTGGCAAGTAAGGATAAGGCAAGTTCTAATATTATGCATCGTTAACAAGCAATCAAAATGAAGGGAAGAACAATACATGCATAACCACTACCCTAGAGTTACCAAGTACTTTGCCTACTTCGTTAATCCTTTATGGTTCCCACAACCCTAGTTATGGATTTAGCTACTCATGTTTATAAGTAAACTATTAATGGTTGTTGGAACAATCATCACTAGATACTTATAATGAGAAGTAAATAAATTTGGAAAGTTGAAGAAAGTCTCAAGAACACTTCAATTAATTAAGAACAATCTTTAACCTCAAGAACTTGTGTAATAAAGTCAAACAAATGTAACAATGAAGTGATTGTACGAAAATAATGAGTAACAACCAAAAATAAAACCTAAAGGGAAGCATTTATAGATAAATGACTAAATCCTAACTATTCTAGGAAAGTTGGACGCGGCTGCTGCTGACGGGATGCACCACGGGCCATCGTGGATGCGACGGGCATCGTGGTGCCTATCGGGTCTCTCAAGGTATTGGTTCCAGGCCTCCTACCTTGATACCACGAGTGACTATGATGGGATGTCGTGGGTGCGACACCAGTCATGGCTTCCCGTTGGCTGCACTTGCCTTCTCCCATCTCCGCTGCCTTGTTTCCATGGGCATCTGTGATGGGGCATCGAAAGTGTCACGCCCGTCGTGGATACTCGTCGCCCTTTACTTGGCTACTTCATATATTCTCTGGCTCAAGTTGACGGGCTATGCGACATCCCGTAGTGTCATTCATGGACATCGTGGAAGCCCATCAGGCTTCCATGCCTTAGCTTCTCCTGCTGCCTTGTTCATACGCCTTCTCCCACGGGCCGTCGTGGGTGTGACGCCCGTGGGGCATGAATTTTTGCCCAGAATTCTGCAACACTTTGGCATTTTCATCTTTTCAATACTTTTCCCTGTACATGTAATAAATGACATCAAATCCAATAAAATGTACTTAAGAACTCCCAAATATCCTTAGTTTTAAGCATCAAAAGTGTCGTGAAATCCCGGCACATCAACACCCTCAACTTAGAATGTTTGCTTGTCCTCAAGCAACAAACGAAAACAAAAACTAAAAACGATGCCTAAGTAGAAGGAAACCAGAAACTACAGCAGCAACATGATTCATTATACTTTCAAACCTCATAATAGTACCCATTCCTTAACAGTTCACAGACCAGTGCACTTTATCAAGTTATCAAAACAACGCAAGACAGATCCATAAGTGACAACACGATATTCATGAGTAAGATAGCATGAACAACAGACATTCAAACCAAGTAATTAGTAACCGCAGTCTACTCTAGTTTTCTCACAACAAAGAAGTCTCGAATCACATAAAATATCACTTTAACAAACAGGGACTGGGGATCCGCTCAATCTCACAAAGAAGTTCAAGTACACATGTACAATACCATAGGCTTGCCCTTATTTTCTATGCTTTATCTTTCAAACAGTTTGGTTAGGATCACTATAGGACTTTGTTAGGCTTGTAATGTAAGCTTAGGGACGGGAATGGTACATTTGGGTAAATAGTGACTATGCCCTCCTTGAGACTACAATTATTTCTTTATTTTCTCCACTTTTCAGGCCTTACAGTTTTCCTCCCTTATTTTCCTTTCTTTCAAACCTTTTTACTTTTATCAAGCTTTGGGTGTGGCTTCTATTGCATTTCTGCACTTTTCTTTTCATTCATATTTTTTTTCTTTTATTTTCTTTTTCTTTTTAGCACACAAACCACACCCAGTTTCTTTCTTTCTATAACTAACCCAATCTTTTCATACCCAACACTTCCTATTTACCCTTACAGTAGCCACCCTCAACTTAGGCTTTTAGCCTGAGTTGAGGTGCACAATGTCAAAGAAGGGACCAGGGCCAAAACAGAGATTTATAGGAAACGGGGAAGGTAAATAGGCTAACAACAAGAAAGTTCAACTTTAGGCTCAAACTCAGGGATCAAAGGGATTACTTTTCACTTGGTAGGTCATTTGGCTGAAGTGGGCTAATTCAAAAATGGCCTATGATCATGTCCAAACTAAACCATTCTACAACCACAGCACAACTAACCAGGCAAGTTCTAGATTGCACAGTACAGCAAGAACAGATACTAATCAGCTCACTTCACACATGGCACAGAGTTTAGACTACAGATTAGCTAACTATCAGTTCATGCTTTAGTTTAAGCTACTTATCTCAGTTATATACATGCTGTCATTTATAGATCCATCAAGGTCATATCTAACACCTTACTGCACAAAAATTTGGAGGGGTCTCTATTTTTTCAAAAATCAAACCATGGTTGCATTCAGTTTCTAATTCACTTTTACAAACACACATCCTATATTAAGCATACTGGTTCAACAGAAATTAAAAGTCCTTAGGGAAAGAACACAAGCAAGAAAACTCCAAGGACTCGGATACCATATAGATACCCTCATGGGTTGCCTCCCATGCAACACTTAATTTAACATCGCGGCATGATGCGAGTGTTTTTGCTACTCAGACTTTGCCAAAACACTCTACAAAAACAAAACAGATGACCACAACTCATATATGTGGTGCCTAAGCGACGTCATCGGGTGTAGTAGTAACCGGTCCAACAGAATTGGTGCCCGCAGTCTTATCTCCAATAGAGGCTGCCTCCGCAGACCTCTCAACAACATCATCAGTTGCCCGAGCAGCATCAACATCACTAACTCCCATAATGGGTTCTAAAAAAGGTATATCCACATTGCCATCAACACCACTAGCTAAACCACCCATGCCAACGCCATCAACCTCGATCTGATGCATAGCCAGGGACTCCTTTATTTCCCGCTCCAACTCTTTCTAAGATCTCTTCGCATCTCTCTCCTCCTTTTTCTTTTGAGATTTCGGGCTAAGTGGAGCTTCACCTTTTTGGACATTCTTCTCTTTTCTTTTCCTCTTTTTCTGAGGTTTCGAAGACTCTTTTTCCTTTTCTAGTTCAGCCTCCTTTTCCTTGACCGGTCCAGGCACTTTTTATTTTTCTTTGTCCCATCTGGCTGGCTGAATCTTGGGTTCTATAAAGTCCCATAAGTAAAAGGCTGGCTCTGATGAAACCTGTGGCAAGACTAGTGGAGCCTTGGTTGGGGCAGCTGGCCGACTTCTAAGCTCATCCACATCGACCCTTACCTCAGCTATTTGCTGCTTAATTTCTATGAGTTCAAGTATGACCATTTCCTGCAGCTTCTCATTAACCCTCTCTTCTAATGTGTCCATTCGCTCATTCACGTTAAGAATTTTTTCCATGGCTTTTTGGTTGGAGGCATCGAGAATCGGCTGAAACTGCAAACCAAACCTATTCATTTGCTCTCTCAACTCGATGGTCTTCTGAACTGTGTTGGCAAAATTTTCCGGATGAAAAGCGAATATGGGCTCAGGTTCCTACATTGGAGATGCTGAAGAAGAAGATGGACCAATAGTAGTGTGCTCAATTTGGCTACCCTGTGGGGTGGGCATGGCAGTGGTGGATGGAGTTACCATCGGTGTCAGTACATGTGCCTATTAGGTAAGGGCTAGTGGTTCTAATGCACCGCTCAAACCTAATATTTGGGTTTCATCCTTTGACCTCTCAGGATAATGTGTTCGGATGGCCCTCTCCGCACGATTAATACCCACATATTTTGGGACATTAACTTCATCACAAAGATCAGTAATGAGGCAGGGAAATGGATAGGAGGATCCTATCTTGGTGACTCTGTGTCTGATCTCTTCAGCTATGATTTACCCAAAGTTTAGCTTGTATTTTGATAACAAGCTAGCCACCAAGATAGCTCTTTCTAGAGTGAGCTGGTTGTCTCCACCCGTCAACATCAATCGCAGTCGTACTATGGCCCACCAGAACTTGTCCTCAAATGATAGGGAGGCCTTTGTGATTTGTGGCCTGTCTTGATTTAGCCAGCTTGGGTTCCCGGTTGTTGTGAGCCGCTTGGCCAACCATTCGGTCATTTTGGCTTCAGTTTTCATCCTATGAACATACTTAAACTGGTTGGCGACAATCTCATATTTGGGCCTAAAGAGGAACCTATTGATAGTTTTGGAAGATATGTTCACAAGCACACCTCGCACTGGTACGCTCTCAAGAGCGGGCAGGTCAGTAGCTCTTTGACCTTTTCGGCATCTACTCTCCAACATGGCTTGGTAGTTAGCATAGAACTCTCTCACAATCAGCGGTTGGTAGTTCGAGAGTGGCTTGCTCATCCAACCCAACTTGTAGTACCAGAAATATTAATCAAGCTTGGGAAGTTCTTTAGCTTGAAAGGGTCTATCCGCCGTTCCTCAACGATAGGTCATCTCAAATTTCCCCTTGTTTACACCTCCAGGCCATAATCAAATATCTTCTTCGACCCTTTGTCATTCCATCTAGCTCTCTCTCGAGGAAATACCAGTGTTGCGCTAGGGCTAGACGGAGTGGGTAAAAGAGTCTCCCTTTCCAAGTAGTGGTCTCTGTATTCGAATCAGCATCACCCTCTACCTCTTTGGCCGATTTGTGCTCAGACCCTGAACCATCATCATCTCTTGACTCGGTCCCAGTTTCCATGCCACTAAAAACCTGGGTAACTATTTATCGCCCCCCTTTTGTTGATGGAGAAGCATGGTCACTTTCCGCACTAGAATCAGTTGAGCCAGAAGACGACCCTTACTTCTCTGTAGGTGCCTTTCATCCTTCCTCATAGGACACGGAAGGAGTTACGATCAGCTTTCTTCTGGTCGCCCGGACGAGAAGGGTGTTGTCTGAGTCACTCATCACGACTTCAGAATCGGATTGATCCTTTAGTCGATACTGGACTTAAGGAATCCTTTGCTTTTTGGGGCCCCTTATCGGAGTGGTGTTTTTGGAGCCATCAAGTACATGTAGGAAACCAACGTTAGCAACCAAAACCAAAAATAAAAAACCAGAAAAAATTTAACACTTAGAAAATTTTCAGAACATTTGGCTTAGAAAATTTTCAGAACATTTGGCCTCCCAGGGGCGTAGGAGGTATGACGGACCATGGCACAGGGCGTCAAAATGATCCAGTGAATTTTGCTGGTGAATTTATCCTCCCACGACCATGTGCTACGGGCGTGAGGGGTCCGACGTCCCGTAGGACAGGGCATCGGATCCTGACAGTGGGTTTTTTAAGGACAAACTGTCCTCCCATGGGCTCCTTCCACGGGCATCAGAGGTATGACGTCCAATTGTTTCGGGCGTCAAATCTGGCCAGAAGCTTTTTCAAGCCTTCAGCCATTTCAAATGCCCTGACTGAAGCTCGTCGTTCCTTCGATGATCCGTCTGCTGGCCCGTGGGATCAAGTCAGGCACACAACAATACTTCTCTCCCTCAATTGTTTTACTTAGCATACTGTTCCCTTCACCCAAACAACAAAGTTATACATCAACAAGTGTATCATCAACCCATAACCCAGACCAAACACACAACCCTAATTTCTATTTTAAACTTCATACAAACAATCGCATACAACAACATAGTTCAAATCTAGGGTTTGTGACTTTCATTACTATTACCCACAACCTAGTTATTTTCATGACAAACCCATAGACAATAATCATACCAAGATACAATTTTAAAAACCATGAGAAAGGGGACTTACTCTTGGTATTGCACAAAGTTTGAAGAAAACTTGAGTCTTGGGTGATATAGTTAACTTGCTAGACGATGCTAATGATTGTAAATATTATATGGGATGTGAGGGGATTGATTTGGGGTGGAGAGGATCATGGGTGAAGAAATTGTGGGGATTTGATCGCTTGTGGAGGGAGAGAGTAGCGGGAGAGAGGGAGTTATGGGATTTGACCTCAATTTGATTGAGGTCAAATGCTCAATAGATGCGGGGGGAAAATGGAAGGGAACCGGGTCGGGTCGGGTTAAAATTTAAGAAATAATTAAAAAATATTGACCCACTTTGACCGACCCAGACGACGGGCTACGCCACGCCAGTCAGGCATGCGATGGCCCATCGTACATCACTTACCTGGGCATCGAACGCTGGCTTCCCACGCCCGTCAGGGATAGGACGTCCCATCACGTGGGACGTGGGAATGAGCCAGTGGCTCTTTGACTTTGTTTGTGGCATCACGCCCATTCCCCACGCCCGTCGGAGCCATGATGGCCCGTCATATAAGGCGTGGAAATGGGACAGACCTCAATTTCTTCCATACTTAGCATTTTTCCAGCTTGAATGCCCTAATCCCACAGGCATGGCACCTGCGATGGCCCATCACAGAGCCTGTGTGACCTCTTTTTTCCTACAGTTCTGCAATTTTTGTTTTCATCTCCCCACTTCCTCCAAATTCAACACACATTAGTCCATGGGTTGCCTCCCATGCAGCACCTGATTTAATATCGTGACACGACGCGAGTGTTTTGGTTACTCAGACTTCACCAAAACACTCTACAAAAAAAACAAAGATAAAAAGAAAAAGAAAAATTCCATGGGTTGCCTCCCATGCAGCACCTAATTTAACGTCACGGCACAACGCAGGTTGCTTGATTACTCAGACTTTATCAAGCTCCTTGGGTGGGACAAATTCATCAAGGCTCCAGGCTTCGATTGTTTTGAGCTCCTTTATTGTGCTAAAATAAGCTTTAATCCACTGTCCATTAGCCTTAAACCATTTTCCTTCATGATTTTCAAGTTCAACGGCCCCGTGAGGAAACACTTATACCACCTTGAATCATCCAATCCATTTGGACTCCAACTTGCCAGGAAACAAGTGAAGTCTGGAATTGAAAAGCATGACCAAGTCACCGAGCTGGAAGTTTATCTTTTCTATCTTCTGGTCATGATACAATTTCATCCTCTCCTTATATAAGGCTGAACGCTCATATGCATTCAGGTGGAACTTATCCAACTTATTCAATTGCCCAAGCCGCTGCAACGATGCTGTAGACTAATCTAAGTTCAGTTTCTTCAACGCCCACATAGCCTTATGTTCTAACTAAACTAGAAGATAGCACGCCTTACCAAATACAAGTTGATATAGTGACATACCTATTGGGGTCTTGAATGCAGTCTAGTACGCCCACAAAGCATCATCTAACTTCCACGACCAATCCTTTTTGTTGGCATTGACCATATTGGACAGGATTGACTTGATTTCACGGTTAGAGACTTCCATTTGCCCACTAGTCTAGGGATGATAGGGGGTTGCAACATTATGTTTCACTCCATATTTCTCTAGTAAAGCCCAAAACAGCTTGTTGCAAAAGTGAGAACCTCCATCACTAATGATTGTCCTTGGTGTACCGAATTGGGAGAAGATGTTCTTTTTCAAGAACGTTGTGACACACTTACCCTCATTACTGGGAAGCGCAACCGCCTCTACCCACTTTGAGACGTAGTCAACAGCCACCAATATGTATTGATTTTCATTAGACAACACAAATGGGCCCATGAAGTCAATACCTCAAACGTCAAATAACTCAATCACAAGAATGGGATTAAGAGAAATCTCATGCCTCCTTGATATACCTCCTTCCCTTTGACATCTGTTGCAAGCCTTAGCAAACTCATTGGCATCTTTGTGAATAGTCGGCCAATAGTAACCGCATTGTAAAATCTTGTGCGTAGTCCAGATACCACTATGATGTTCCCCCAATAGGGGATGAATGGCAGCCTCTAAAATCTCTATCATCTCAGCTTCTGGCACACATATACGGATCATAGAATCAGCATACACATGAAATAGGAAAGGCTCCTCCCAGAAGTATTTCTTGACATCGGACATAAATTTTCTTATTTGGTGAACAGACATATTAGGAGGCACCAAGTCACTTGCCAAATAGTTGGCAAAATCTACAAACCATGGAATTAAATCCTGAGAAGTGGCTAACACTTGCTCATCTGGGAACTAATCATCAACCTCTTCTGCATCATCAAACTTTAGCATAGCTTCTTCATCTAACCTAGACAAGTGATCTGCTACCTGATTCTCTGTGCCCTTACTGTCTTTGATCTCAAAGTCAAACTCTTGTAGCAGTAACACCCATCTAATCAGCCTCGACTTAGCATATTTCTTCGCTATGAGGTAACAAAGAGTTGCATGGTTAGTATGCACCACCACCTTGGTGCCAAGCAAATAAGATCCGAACTTCTCAAATGCAAAGACCACAATAAGCAACTCTTTTTCAGTAATAGTGTAATTCTTTTGAGTCTGGTTAAGTGCTTTTCTAGCATAGTATATAAGATGAAGAATCTTTTCACGCCTTTGGCCTGGGACTGTTCCTAGCGTCACTCTACTAGCATCGTGCATAACCTCAAAAGGTTGAGACCAATCTGGAGAAATAATGATGGGAGCTGAGGCCAACTTTTTTAAGGCACTCGAATGCCTTCAGACATGCTTCATCAAACACAAACTTTACCTCTTTCTCCAACAATTTTCACAATGGATTAGCAATTTTAGAGAAGTCCTTGATAAACCTCTTATAGAAACTAACATGCCCCAAAAAACTTCGAATCCCCTTTACAGAAACTAGTGGAGGCAATTTGTCAATCACCTCGATCTTCCCTTTGTCGACTTCAATATCCTTCTTGGAGATCCGATGGCCAAGCATTATACACTCTTTCACCATGAAGTGACATTTTTCCCAATTAATTACCAAGTTGCATTCTTCACACCTCTTTAGTACACAACTGAGATGATCCAAACAGTCTTTGAAAGAATCACCTACCACTGAGAAGTCATCCATGAACACCTCAATAGTGTCCTCTGCCATGTCAGAAAAGATAGACATCATGAAACGCTGAAAAGTCATTGGTTCATTGCATAGACCAAAAGGCATTCTCTTAAAACCAAATATCCCATATGGACAGGTGAAAGTTGTCTTCTCTTGGTCTTCAGTTGCAATCAAAATCTGATTATAGCCCGAATAACCATCAATAAAACAATACCATCCTCTGCCAGCAAGACGGTCTAACATCTGATCTATGAACGGCATCATAAAATGATCATTTTCAGTCCAAGCGTTCAGCTTCCTATAATCCATGCATATGCGCTAGCTCGTGGCTGGCCTCATTGGGATCAACTCGTTCTTCGCGTTTGGGACTACAGTAATCCCACCTTTCTTGACACAGATTGAACAGGGCTCACCCACTTGCTATCCGCAATAGGGTAAACCACACCTGCATCCAACCACTTGATAATATCCTTCTTGACAACTACTTGCATAGGCTGATTCAACCTACGTTGATGCTCAATACTTGGAAATTAATATGGGGCTAGCTGAATCTTATGAGTGCAGATTCTAAGAGGAATCCCAATGATGTTGGCAATGGACCAACCAGTGGCCCTTTTGAACTTTCTCAACACAGAAACCAGACCTTTAACTTGCCCTTCTCCTAAGTATGCAATAATAATAACTGGAAAGGTCTCATTATCTCCTAAGAACACATACCGAAGGTGAAATGGAAGCGCCTTGAGCTCCAAGACTAGAGGCTTCTCAATAGATGGTCTAGCAAGCGATGTCTGTGTATTCTTTAAGTCTAAATCAAGCTTCTTTGGAGCGTAGGTATAAGACCCCATACCTGCAAGTGATTCAACCATATCATTATACTCTTCAATGTCATCTTCATCAAAATTTATAATCACGGCCGCAAGTGCTTCAACATCAAGTCTCTCCTTAATAGGCACAATTAGTTCATCCTCATCAATCACATCAATAACAGAAACCACTCGCATATCGTCATGATGCTTCATAGACTGGAAGACATTGAAAGTAACTACCTCATCATTCAATCTGAACTTCATTTTCCCAATCTCTAAATCAACCAACGCACATCCAATAGCAAGGAATGGTCATCACAATATGATAGGAACCTCAAAGTCAACCTCGCAGTCAAGAATAAAAAAGTCCACAGGGAAGATAAAAGTGTCAACTTTCACAAGCACATCATAGAGAATACATATAGGCCTTTTCACTGTACGATCTGCCATAAGAAGCCGCATTATAGTCAGTTTGGGGGCTCTCAAGCCCCACTAATTAAATACTTCTAGTGGCATCAGATTGATGCTAGTACCTAGATCACACAATGCCTTAGCAAAGTAGAACGCTCCAATTATGCATGGAATAGTGAAAGCTCCAGGATCTTCTTTTTTTTGTACTAAAGAACAAGAGGCTATTGCACTACAATGGTACAGATTATCAGCTGGCTCAAAACTCACCGTTCTCTTCCTAGTCACCAGATCCTTCATGAACTTAGCATATCTAGGCATCTGCTCTAATTCTTCAACTAAAGGAGTATTGACTAAAAGTTATTTCAGCATGGAGATGAACTTGTGAAATTTGCCGTCCTCGACCTTTTTCTTTAATCTATGTGGGTAAGAAGGAGGAGGCAATGGCATGGGCTTCAAGACTGGTGCAACCTCTTTGTTTTTCGCTTTTGACTCAGAAGACTTCCTCACACTTGGCCCTTCACTGCTATCCTTTTCCTCAGACTCGACCACAATTTCAGAATCATCCTTTTTAGACTCGGCTGGCTTATTAATAACTATAGGCATAGGAGGGTCAATAGTCTATTTTCCACTTCGGATAGTCACAACCATAACCTGTCGATCATTATTCAGATTTTGAATGGTGTCACTTGGGAGAGTGCCCTTTTGACGTGGATTTATACTAGTAGATATCTGGTGCATCTGGGTCTCAAGCTGCTTTATGGCGACAGAATGACCCTCCACTATCTGACTCATACCTGAAAGGTGAGCTCGCATCTCTTTTATGCTTGCATCCATAGAATCAACCTTTTGAAATACTTTGTTGAGTAGCTCTCTCATGGTTGGTTGTTCAGGTCTATCTTCACAATTTCCAGGAAGGATATACAGACCACTTCTATCATTCTTGTAGCGATCCCTTTTCTGCCAGTCACCATCCCTGTCTCTAGTTTTGCTCTTATCTCTGTAGCTGGACCTATTGAATTGGTCATCTTTATCTCTGTTCTGACATTGATTCCCTTTGACCAGAGGCCTAGAAACCCACTCCTTGATCATTCAAATAACTAACCTCTTCATCGGATAAGTAATCATCTGGCCTTGGAGCTTTCCCTTGTGAGCCGATGGCTTTTACCTTCTCTACTCCATCATCTAGGATTTTCTTTGCAATCAACCATATGCTCGTCTTCATTTCAGCAACTTCTTGCATGAGCTCCTGAAATTCATGAGAGTCAAAGAACTTACCAACTGCATATGTACCTGTTGGACTCTCAGCTCTCTAGTATGCCATGCCCTATTGGTTTTAGTAACCCTATCAAGCATCTCAAAAGCTTCAACATACAAATTCTCCATGAATGCTCCACCAGTTATAGTGTCGGCTACTACTTTTGTGTTGGCATTCAATACTTTATAAAATATCTCCATCAGATGCCTTGAAGGGATTTCGTGTTTTGGAACTTATTTCAACTTCTTATTGAATCTCAACCAAGTCTCATATAATGCCTCTGCACGTAGTTGCTTGAAATTGTAGAGCTCTTACTTGAGCTACAACATCCTTGATGGAGGAAAGAACCACTTCAGAAACTTAGTCTTTAACTCGTGCCATGTGTAGATGGAATTATCGGGCAATTTTGAGAGCCATGACATTGCCTCTTCAGTCAATGAGAATGGAAACAGTCTCAGTCTAATAGCATCTTCCCCACTCCTGGTAGATTATAAGCTTTGCAAATTTGATTAAAAATTTTCACATGTAGATTTGCATCTTCTGTAGGCTTTCCAATATTTAGTCCCTTCAGGTTCAGCAACTAGATCATGGTGCTGGTGATGTCAAACTTTGTTCCCTCAGTCAGGGTGGCAACACTATGGGTCAAGTAATGCCTAATTTCTCCCCCTCATCATCATCCTCATCATAGTAGCGAGGGGCATGACTTGGCTACTGTATTTGTCGACCCCTATTCTATGGTAAATTTCATCTAGTTGCTGCCTCATCTCTCATAGCTTGTTGTCATGCTTGCCTTGCTTGATCAACTATCGCATTTCGAGCTGCAAGGTTTGCTGCAATTGTAGCATCTTCATTAGCAAGGGTGTCTTCCCCTGCCTTTTTCCTCTACTCAACTTCAACTAACAGCCGAGCTGTGATCTACTATTGTGTCTCATGCTCTCCCTCTTTAGCCATATTTCTTAGAGTTTTGGAGATTTCAAGATCGTATAGGATCAAGGGTTTTCATTGACTCTTTGTACTGGGCATGCACAAGTGTGAAACCTGTAGAACAAAACAAAAATAACAGAAAATGTAAAATCAGGAAATAAGGACTAATAGTGAAATAAACACAATCTCTCTTAATCCTAAACCATATTCCCCGTCAATGGCACCAAAATTTGATACGCCTAAATTACACCTCCCTTTAGAAGCGTAAGCGGTTGCTGTTCAAATATAGAACCCAACGAAGGTTGGGGTCGATCCCGCAGGGAATATGGTAGGACTATGGGTGATTAGTGTTTACTTGCGCTCTTAGCCGTTTATTTCCCTTAAAAGGGGGGTTTTAAGTAACACTTAGTTATTGTAACTTAAATTCGTAACAAGTAACAGTTATCAGTTTCAACAGTTGTTATCAATAAGAGAAGCAACGAGGGTAGTGTTCCCCATGAGATCATAACTTAGTAAGCATTTGTACTTAGTAAACTAGCTTGGTGCTTAGCATGCAGAATCGGTAAGTTAGGTTCACCTAAATCCTTGGTCCGGCAGATAGATGAATTTCCCCATATGCCTTGGTCCAGCCGTAGGTGTATGATTTACTAACCCTTACCTTGGATCCCAGATTAGCTATTCTCGAACAAGGTCAAGCTATTAGATGAGGGTTGATAGCCTCAAATCTCCGTCGTTAGATAACCCTTTTCCCATCCGTTACCTCTTTGGTCCGGCAAGTAAGGATAAGATGAGTTCTAATGTTGCGCACCGTTAAAAAGTAATCAAAAGAAAAGGAAGAACAATACATGCATAACCACCGCCCTAGAGTTACCAAGTACTTTTCCTACTTCATTAATCCTTCATGGTTCCCACAACCCTAGTTGTGGATTTAGCTACTCATGTTCATAAGTAAACAATCAATGGTTGTTGGAACAATCATCAGTAGATACTTACAATGAGAAGTAAAGAAATCCAAAATCTTGAAAAAAGTCTCAAGAACACTTCAATTAATCAAGAACAATCTTTAATCTCAAGAACTTGTGTAACAAAGTCAAACAAATGTAACAATGTAGTGATTGTACGAAAATAATGAGTAACAATCGAAAATAAAACCTAAAGGGAAGTATTTATAGACAAAAGACCAAATCCTAACTATTCTAGGAAAGCTGGACGCGATTGCTGCTGACAGGATGCCCCACGGGCTGTCGTGGATGCGACGAGCATTGTGGTTACCCGTCGGGTCTCTTCAGGTATTAGTTCTAGGCCTCCTGCCTTGATACCACAGGCGACTGTGATGGGACATTGATGTGAGGCCAAAATTACATATATTTAGTCATTATTTGCCTCATATTTAGTCTTTTTATTGTCCTTTTTGAGCATTGATCTTATGAATTATTCTTATATTAGGTTAAAATGGTGAAAAGTTAAAGAAATTTAAAGAAGAAACGAATTAAAAACGAGAAATCATATAAGAAAATCAAGCAGGCAGCTTAATGGATTGAATGTAATATTTTATTATTATTCATACATATGAATTGAATTTCAATTCAATTCAAGGTGCTGTAAAGGGCTGCCATGTGGCAGGCAGTGAAGATGCAACGAACAATTGAGGCGGCGGACCACATACGAATAGTGCAATCCCAATTTAATTGGGTTTTGGTTTCCCAATTTATTTTGGACTCAGTTATTTTATTTGAGGCTTTTTCCTACACCTATAAATGTCCCTTAAGAATAATTTTTCTATAACTTTTGACCTACGAAGAGCTAGGAGCCACCGTGGAGGCCGAAGAATATAGGCCTCATCTTTTCTTCTCCTTTAGTATTTATTTTACGTTTTTCTTTGGATGATTTGTTGTAATTGTTCCATGTCTATGTAGAGTTAAACTTCTCGTTCTAGGATTATGGTAACTAACTATATGATTGTTTAGTAGACGATTGATTCGATTATTTATTTTTCATATTAGTTGTTCTTATATTCTTGTGCTTACTATTTTAATGTTTAACTACCATTAAAATAAATCTATAATCTCTTTGTGAACTCGAGAGAAGAATCATTGAGATAGAACAAAGAATATAGGGAGAAAGACCTCTCTTTTGTAACGTATAGGGTAGGTTAGCGACTAAGATAGAGATATACCTAGAACTCCTTGTTTGGTTCATACGGAAAGAACTATAAATGCTTTTAAAATAAGATGTCACATCCCCGCTCAACGATGTAGTTGTGATGCCATTTTGAATAGGCAACTAGAGGCTCGAGAGACCATAGTTGTAATATCAACCCCGGAATCAACAACTAGATAAACAAACAAGTCAATGAAATTGATTATTCAACATGATTGTTAGCAAATTAATAGTCCTAGATCGATTTCATCATATTAGTTACGTGAAAATCTGCTTTTTGTTTGGTTAATTGTTCATTAGTTAACTTCTTCTTTTTATTTCTAGATTAATTAATCATCACCTTTGGAATTTTACTCTTGAATAAATAATTAGAACTAGTTTAATTTAGTGAATAGTTAATCGACAAGTCCCTGTGGGTACGATATCTGGACATACAATCTTATATTACTTGTACGACCACGTACACTTGCGTGTGCGTTAGGACGTGACAAGTTTTTGGCGCCGTTGCCGGAGACTTAGAAATTAGCAAATTTCTAACTTTTCTTATACGGCTTTATTATTCAAGTATTGACAACTTGATCTTAGCGTTTGGTAAAATCTGCAGGTACAAACTTTGAGCTGTCAACAAACTGGAAAGGAATAAAGATTTGGTAGAGCCACACCCCGAGCCTGAAAGACTATTTCATCAGCGGAGAAGGGCAGAAGCTCTTTATCCTATTAAGTTTCAGGCGGTGGCTGACGAGACAATCTCGTTAGTTGAACAACCCAAAGTTGTTATCGCATAAATGGAAGCACCAAGGCCAGTGCGCGTTGTGGCAATCCCACTCTTGACCAATGTCACCAATAACATCTGAAAACCCGAATCGGGTGGTCATTTTGAGCTAAAGCATAGTATGATGCAACTTTTGCACACCAATGGCTAGTTCACAGGCTTATCACATGAGGACCCGCAGACACACATCCAGAATTTTCTAGAAATCTGTGACACAATTATACCAACAGGAGTCGTAGTGGACTACATGAGGCTGACATTATTTTCGTTTTCTCTACTTGGGGAAGTGAAGAGATGGTTGAAAGCGGAGCCACCGAATTCCATCACTTCATGGGATGATTTAGCTCAGAAATTCTTGACACATTTCTTTTGCCTCCGGAAAGATAGCCAGGCTGAGGAGTTAGATTCTGAGTTTCAGGGAGAAAGATGGTGAAAATCTCTACACATCTTGGGAGTGATTTAAGGCCCTCCTTATGGCATGCCCTCATCATCAAGAGACTAATGAAGTGTTGGTACATACGTTCATTGAGGGACTTGAGCCTCATTCAAAGATCTTATTAGATTGTGCAGCAGACGGGAAAGCACTTGAGAAGACATATGACCAGCTGTATACCCTTCTACAGAGGATGGCGTAGAGCAATTCAGAATGGAACGGTGATGTTAGTAGAGCTACACCTAAGTAGGTTGCCGGAATGCTTGAGGTAGATTCCAACATGACTTTATTTGCCAAGGTGGAGTCTATGGCTAATCAGATGAGCAACATAGCTATTATTCTCAACAAATTGGCTCTGGGGAATAATCAGGCACATGTTAATGCAGTTCAGCTAGCAACTACTCAATTTTGTGATACCTGTGGAGGTGACCATCTATCGGAAGATTGTGCAGCAAATCCAGATTCTGTGAACTTTTTTGGTTATGCTCAGAGAGGTGGAAATCAAAATTATGGGAATGCATATAATGTAAATCTGCGAAATAATTTGTTATATGGGAACGACCAAGGCCAGAATCAATTCAGGCCACAAGGATAGAATCAACAGTTTGCTGGAAATAACAAGCCTGCGGTCATACCTAGAAACATCGAAGACATGTTTAAGTCTATCATAGAGATCCAAGCAAAATGTGAAGCAAAATTTGAAGCAATTGCCAAGGATCACTCAACTGCTATCCAGAATTTAGAAAAGCAAATGGGGCAGTTAGCTGGAGCACAAAATGTGAGACCACAGTGTAGTCTTCCAGGCGATACTGACCCAATCCAAAGTAGTTGAATGCAGTCACTACTAGAAGTGGGTTGGAGCTGAAAGAGTTGGCACCAAAGTAAGCAGATCCCAAGGTAGTTGAAGTTGCATCCAAAAAGGCTAAAGCTGGGACCGAGAATGAGGTGAAAGAAGATGAAGTTATTGTGAAGCCTCCTCCACCATTCCCATAGAAGTTGATAAAACAGAGAGAGGAGGTTGGATTCAAGAAATTTCATGACCTCTTGAGGTAGGTACACCTTAACCTCCCACTCATAGATGTTCTTCAGGGAGTCCCGAAGTATGAAAAATATATCAAGGACATTGTGGAAAACAAGAATAGGCTGACTGAATATGCCACAGTGGCTCTTACTGAGGCTTGCACTTCTCAGATCCAGAATAGGTTACCCACCAAGTTAAAAGATTCGGGAAGTTTTACTATTGAGATCACCATTGGCCAGAAGGTTGTAGCGCGAGCACTATGCGATCTTGGGGCAAGTATTAACCTTATTCCATCTTCAGTCTTCAAGAAGATGGGGTTGGGTAGTCCTTGCCCCACTACAATTGTTCTGCAGCTGGCAGATAGATCTTTGGCTAAAACTGAGGGCATTATAGAAGATGTATTGGTGAAGATTGGTTCATTGATCTTTCCAGTGGACTTTGTGATCTTGGACTTTGAACCAGACCTGGAAGTTCCATTTATTTTGGGATGTCCGCTATTGGCTACAGGGAGAGCATTGATTGATGTGGTAGCAGGACAGCTCACCATGAGAGCCCATGACAAGGTGGAAGTCTTCAATGTGTATAAGGCAATGAAGTTGCCTGCACTATATGAGGACTTATCGGCTATTACCATGGTGGAAATAGACTCAAGGGTGCCCCTCATCACTTTCTCAGATCCATTGGAGAGAGCCCTCATAGGGACAGATTTATATGGAGATGGAGCAGCACATGAGATGATTCAATACTTGGAGGCAGCTTGTGCATTGTCTAGTACTATTGCGTTTGAGCCTCTTAATAGACCATTGGGGCCTCCTCCCAAGTCGTCTATTGAAGAATCCCCAAAGCTAAAGATTCTCCACCCCATACTTAAGACATAGTATTATCCCCAATGCTTTAAAAAAACACAAAGGTAAAGAGTGAGAGAAGGAACTCCCTGGGCCTCTAAGCGTCATCCTCATCATTATCAGGAATGAATTCATGATCCTGGTCAGCTGTCTGATCATCTACCGCCATCAACGCGGTACCAGCATCATCATCTTCATCGTCCTCATCATCATGAGTGTTGTGTACTGTAGGCTCATCATCATCTAGGGGCTCTTGAAAAGCTAGACCCACCCTGCACATGTACATCGCAGTCTCTGTCATTGGGTATCTATCATGCAATACCAACATCTCCTCCTCGATCGCAGGCCAACCACCAATCCGCAACTGCAAATCTGCCATGCCATACATCCTCCCCATCCAACTCTCATCACGAGCCTGTCTGTCAGTATTTGAAAGTATCGACCCATGTACAACATCTTGGGGCTTTATGTTAGTCACATCCACCAGTTTGCTCACAAGGTATGAGACCTGCGGAGGAACCAAATCATGTACTTCTTCCTCAACCTCCCATTGCCTAAGGAACCGGGTCACCAATCCCCCATAGCAGTAGTGCCACCTTTTGTTCTCATGATACTTGACCATATTGTTCCATAGTACCGATGCTACATTGACCGGCATCCCCTTCATGAGCATATATATCAACACCACCCTATCTTTAGTTACCTCGATGGTGTGCGAGCATGGGAGAAAAGTAATACATATAATTTTTAGCCAAACTCTCACCTCCTGGCTGAAGTATGCATAGTGGAGGGTAGAATGTCTCTGCGTATCTTTTGTTCTTTCCTACCGAGCTGTGGAGTCTACCCCACAAAGAGTGTGGCGTATGTCTCTGTATGGCGGCTCATCCTTCATTGTCAAGTACGATGCTGCATCCATGTGAGGTGTTCCCAAGAACTCATTTAGTAATCGTGTGGTGAAATGGACAACCTTCCCGCGGATCCCCACTTTTTGACTTTGGCTTTCCTATGGCTGCCAGTTAGCATAGAATTCCCTTACCATAGTGAGGTTGAAATCCCTTTGGTCCTGGAAGATGTACTGAAGGCCCAATATGTGGACCATCTCATATATTTGTGGGAATTTTGCTTGTAGCCGAGCCTCATTAACATGCTCATCTGGGTGGTATTTAGCTTCCTTTTGGCTCTCAAACCAGTCGATCCTCCGCACACTCATCGTTCTCTTTCCAAACTTTCGAGGGGGTGCCCGCGGATTTGAAGGAGCTACCATTCCGGATGATTCCCCTTTTTGGGGACTTTTTCCCCTAGTGCCTTCAGTGACTTATTTCTTTCCTTGTGGCGGCATTGTACCTACAACACACATATTACACAAATCAACCCAGTACAATGAGAGCTAGCAAAATTAGTGTCTTTCATAGGATCATGATAACCCCACACTTATTTCGCTAGAAATGGTGTCTATAGGTTGCTAATCATGAGGTACTCAAACTTCCTTCTTTCAACACAAATGTATTTTGTCAACCTAAGACACCACATCCACCAAAATATTTACACAAGTTCATTCCATAAAATTCTCAAGGAATCTCTACCCTTTTTTCATTAAACATTATTCAAGGTCACCCTTTCATTCTTTGCACTATACATTCATGTGATTTTTCTTGAAGTTTCTAGGGTGACCCATCTCTTTCTACTACTCATTATGCCTTCCATAAATCAAGACCTAACACAACATAAGAGACAAAATTCAAAATCCACCACATTAGTGAAGCTACAAAAAATAATCTTCTTTTGTGGGTGTATTTTACGCTTTGAATCTTTCATCAATGGTGAAAAAATGTTAAATTCTTCCAACAAGATAACAAAGATTACACCAACCAATCTTGAATGTGAAAAGCATAAAGAAGAAGTAGAAAGCATTAGAAAGTAAAGGGAGAAATTACCTTGAGAAGTTATGGACTTTGTTTGAGCTTGAGGAAGACAATAATGGAGGAAAAAAGGAAATTTTTAGGAGAGAGGGGAGTGGGGCGGCACTCCTTTGCAAATAATGAAGAGAAATTTTAGGCTTTAGGTGGTCTTTTAAAAGACCTTATGGTTAAGATTTTGGTCTTAGGTCGGTTGACCCTTGACCCTTGACCGAGTAGACTGCCCAAAGTAGGCATAGGGCATCGCACCCGAGACGCGCCAGTCGAGGCATGCAGTAGTTCATCAAGTGGCGCGCTGCGCCTGGAACGCGCTAGCGTCCACCCTCAGTAGTCTACTCATTGGCGCGGTGCGCCTGCGTCGTGCCCAATTGGGATTGAGCATGGGGCATCGCACCTCTGTCACGCCTGGCTGGGCATCCACGTGGTGCGGTGCACCCGCGATGCGCCAGACTCAGTGCTCGATAGTTCTAGGCCTGGCGTGGTGCACCTCTGTCACGCAAAACTACCCATGCAGTAGTTTGGTCCCTGGGGCGGTGTGACAAGGCTCCACCAGACCCCTGGGACTCAAATTTATGGTACTTACCTCTTTCCGTGCATCCATGGCTGGCACCTTTCTTTTTCTCCCTGTAGAAATAACAAATAATAGTAAAAACGGTGGGTTGCCTCCCACCTAGCGCCTTAGTTTTGGTCGTGGCATGATGCAACCTCAAAGATCACTCATCTGATAGGGTGATTGAGGTTTTATCCCTGTCCACATCTTTAGACCAGAAGTGCTTCACCCTTTGACCGTTCATCAAGAATGTAATCGTGTCTCCAATCTTTCAGAGTTCAACTGCGCCATGTGGAGTCATCCGCACTACCACAAATGGTCTAGACCACTTAGACTTAAGCTTTCCGGGGAAAAGCTTCATCCTTGAGTTGAATAGGAGGACTTGTTGGCCAAGTTCAAACGAGCGCGGAAGGATATGCTTGTCATGCCACCTCTTCGTCTTCTTCTTGTAAATCTTGGCATTCTATAAGCTTACAACCTAAACTCATTAAGTTTGTTAAGTTGCATTTGCCTCTTCCACCCAGCTAGTTTTTCATCCAGATTAAGCTTTTTTATAGCCCAATAGGCTTGGTATTCCAACTAGACTGGCAGATGAAAAGCCTTACCATATACAAGTCGATACGGAGAAGCTCCAATGGGTGTTTTGTAGGCAGTTCTGTACGCCCATAGTGCATCATCCAGCTTCTCGACCCAAGTTTTTGGCGCCGTTGCCGGGGACTTAGAAATTAATTATTTATCTATATTAGACTTTTTCTTTTTATTTATTTAAGTTTTTGTATATATTTTATTTTCTTTTACAGATAGTTCTTCTTTTTTTTAATACTCTTCTTAACATGACATCCAGGGATAAAGATTGGTTGAAGGATCAGTACTATTCATATGTTGGTAATCCTTGTCACTAATGTGGAGGACCCCACCTGAGTTTGAATTGCCATTATATTCAAAAGGGCGGGTGGTGTGCACCTACCTAATCCTTTAAATTTAATGTATGTCATATATGTGGTGCTCAGGATGGCCATTCGAATGGTTGTCCTAACTCTTATTCCCTTTCCCCAAGCCCCTATTATGATTCTTCTATTTTTTATGATATTGACAGGGGTAATAAAGTGGAGGATGTGAATGATGCCCACCTAATTGATATGCTGAAGCAAATACTAGATAACCTCACAAAGATGACGACACAGTTGATAGAAGGTAGAGTTGATCTCAGATAAGAGATAGACCAATTTGGCTGAGATATCCATTACTTGGAGGATCACTTGAAGAAAAAGGTTGAGGCATCTGATGCCCAATCATCAATTGTTGTGGATACTGGCCAACTAGTGGAGCATAAAGAAGAATTTCATCCATTCAACTATGCTTTTTGGGAGTAGTTTTTGTTTTGGGGGAGAGAAAAGAAAAAACCTTTGGACTTGTTTGATACTAGAAATTTAGGCCTAATTTGGAGTAGTACTTTCTTGTGAGTGTTTGAGTATAAAATAAATAGCAAATCTTTTGACACCAAGGCTCAGAGTAGTGACTCTGTATATAGCTTATTCTTATTTTATAGTTTGTTATGACCCTGTCCATCTTAGAAGTAGAATTGATCCATCTTGATTGAGACTTGTGCCATGTGTGGTGAGGATTTTTTGCATATTCCATGTTTTTCATCTTAGTCTAGAACTTGCCCTGCATATTATTGAAGCAAAATAAAAAGTGTTGCTCTGTTTAGAAGATGATAATAGACTTTCTTTGATTTGTCTTGTAAAATTTAGCCTTTTCAGATATTATATCACTAGTTACCCCTTTGAGCTTGTAGCCTTTCGTTTGGTAGCCGTATTTTTTCCTTGATCCTTTTGTTGAATCCTTTTCAGATATTATATCACTAGTTGCTCAAATACACTCCCTCACAATACATATACACATTTTTATACATATTACACAGCCTTATAACTCCCTCACACTCTTTGTACATGCCTGAAGAGCGCATTGTACGATAAAATGTGCCCTCTAATTCTTTTCTTCCTCTTCTCTTCTCTAATGAACAAACCCAAAGCTTTAAATCTTTGTCCAACAGTTCTAAATGGCGACAAAATCAGTTCCGAACGACACCCAAATCTCCCCCAAATCATCAAAAAATCATCTAACTTTGTCAACTCTTCCCTTATCTCCGTCCATTGTATAAAGATGTCGTGTTAGTCACGTTCTAGAAGCTCCTAGAAACTCTAGGTGGCCTCTAAAATGTTCGTCTCCCCTGGATTCGCGGCAAAATGCTCTCGAATTGTACTGAGGTGGTACATGCATAGCTGATTTCAACTAGGTGAGGCCAAATTTTGAATTTCAATTTTGAAATTCCCAAACCCTTATCCAAATTTCTTCTCCTTTACAAACCAATTGGAACCCCCACGAATTCCCTATAAATACCATCTTCTTCCACTGTGAACAGGGGATTTTTTTGGGTGCAAGACCTTGGAGAGTCTTTTTCTCTGGCTTTTGGGAAAACTTCAAGGGATCAAAGGGAAAGCAAAGCAAAAGAATATTGTTTCATTGAAAATATCTTGGTCTTTTTGTGTTACCATTTTGAAAACCAAGAAGCTTCCAACGCTAGTTCATTAGAAATTCAGAAATCCTTCGAGAACTCAACTTATTTTGCTCTCAGTTATTCTTGCCCAGAAAAAGGTAAAGCCTTCTTCTTTTTCACTTCATTTTTCTTGGTTTTGTTGTAGTTGTTTGACTGTTGTGGTCCTGTTGCATTAAGAGTTGTTTGTTGGTTTGCTTGAGCACTGTTTTGGGGTTGTCTAGCTAAAGAGGAATGATGGTTTGACCCTTTGGTAAAGAGTTGAGCTTGGGAGAACCTTTGAACCACAGGTTTGGCTTCTCCGAAGAGCCCCTAAGACCTGAAGCTCCTCATTTTCCTTTTGGATTTAAGTTCGAGAATATGTGATTAACATGTCCATTTCTTGTGTAGTATAGTAGAGGTATTTGATGAATGTTGCTTAAGTGTGATCTGTCGATGGCTAACATGTTGGTTCTGTGATTGATTCATGCCTTTGATGTCTCCTTATTAGCTTACTGTTAACTTTATGTCTATTTGAGAATGTTTTTGAGTCTTAATAAGCAATGATAAAACAAAATCTCTCTAAGTAATCCAAACAACCTGCTTTAAGTCTTAACTCAAGTTTATTCTATGATTGTGTTAGCATGATTCTTGTTTTCACTAACTATATGAGCATCTATTATGGTCCATGAAGAGAATTCAACTTTCTTGCTTCAATGTTAAAAAGGGTCTGTCTTGTCTTTTGTTCACGAGGTCTGGGAAGTCAAGAATCTAGAGTAAAATTATACCTTTTTTTTGTAATAAAGGGTGAACCTTGGATTGATATTTGATGTAGTACTGATCCTTTGGGCTTCTGATTATCTGGTGGCTTAGTGGAGTTTTATCTTGTTGAGGCACTGGTTTTGTGGCCTTCTTAGCACTTGTGAGTTAGCGGGTTCTATTTTATTGTGGTTCTGGTTAGTGGCTTTTCGATTCCTTGTGGTGTAGATTATTCTATCCTAGGGTTGTATTTATGAGGCTGTTTTCTATCTGTTCTTATCTTGAGAGTGTGTTTATCATGATTTCATTAGTTATATTGCTTCTAACATGAGTATGTTTACTTGCTTTCCTTCCTTTCCTCTTTTACTTGAGGTTATCAGTATATCGCCACTCTTCCTAAACCCTCTCTTTATATATTATTGTTGCAAGGATTCAGGTGTGTTCTTCTTTCCTTCACATATGTTATGTATTATATATATCTTCTGTGACTAGCATAACATGCTTGTATTCTCTTGGTATTTTATCTGTGCTAGTTTCCATGTGCTTTCTCTATTGTTTTTTGTGACTACTTTCTTGATTATCTTCTATTTACTACTTTTATATCTTATATGCGCTCAGTCGTCCTATGATGCCTACTGGGTACCCGTTGCTTAGCAATTGGTGCTCATACTACACTTTTATATCTTTCTGGTGCAGATTCTAGTTTGGGCTTTCATCGTTGATTGCATGGAGACTCGTGTAGCTTTTGGATATTCGAGACTAGGGTGAGCTCCTGAGGATCGGAGTTTGACCATCTCATCTTTTGGCATTGTTAATCTTTATTTATTTGGAGACAGTTGTATATTCTATTTTGTTATCTCTAGCACTTGTATTCTATTAAAGGCTCGTGTACTATAGATGCCAGGTCTTTGGGTTGGTTTAGTTTCTTTATGTATATATTCAGGTTGTTTGCTTTCGTGTTATTCTATTTTACATATGCTTCTGCTTATTTATGCTTATTGTGTGTGTTGGTTTAGGTAGTAGCCCATTACTAACCGTTCTGAGCTACGGGGATTGATTCGCCTACTGAGGGTTGTAGGTGTCATCATGACCAGAGAAATCGAGTTGTGAAAGCTTGGTATCAGAGCTCTAGGTTCATCGGTGTCATTGGTACAAGAGCAAGTGTCTAAGTAGAGTCTCGGGGATTGGTACAATGACATCCATATCCTATCTGCAATAGGATACAGGGCATTATTAGGAAAAGTTCCCTATTCTTGGCTCCTTATTATGCGTTCCTAGCTCTATCAACTTCTAAACTACATTTGTTCCATTCTTTCTCAGATGCCTAGGACGAGTACGACAGTGGGTGATAACGAGGCTTCTGTGCCTGTTGCTTCAGTGTTTCCTCCAGCGTTAGGATTTCTGAATGAGAGCATACCACATCAGCTAGGGGGTTTGGGGCCAGCATAGCCTCCGATAGGATTTATGGCTACTCCAGTTCTTCAGGACACCATGGCTAGGACTCTGAGTCTTCCGAAGGGTGTATTAGTACCACGGGTTATGGCAGTACCCGATTCTTTGAGTGATGTTTTAGTTAGGTTTGAGGTTCTAGGTCTTTAGAAGGGTTGTATGTTGGTTTTGGAGTATGAGGCAAGGTTTCACGAGGTGATTCAGCACACTCTTAGGACTGTGCCTATAGAGTTTGAGAGAGTTTAGGGTTTTGTTGGAGGATTGATTTCACCGCTCCATTTGGCGACCGAGCACTTGGTTACAGTTGGGACTAACTTTCTTCAGGTGGTTGATCATGCTTGGACTATAAAAGGGTTATGTCATGAGGCTTATGGACATAGTACTAAGAGACATCGCTGTCAGGGCAATTTTTGTTGTTCTCAGTCTTTAGGTAGGGGATTCTCCGGTAGATATAGGTTTCATTGCTTTCTATCTAACAGGCCCGTTTCAAGTGCTCCACAGGTTTCAGAGGGTGGTTGTACAGAGCCTGTTGGGCAGAGTAGGCATGGTGCAGGTCAGGTTTTTGGGGTTTGCATTAAGAGTGTGTAGGTCATGGAAGTCGGTCAGGGTCAGCGAGATCTTTCTGTCAGACTTCATTTGGTAGAGGTTGTTTTCAGCGAGATGAGTGTGGGCACTTTGCTAGGGATTTCCCCATGATCATACCTTCCAGTCAGCAGGGTCAGCATGCCTTATCTTCCAGGTTCCAGTGCCACCAGTAAAGGGTATTGTGCAGGGTAGTAGGGGTGGTCCCCAGATGGTTAGAGGTAGCTTTCAGCCAGGTGGTTCAGGTATCCTTCCAGATTCATCAGGCACCATGCATCAGAGTAGGGCTTCCTTGGGTTGTTATAGTTGTGGAGTGATTGGTCACTTTTCTAGAGATTATCCTCGGCACGGGATGATCGAGCTTTCAGCTTAGACTACTCAGTCTAGAGATAGACACCGACAGTCTGATGCCCCTCTTAGTAGGCCCAAGGTGGAGGTCAGATATCGTTGCTGCAGGTATGAATTTTGTTACCATCAGCTAGTGATGGTGTTGTTTGCTTGGCGAATCTACCCTTTTTGTGTATATGCATATATGCCTACATATTTCTTGTTTGGTTGTATTACTATTTGAGTTATAGCGTTTATGCATGTAATTTCTTGGTAGATTTGCTCTTTTTAGTAGTGGATGGGGTGTGTTGTCCTTGAGAGGTGACTACCCAGAGTTGTGACTCGTGGGTAGGTCTAGTTGGCTTTATTTTTGGTTTTGTAGTGGTTCTAGAATTTAGTTTGAGTATCTCTTTTCTAGCGGTCTTGGTTGGTTGTTAACTAGGCCGTTATCTAGCGTTTGTTAGAATCTTTATGTTGGTTTGGTATGGTACTGGTGGTTTTGTACCGAGGGAAGTTATTATGTCTTAAAGAGAATGGTGTTGGATATGCCCGTGGATACTAGATGGTTTTTCTTTTCCCGAGGGGTTAGAGTCAATCCTCATTATTTTGGTTGGTTTTGGAAGTTGGCAGGTATATGAGTTGATTTCCTTGTTTTTCCTAGTTTCGGTTGGGTTGAGTTTTGACCATAGCCTTGTGGTTGAGTTGGGCATTCGGCCTATTCTTTTCCTGTCTTATCGAGTGTTACTAGCAGAGTTGTGGGAGCTAAGGGAACAACTCCAATATCTTCTGAGAAAGAGTTCATCAGGTTCAGGGTATCTTTGGAAAGGGTTTTGTTTGGTTTGAAAAGGGAGGGAGATGACTCATTGTATATATGTATGGGTTATTGGTAGATGACTGAGGTGATGAATGAGGGTTTGCTTGGGTTTGTGTGTTGATGACTTGATTCGACCGGCTACAGAGTGCAGTGAAATTTTCCCTAGATAAATTCAAGGTTAAGATTCCTTCCTATAAAGATTGATGTGGTAGGCTTTTCCAGCACTACCTTTGGGGGCTTATTTCATCAGCTATTGCTATCCTTATTATGTTCTTTGGGCGACCCAAGTCCCAGTTGCATCTACGAATTGGGCAAAGTGTATATTCAGAGCCTAGTTGGCTCCAGCTTCTATAGTGTTCATCAGTGGCATATGATTTGGCAATTAAAGTTCGGTTTCAGAATCGTGGGCTAGCAGGTTACTTCAGATGGTTTGCGGAAGGTTCTCTTCGGTTGCAGCATCTTTGAGCCAGAAGGCAATGAGTGCGGACAACTTAGCTTCTCTATTTCAGTTTTGGAGTGGTCATTGGCCTTGGACATCTAATCCTTGGCAACCATTTGACTAGGCTGGACTTGCCAGATCCTAGCGGTGTTCTTGTCGCTGCAAGGTCCATTCTACCTTGGTTGGACAGATTTAACGACGTCAGTTCGAGGATCAACGATTGTAGGTTATATGTGATCAAATTGAGTGGATTGAGGCCAACAAGGCTACTTTGGATTCCGATAGTACTTTGAGATCGATCGTTGCCTTGGTGTTCCGAGAAATTGAGGTTTGATTAGTTGATTATCTGAGGGTTGTCTATTGCATGGGATTCCAGTGTTGGTTAGGCTGTGCCAGTGTAGGCTAGGAGTTATGGTATGTTGATTGCTTTTGGAGTTGGTAGTTTGTGCACTGGCACAGTAGAGCAGGTGTTTTGAGCCAGAGGGTGAGTTAAGAGATTATAAAGTTTTCAATAGCTAGATGGCAATCTTGTACTTTGGACATCCTTTCCTTTGCCTACATAGTGTTTGACTTGATATTCACGGCATGGTGAACTTCTTTCTGAGGTGAGGCTAGTAAGGTGATCTTAAATCCGAATGATATTTGAGTATTTAGGGCAGAAGTGGTATTTCTTAGAGTTTGGAGCTTAGTTGATGGCTACAGAGTTCATGGTAAGTTTACCACACTCCTTGCAGAGATTGGGCTTTGGTTTGGGTCTTCTTGGGCAGGTTTCCCTAGTCCATTCACTTTCAGTCTATTTTGACTTGGCATGGTTCAGCGAGGTTGGTTTCGTTCTACAGTTGGGATGTTCTCCGTTGACACATGGTGTTCATTCATGTCATTCATGACCCTGGTGTGCTAGTTGCAGTTAGGCTCTGATGGTTGGTAAAATTGGGTTTAGATATTGAGGTTAGTCTTGGCAAAGGTATCCATTCATTGGTTGATTATCAGTCGGGCAGGTTACCCCAGCTTTTAGTGATATGCTATGGGTTGGTATTTTGGATGTCAGAGGCTAGTAGACTAGAGCTTGGCTTGGATAGAGCATAAATATGAAGGTGACCT
The DNA here is from genome assembly GCA_003996215.1 of Jaltomata sinuosa. NCBI lineage: Eukaryota > Viridiplantae > Streptophyta > Magnoliopsida > Solanales > Solanaceae > Jaltomata > Jaltomata sinuosa. Next base: position 128,705 of record QJPP01000272.1, on the reverse strand, counting down.
CGTTCGAGGTTGAGTATAGTAGGAACTATAGATTTTTGGTGGGCTAGTTGATTTTTGAGGGTGGCTCGAGTGTTTGACTTGTGTGAAGATTCTTGGTTATGGTGTAGAGTATTCAGGTTATACAGAAGGGTTTTGCGGATCTAGGGATTCCTGAGTTAGAGGTTTGGTTGGTTGTTTTCTGGGTGGACTTGGTTGTGGTATCGAGGTTTCGAGTTTCGTGTGTTAATTGCCTTGGTTATTTTGGTTTTGATGTTGTGTTGGTGCTCTCCGGTTGAGTTCCTCAAAGGTTCGATTCGGTTGATAAACCTTTGGAGTTTTGGAGTTAAAGGTTGGAGTCTAGCTTGTCTAGTAAGGAGTTAAGGTTTGGTAGCTTTTCTTTAATTTAGCTCTGTTGGGTGTCGTTCGGTCGAGGAGGCTACTCAGGTTTCCGTGAGAGTGATTCGGGCTTAGTATCCGTCTTCATTTGAGTTTTCGGTATTTTTTTTTCTTGATTTAGCGAATGAAAGTTCTTTTTAGTAGTGGATGATGTACTGACCCTTCTAGTCATTCACGTATTTTTGTCTTCTTTGTACTGTTAGAGCTTGCCTGTAGTGGACTCAAGTCATTTATGGCTAGCTGAGACTGGTAGTTTGGTGCTCGGGCCATTTCTTTGGTCTTTATAATTGTTTCCCTATTATAGAGCTTTAACTAAGGAAATCATTGACTTTAGTCAACATTCCTAGCAATCGTACTCAGAATCAAATTCTGACAGTTTTGTTTGCTATCGACCGTGGACTTTGGTCTAGTTGGACCATTGGTCGGGATTCGGGAGCTTTCGATTTGAAATTCTCTCCCTTTTTATGTTTTCAGGCAGTTGGGCTTGTAAGATTGACTTTGGTCAATATTCGAAGAAGACTGTCTCGGATGGAAATTCCATCAGCGTTATTCACTCCAAAATATTGAGTTTAGGCTAGAGGGATTATTAGTTCGGGTCTCGAGGCATTCGGGCTCGATTTTGGCCCTTAGGTTCTGCTTTGGAATAGTTGGCCAAAAGGTTGATTCTGGGTGCGGGGCCCACTTTTCATTAAATCGACCTCTATTAGGACTTTTGTCAATTTCGTTGAGCTTGGAATGTCATTTCTAGTTGAATAGCTCAGCTCCTTTGTGTTTGTAGGACCCTGGATACGTTCCCGGAAATCCATTGTGTGTTTGTTGCCTAAGTTAGGCTGCTGCCATCAGCTGGTTGCTGGTGTGGTGCTAGGGCGTCGCCTGGACCGCGCTTGCGCTAGCGCGCCTGCGCCTGTGTTCCATCCAGCACTAGCATGCCAGAGCCCCTGCGTTGTGCCAACCCGCCTTGGCGCCAGCGCGCCTGCGCTGTGCAGGGACTCTCCTACGCCTGGGCATGGCAGCTCAAGTAGCTGGCCAGCCTTCTCCTCTCCTTCATTTCCTAAATTTCCCAAAATGTTTCCCCATTGTTTTAAGCTCCAAAACCTCCATATTTCTCCCTTGATCATTCTACAAGCTTGGAAGCTTGTATATTTTCGATCCTTGGTCATTTGTTGACTTCTAATCCAGCAAGTTTCCTCTTTAAATTTTGATTTTCTTCTTTAGTTCCCTCTTTAAAAATCTTGGTTGTGGGCTATTTTGGTCCTCTTCTACTTGTCTGTTTATGTTCAAATTTGGAGCATGTCCTCCCGGAAATATTAGGAACACTGTGGTGTTCTTCATTTCTGGCTTTGAGTTGCGAGGCCCACGGGCTCGCTTGTGATCCAGATTTTGACCCGGCTATGTTTTTAGCATTATGGGTACCGTTGACTTCGTCTTGACGAGTAGTATATTGTGTTGATAGTGTGTTTGTGATTTAGGGATTCTCAAAGCAGTTCGAGCTTGGACGACGTTGTTTCAGCAGCTAGTCATCGGACGACAGGTAGGTTACGGTCTCCCTACCTTAGAATTTGTGTATATATGCTATAATTGCATTAATTAGTATCCTTGGGTTGGTTGTTCTAGGTTGGCACCCCAGACCTTATCCATCTCTTATGTCCGTATTATTTCCTATGTTGTTTGTAGTATCTGATGTAGTATTGTAATATTACCCTTGTGGCCCCGTGTGGCCTTTATATAAGCCTTTGGACCATAGATGATGGGATGTTTGGAAATGTCCACGAGTCCCAGACATCGAGATATTATGTTAGGCTGGATATCTATGTTGTAGAGTTGATTGTGCCTGTGCAGGGCCGATAGGTTGTTTGTGAGCCGTTGGGCTATTGTTTGTTTGCGATTATATCATTCATGCAAAGGAATATTTTGCATGTTTTACTATTGTTTTGGCTGCGGGCCTACTATAAATGGTTTTCTAAACTTTGCATGACCCGAGGGTCCGTTTTCGGTATAAATGATTATAAAAAGGATTTAAAACTGACTTGATGGGTCTTCTTGGAATAAAAGGGATATTATGATGATTTTATTACTGGTTTTCTTACTAATACTAGACTCGGCTGTGTCATAGCGCTAGACAAGTTTTTACTATAAATTTAGACCCGAATATACTTTGGGCATCCTTTTGAGGGGGTTTTCAGACTTGATTATGGATTTAGACTCGGGTACATTTCGGACACCCTTTATTGGGGTTTTGAGATTACTACTACTGATTTAGACCTAGATAGACTCTGAGCACATACTACGAGATTTTGATCACTGATTTAGACCCAAATACACTCCGAGCAGTTATACTATGAGATTTTGAATTCTATTTTAGTATGTGATTGAGGACATCCATGGACCTTGCCGATCCGAATTAGGGGCTACGTACTGAGTGTGCCGGAGGAGGGGTATATAGTGCAGTTGAGGTATACGGGGAAGTCCTTCCATGGATCCTACCTACTGGTCCTATAGGCATCGGAGGAGGTACATACATGGTTACTATCACACCGATTCCATCATATCATATCACATCATGCATATTGTAATCGGATCAACCCTTGTTTGTTGTTTACTTAGTGTACGCTCCAGTAGTATGGGATGTCGGAGGGTTTATTTCATTTGATTATTTTCTCAGGTGTATGGGCGCCCGTTGGGACTGTAGGTAGTTATATTACTTCTATCCTATTGTAGAGTTTGTTATGGCCTTCGGTTATTGGTGGTTTAGCGGATGCTGTCTTGGTGTAGTACTGATCCTTTGGGCTTCTGATTATCTGGTGGGTTAGTGGAGTTTTATCAGATTGAGGCACTAGTTTTGTGGCCTTCTAAGCACTTCTGATTTAGCGGATTCTATTTTATCATGGTGTTGGTTAGTGGCTTTTTGATTCCTTGTGGTGTAGATTTTTCTATCTTAGGGTTGTATTTGTGAGGCTGTTTTCTGTCTATTCTTATCTTGAGAGTGTGTTTAGCATGATTTCGTTAGTTATATTGCTTCTAGCATGAGTATGTTTACTTGTTTTCCTTCCTTCCCTTTTTACTTGAGATTAACGGTATACCGCCACTTTTCCTAAACTCCCTTTTTATATATTATTTTTACAAGGATCCACGTGCGTTCTTCTTTATTCACCTGTGTTCTGTATTATATATATCTTCTGTGACTAGCATAACATGCTTGTATTCTCTTGGTCTTCTATCCGTTCAAGTTTTCATGTGCTTTCTCTGTTGTTTTCTGTGACTGCTTTCTTGATTATCTTCTATTTACTGCTTTTATATCTTATATGCACTCAGTCAGCCTATGATGCCTACTAGGTACCCGTTGTTGTAACACCCCTGAAGTCGATTCAGCTTTTAAACACAGAAACTTGTAGAAATATTGAACTCCCAGGGATCACATATCAAATACACGAGTCGTGGATAGAACCATGAGTCGTGGAAGTGACCCGTGAATCCTGTCCTGCAGATCCACCTCTGGTCTGAGAACCACGAGTGGAGTCTACGGGTCATAATTAGTTTCACGGGTCATGGAAACCACCCATGGAACTCAGACTGAGGGCAGTCTATTCCCCTGGAACCACGAGTTGGTTCTACGACTCGTGGAAGTTTCCATGGGTCATCCTGTCGAGTCATAGGAATACATCTGCAGCCTGAAACTTTGGCTCAGAAAATATGACTCCAGTCCAAGAGCCGTGGTTAGTTCTGCGATCCATAGAAAGGACCCGTGGAACCTGAAGCCAAGTTTTAAAATAGTTTTTTCTTAGTTATGTCCCAGGGGTATTTTAGTTATTACCCACCCTTTTAACTCTTAAATGATGTCGTTTTGACTATTTCTAGAAGGGTTTTCACCTTCATTAGCCTAAATCCCTCCTCAAATCTACATTCATCCCCCAAAAAGGAAAAGAACTCCTTCAAGCCCCAAGTCTCAAGCTCCAAGTTCAAATCTCTTTTTTTTTAAATTACAAGTGGGTTAGCCTCAATCAAGGTATGTGGGTATTCAACAATGGGTTCCTTTCACCCTTGTGCCCAAAACCCCCAATTCTTATTGTGAATTATGAACTTGTAAAATTAGGGTTTTGATCTAAATTGGGAAAAGCTTATGAAAGCATATTCTATGAATCAATTCATGGTTTCTTATGGTTTATTTATGATTTGAATAAGATTCCTTAATTGGTTTCAAAAGCGCATGCATTAAAGTTGATTTCTAGCATGATTCCATTGAATTGCATGTTTCAAGTGAAAGTTTACATGTTTAAATAACATGTCTTTATGTATTTGTGAAATTGCATGCCTAATTCTTCAAGCTACGATATTAGAAGGGAAAGTATATTTTAAATTATGGTTTTGCAAAGCTTCAAGATTCATGACTTGTGAATTGCATGACATCAGATATGTCCTTATGCTTTTCCAACAGTTTTGGACATCAGATATGTCCCTATGATTTATGAAAGATTTGGCATCCATATATGTCTACCTAAGCTATGAACAGTTTTGACATTACATATGTCGTAAGTATTATGAGCTATACGTATATATTTTTGGGAGTAGTATTAGCACCGAGTTGGACAGGGTGAGAGTACCCTTAGTCCCAAACCTACGTGCCCCGTAGGTTCTAAGTCCCTTCAGTTGGGCATCAGATTTAGTGATCACGCCATAGTCATGCCTCTATACCCTGGCAAGGTATATTGGGTCCTTTCGATGGGGCGTATAAATAGGATTCCATGTAGCTCACATGGTCTATGTCGGTTAGAGAACCTCCCACAGAAACAGTATCAGGTTTTAAAATGCATTGACTCTTTGCTTTCAGACTTCAAAATTATTATGATTACTTATGATATTTTGTATACCTTGCTTTAGTATTGCATCGAGTCTCTTGCATTTTAGTTTTACACTTATAGCACGATTTTAGTTTTACAAGTGTTATTAATATGTTTATCTCAGTTTCCTGTTTAGCTCACATATTCGGAACATCCTATAGTACTGACGTGTTTCGCGTTGCATCTTTTTATGATGAAGATTCAGGCTCCTGCCCTCAGACACGTGGCTAGACTACGCCAGATACCCCGCTGATTATTGGTGAGTCCTCATTATTCGAGGACCGGAGTTATGTTAGTATTTTATGTCTCTTTCCTTTGGATTACCTGATTTAGTTGGGGTCTTGTCCCATCAACTCTCGTTCCAGACTTAGAGGCTTCAGACATAGCTAGTTTATATTCGAGATTGGTTCTGTGAAGACTTTATGCTATTTCAGTTATAGATGCCTATCTTCTCTATGTATGCTTTCGGCTTATTTTCTTAAGTTTATTTGAGTATGCTATGACCAAGGGTTAATATAGACCACACGTGTCTCGGATCTCGTGTTACATCTAGGGGTAGCCTCGGGACATGATAAACTTGGTATCAGAGCCTCAGGTTCAAGAGTCCTAGGGTGTCTGAAGCCGCATCGAGTAGAATCTCATTCATATGTGTGAAGCGCGCCACACATATGAGGGAGAGGCTATGATATGTCTTAGGAAAAGATCACTTCTTTCATGATCATATCGTGCGATAGAGTTTAACTCTAACGTCTCTCTAATCCTCTCCTTGTACGTTTCAGATTATGCCTCGACATGCAATGCCTCACTGAGCCGCTCAAAATGCTGCTCCTCCAGCTCCGGCCCCCGAGACCATGAATGAGGAGTTCAGGAACGCCATCCATTTGCTAGCCCAGACCATGGCCACTCGCGACAACCAGCCGGCTCCTATCCCCACCCACCCTCAAGGTAGGGTAGCGTCCCGGGTTCGTGATTTTGTCCGAATGAACCCACCTGAATTTTGGGGTTTGAAAGTGAGTGAGGACCCACTTAACTTTATTGATGAAGTGAAGAAGATCTTTGATGTTATGCAAGTGGTCGGTGCTGATTGTGTGGAGCTCGCATCCTATCAACTCAAGGATGTGGCTCATATCTGGTTCACGCAATGGAAGAAAGCTAGAGGTAGGGATGTGGTCCCTATGACTTGGGAGTGTTTTGAGAGGGCTTTCCTCGATTGGTTCTTTCCCCGAGAGTTGAGGCAAGTGAAGGCTGAAGAGTTTGTGAACTTGAGACAGGGGTCGATGTCAGTCCAAGAGTATAGTTTGAAGTTCACTCAGTTGTCTAGGTATGCCCCCTCAATGGTAGCGGACCCACAGGATCAGATGAGCAAGTTTATCTATGGGGTTTCAGATATGGTGAAGAAAGAGTGTAGGTCTGCTATGCTATTGAGTGATATGAATATTTCTAGACTCATGACCCATGCTCACCAGATCGAGGGAGATAAGCTTAGGGAGATGGCTAGGGAGAACAAGAGGGCTAGATCCGAGAGTTCAGATTTTGGCCATCAAAAGTCCGGAAGAGGACATCGCTCTTTCTTTCAGAAGAGGTCGACAGGACCCATGCATTCTTCAGCCAGTGCTCCTTCTCAGGCCTCCAGGCCCCATCATGATCTGTCTGGTAGGGGTATAGGCTCTTATTCGTAGGGTAGTGGTGCAAAGGGATTTTCTCACCCCATTTGCACCAAGTATGGGAAGAATCATCCCAGTGAGTGTCTAGCTAGTAGAAAGGGTTGTTATGGATGTGGTTAGGTTGGTCATAAGATTCGAGATTGCCCTTCGACTAAGAAGGGACAGGGAGGGAGTAGGGCTCAGTCTGCCCCAGCAGCCCTTAAAGGTCTACCAGCCCAACAGGGCATAACTTCTAATTCTGGTGGTCAGCGCCAGAACTGCCTTTATGCTATGTCCTCTCGTCCGGACCAGGAGAGTTTCCATGATGTTGTCACTGGTATGTTGAAAGTCTTCTCTCTTGATATATATGCTTTGTTGGACCCCGGATCCTCCCTATCTTTTGTGACCCCTTATGTAGCATGCAAATTTAAAATTTGTCCTGAATTTCTTTTAGAACCTTTTTTTGTTTCTACTCCTGTTGGTGAGTGAGTCCTAGCTAAAAGAATCTACCAAAATTGCCCTATCTCAGTCCTTCATAGAGTCACTTTAGCAGATTTAGTAGAGTTGGAGATGACTGATTTTGATGTTATTATTGGTATGGATTGGTTGTATGCTTGTTATGCTTCGGTTGATTATCGTACTCGGGTTGTCAGTTTCAAATTTCCAAATGAACCCATCCAAGAGTGGCAGGGTAGTCCCCCATCCTCGAAAGGTCATTTCATATCTTATCTTAAGGCTAGGAAAATAATTTCTAAGGGTTATGTTTATCATATAGTTTGGGTTATGGACACGGAGTTTGAAACCCCATCCCTTCAGTCTAATCCTGTTGTGAATGAGTTCTCAGAAGTGTTTCTCGAAGATTTGCCAGAGTCCCTTCCGAGCGGGAGATCGACTTTAGGATAGATCTTCTTCTAGATACGAATCATATCTCTATTCCTCCCTATAGAATGGCTCCAATGGAACTTAAAGAGTTAAAGGATCAGTTGAAGGACCTTCTCTATAAGGGTTTCATCAGGCCTAGCATTTCTTTATGGGGTGCCTTAGTTTTGTTTGTGCGAAAGAAAGATGGTTCCCTCAGAATGTGTATCGACTACCGTTAGTTGAACAAGGTCACAGTCAAGAATAAGTATCCTATTCCTAGTATTAATGACTTGTTCGATCAGCTTCATGGTGCTAGTTTCTTCTCTAAGATCGACCTTAGATCTGGTTATCATCAGCTTCAGGTTAGAGAGTGCAATATTCCAAAGACAGCCTTCAGAACTCGGTATGGTCATTATGAATTTGTGGTTATATCCTTTGGACTAACGAATGCTCCTACAACTTTTATGGACTTGATGAACCGCGTGTTCAAACAGTACCTGGACATGTTTGTGATTATTTTCATTGATGATATCCTTATCTATTCTCGGAGTGAGGAGGAGCATGTGCACCATTTGAGAGTGGTGTTGCAAACTCTCAAGGACCAGCAATTATTTGCTAAGTTTAGCAAGTGTGAGTTTTGGATGCAGTCTGTTGCTTTTCTGGGTCATATTGTGACTAGAGATGGTATTTGAGTTGATTCCCAAAAGATTGAGGCAGTGAAGAACTGACCTAGACCCACTTCCCCGTCTGATATTAGGAGTTTTTTGGGTTTGGCAGGTTACTACAGGAGTTTTGTGGAGGGATTTTCTTCCATTGCTTCCCCTTTGACTCGATTGACTCAGAAGAAGGTTAAATTTCATTGGTCTGATCTATGTGAGAAGAACTTTCAGGAATTGAAGACTAGATTGACCACAGCTTCAGTGTTGGCTCTACCAGAGGGCCTAGATGACTTTGTTGTGTATTGTGATGCTTCTAGAATTGGTTTGGGTTGTGTTTTGATGCAGCGTGGTAAAGTGATTGCTTATGCCTCTAGACAGCTTAAGATCCATGAGAAGAACGACCCTACTCATGATCTTGAGTTAGCAGCCGTGGTCTTTGCCTTGAAGATTTGGAGACATTACTTGTATGGTGTTCATGTGGATATGTTCACCGATCATAAGAGTCTTCAGTATGTGTTCACGCAAAAGGAATTGAATCTGCGTCAAATGAGATGGCTTAAGTTTCTTAAGGATTATGATATGAGTGTACTTTACCTTTCGGGTAAGGCAAATATTGTAGCGGATGCACTTAGTAGGTTGTCCATGGGTAGTGTGTCTTCAGTTGAAGACAGAAAGAAGGAATTGGCTAAGGAGGTTCATAGGCTTGTTCGGTTAGGAGTTCGCCTCATGGACTCGAAAGAAGGTGGTGTTATTGTTTATAATGGTTCTGAATCATCTTTGGTAGCTGAAGTAAAGGCAAAGCAAGACAGTGATCCTATTTTGCTTTAGCTAAAGGGTGCAGTCCATCAACAAAGAGTTAAGGTTTTCTCCTAAGGGGGAGATGGTGTGCTTCGTTATCAACGTCGGTTATGTGTTCCAGATATAGATGGGTTGAGACAACAGATTTTGACTGAGGCTCATAGCTCCAGATATTCTATTCACCCTGGTGCCACCAAGATGTACCGTGATCTACGGAAAGTCTATTGGTGAAATGGTGTGAAGAGGGACATAGCCAGTTTTGTGGCTAAGTGTCCCAACTGTCAGCAAGTAAAGGTGGAGCATCAACGACCGGATGACACGACTCAGGATATTGACCTTCCTACTTGGAAGTGGGAAGCGATCAATATGGACTTCATTACAGGTTTGCTCGAACTCGAAGGCAACACGATTCGATTTGGCTAATTGTCGACCAGATGACAAAGTCATCCCACTTTTTGGCTGTTAAGACTACGAACTCAGCGGATGATTATGCCAGACTCTACATCCGGGAGGTAGTCCGATTACATGGTGTCCCATTGTCCATCATTTCAGATAGGGGTACTCAGTTTACTTCTCAGTTTTGGAGATCATTTCAGAGAGGTCTTTGTACTCAGGTGAAGCTTAACACAACTTTCACCCACAGACGGGTGGCCAGGCAGAGCGACTATTCAAACTTTGGAGGATATGTTGAGAGCTTGCCTGATTGACTTCAAAAGTAATTGAGATGATCACTTACCTCTTACCGAGTTTGCCTATAACAACAACTTTCACTCTAGCATCCAGATGGCTCCTTATGAGGCACTTTATGGTCAGAGGTGTAGGTCTCATATTGGTTGGTTTGAGGTAGGTGAGGCAGCTTTGATTGGTCCAAATTCGGTGCATGAGACTATGGAGAAGGTTCAGCTTATTAGGGAGAGGTTGAAGACCGCTTAGAGTAGACAGAAATCATATGCGGATGTGAGGAGAAGAGAATTAGAATTTGAAGTTGATGATTGAGTTTTTCTGTAGGTGTCACCCCTGAAGGGTGTGATGAGATTTGGCAAGAAAGGGAAGATTAGTCCCCATTTCATAGGTCCCTATCGGATTCTGAGGAGAGTTGGTAGCGCTGCTTATGAGTTGGATTTGCCAACAGAATTAGAAGCGGTTCATTCGATTTTCCATGTTTCCCTATTGAAGAAGTGTGTTGGTGACCCGATCTTGATTGTTCCTTTGGAGGATGTGAATGTGAAGGATAGCCTTACTTATGAGGAAGTTCCCGTAGATATCCCTGATCGTTAGATTCGGAGATTGAGAAACAAAGAAGTTGCCTCGGTAAAAGTTCTTTGGAGAAATCAGCTTGTTGAAGGAGCTACTTGAGAAGCAGAATCAGACATGAAAGCCAAGTACCCTCATCTCTTTCCTTTCGATTCCTTTTCAGCTTGAGGTAATAGTTTCCTCCTTAGTATGTCCCTCCGATTCTATTCCATCGTTTTCTCTCATGATCCTAGCATGCATTCATGTTTTCGAAGTTAATACAATCATGTTTTAAGTTGAAAAGTTCAGTTTACATGTTTAGTCCTTGGTTTTATGTGTTGTTGAATGGTTGGGCTATTTTCTCTTCAGTTTTCCCTTGTTCAGTCTTTATTCGAGGACGAATGATCCCAAGGGGGAGATATTGTAACACCCTGGAAATCGATTCATCTTTAAAACTTAGAAACTTGCAGAAATTTTGAACTCCCAGGGATCACGGATCAAGTACATGAGTCGTGGATAGAACCACGAGTCGTGGAAGTGACCCGTGAATCCTGTCCTGCAGATCCCACCTCTGGTCTGAGAACCACGAGTGGAGTCTACGGGTCATGATTAGTTTCACGAGTCGTGGAAACCACCCGTGGAACTCAGACTGAGGGCAGTCTATTCCCCTGGAACCACGAGGTTGTTCTACGACTTGTGGAAATTTCCACGGGTCATCCTGTTGAGTCGTAGGAACTTATCTGCAGCCTGAAACTTTGGCTCAGGAACCACGACTCCAGTCCACGAGCCATGGTTAGTTCTACGGTCCGTGGAAAGGACCCGTAGAATCTTAAGTCGAGTTTTAAAATAGCTTTTTCTTAATTATGTCCCGGGGGTATTTTAGTCATTACCCACACTTTTAACTCCTAAATAATGTTGTTTTGACTATTTTTAGAAGGGTTTTCACCCTCATTAGCCTAAGTCCCTCCTCAAATCTTCATTCATCCCCCAAAAAGAAAAAGAACTCCTTCAAGCCCCAAGTCTCAAGCTCCAAGTTCAAATCTCCTTTTCTTTTCAATTACAAGTGGGTTAGCTTCAATCAAGGTATGTGGGTATTCAACAATGGGTTCCTTTCACTCTTGTGCCCAAAACCCCCAATTTTTATTGTGAATTATGAACTTGTGAAATTAGGGTTTTGATCTAAATTGGGGAAAGCTTATGAAATTAGTTTCTATGCATCAATTCATGGTTTCTTATCGTTTATTTATGATTTGAATAAGATTCCTTAATTGGTTTCAAAAGTCCATGCATTAAAGTTGATTTCTAGCATGATTCCATTGAATTGCATGTTTTCAAGTGAAAGTTTACATGTTTAAATAACATGTCTTTATGTATTTGTGAAATTGCATGCCTAATTCTTCAAGCTACGATATTAGAAGGGAAAGTATATTTTGAATTATGGTTTTGCAAAGCTTCAAGATTCATGACTTGTGAATTGCATGACATCAGATATGTCCTTATGCTTTTCCAACAGTTTTGGACATTAGATATGTCCCTATGATTTATGAAAGGTTTGGCATCCAGATATGTCTACCTAAGTTATGAACAGTTTTGACATCAGATATGTCGTAAGTATTATGAGCTATATGTATATATTTTTGGGAGTAGTATTAGCACCGAGTTGGACAGGGTGAGAGTACCCTTAGTCCCAAAACTACGTGCCTTGTAGGTTCTAAGTCCCTTCAGTTGGGCATCCGATTTAGTGATCATGCCACAATCATGCCTCTATACCCTAGCAAGGTATATTGAGTCCTTTCGACGGGGAGTATACATCGGATTCCATGTAGCTCACATGGTCTATGTCGGTTAGAGAACCTCCCACAGAAATAGTATCAGGTTTTAAAATGCATTGACTCTTTTTTTCCAGACTTCAGAATTATTTTGATTACTTATGATATTTTGTATACCTTGCTTTAGTGTTGCATCGAGTCTCTTGCATTTCAGTTTTACACTTATAGCATGATTTCAGTTTTACAAGGGTTATTAGCATGTTCATCTCAGATTCCTATTTAGCTCACATATTCGGTACATCTTATAGTACTGATGCGTTTCACGTTGCATCCTTTTATGATGTAGATTCAGGCTCCTGCCCTCAGACACGTGGCTAGACTACGCCAGATACCCAACTGATTATTGGTGAGTCCTCATTATTCGAGGACCAGAGTTATGTTTAGTATTTTATGTCTCTTTTCTTTGGATTATCTGAGTTAGTTGGGGTTTTGTCCCATCAACTCCCATTCAAGACTTAGAGGCTTAAGACATAGCTAGTTTATATTCGGGATTGGTTTTGTGAAGACTTTATGCTATTTCAGTTATAGATGCCTATCTTCTCTATGTATGCTTCCGCTTTATTTTCTTAAGTTTATCTGAGTATGCTATGATCCAGGGTTAATCTAGGACACTCGTGTCCCGGATCCCGTGTTACGTCTAGGGGGTAGCCTCGGGGCGTGACAGTTGCTTAGCAATTGGTGCTCATACTACATTTTTGCATCTTTCTGGTGCAGATTCTAGTGTGAGCTTTCGGCGTTGATCGCGTGGAGACTCGTGTAGCTTTTGGATATTCGAAACTAGGGTGAGCTCCTGACGATCGGAGCTTGACCATCTCATCTTTTGACATTGTTACTCTTTATTTATTTGGAGACAGTTGTATATTCTGTTTTGTTATCTCTAGCACTTGTATTATATTAGAGGCTCCTGTACTATAGATTCCGGGTCTTTGGGTTGGTTTAGTTTCTTTATGTATATATTCAGGTTGTTTGCTTCCGCGTTATTCTATTTTACATATGCTTTCGCTTATTTCTGCTTATTGTGCGTGTTGGTTTAGGTAGTAGCTCATTACTAACTGTTCTGAGTTACGGGAATTGATTCGCCTCTGGGAGGTTATAGGTGTCTCATGACCTGAGAAATTGGGTCGTGACATATACCCACATTTCTATGAATTGATTATGATTTATCTATCCCAAATTTTGATTATTATTATTTTTTTAAAAATACTCGCGGTTTTGTTGGTGGTGGGTGGCGAAGAAGGATTGAAGGTGGTGAAGAAGAAGAAATCGACAATGATAATGTTGGTGGTGGGTAGGGAAGAAGAAGAAGAAGAAGAATTGAAGGTGATATAGTGATAGTGATGAGAAAAAATTGGTGGTGATTGATGGTGGTCGGACATGATTTTTTCGGTAAGATGAGAGATGGAGTAGATAAAGTTTAGTGATGAAGAAGATATAATTATTAGAGGATTTTAATGATTAAATAGTGTAAAATATAATTAACAAAAAAGAGTTAATGAATAAAGAAAAGAAAGAAAAAAAATATAAAAATTTATAATTTATGACATGACACTGATGTGTTGTTGATGTGACAGACGAATGTAATACACCATATGTTGAGAGGACAATATTAAATTCATCTTTTTAATATGTATAAATGTGTAATAGATTGCAAGTGTATTTGATGTCTTTTCTAGTAAAATTACGGAAGAGCGATGCACGAAACATAAGGCAGAAGTAGCATCACCTGGTATGTGGTACTTTAGGATTTGTACAATTTTACACCTGTTTAGACCTAATTCCCACCCTTAACCATCCATATCTTCTAGTCTGACAAAACCTTGAGTAACATCATAATTGAGGAACCCAATTCATAGATGTACCGTAAGACCACCTCGGCATTACTAGTCTGCAAAACCTGGGTTTGTAAGACAAAAACACTCCTCACTTCAGAGGTTCTGAGGAACACTTTTCTTGAGCAGCAACATCAACATCACCAGCGCAATTGCTTCTCTTCCCTAGCTCAACCTGGTATATCCCCATTTACACAAATTCAGGATCTTTGTTTTTCTCTTCAAATGGTTTGTCCTCATATGTTTGCTTGTACGATGGACCCACTTGTTCCCTTTGAATGGAAGGTAGTCTCTAGTTCTTGGGAGTGTTTTTTTTTTTTTTAATAACTGTAGTGTCCAGCCTCGATTAATTCCACGGGATACCTATCACCTCCCATCAGCAACACGTACCACGTACAACGTACCAAGGCTGGGACATGTGGGAAGAAATCACTAGTGTTTTCGTAACCTGAGACCTTCTGGCTCTCAACCCACTTTATTGACCACTATGGGTGCTAAGAGTGTCATTTTCTTGGGAGATATATTGTAAAGACAGAATGCAGATACAAGGATGTTGGCTACTACATATCCATATAGACCAGGATGTATAAATGTGGATGTCACTGGAAATGCCATCACATAGAAAAACTGATGAGAGAGATTATATGTTAACCTAGCAAACAAAGAACACAATTGAGTCTATGGCACGCTGATGTAACCTTTTCTAATTCATTGTGGAATCCACCGATTGAAGCCATGGCTATGAAATTGTTGCTTTGATCTCAGTCTTTGCTCTCTGATCAAACACATGACTTGCTCACCTTATGTGTCCATTCACTCGTATATCATCAGGTGCAGTACATGCTTTGAGGGGCTTTTTACCCTCTCCTCTTTGCCCACATCCCATCCAGTGCTTGAAGAAGGAGATTCTTACAATATGCAGCCAGGATGATAATGTGTTTTCTCAAACAATGTGTATAATACTCATTGTCAGGTGTACTAAGGGTATAGACTGATGTCTATATTTGCATTTTCCTATTTTTTAGGTGAAAACACATCCCCAGAGGTTCAGAAAATGGGTGATAATACTAGCAGTCTCGTTACCCGTGTTCTCTTTTGTGGGCCTCACTTTCCTGCTTCTCACAATTATACAAGAGAATATTTGCAAGGTTATCCATTTGTGCAGGTATTACTTTCTTGCTTTTACTTATTTCTTCCTGCACGAGACTTAATATTGGCTCCATTTCAATGTTCTTCAATAATACATGTTCTTCAGGCATCCATAGGGAAATAAATAAAGACAGGTTTATTTAAAAACTTGCTTGCATGATAGTGCTTAAGTTCATAAAGCAACAGATAAATCTTGATGAATGATTCAAAAATAATTGCATAATTGAAGCTTCCACATGGTTTCTGACTTTTTTGGTTTACCTATTTTCTTAGACATCTAAATAAATTTTGATATTGCTATTGGAGAGAGGTAGACGTTTGATGGTGATTTGCACAATCAGAATACATGAAAAATGAGCCCTTATTTTGGGGGTAGTTATTGCATTCTCTTGTCAAAGTTGAATTTATTTATTTGACTTCACATCATTCAAAAAAGAGTTGGAAAATGTGTATCCTCTAGTATTTCCTATGTAAAATGTATACTACCTTTATCTTGTTGGAATAGAAATAGAAAACGAAAAATTGATGGACAAGAGTACCTGGGAGAGTTGACACTTTTCAAAAGCAAAACAGTAGCTATCCCGATCACTTATTTGCTAGTTAGCTTAATACAATTTGAGAAGAGTAAAATTGAAGTCCATGTATTGTTTTGTGTTATAATTTGCATTAAGAGTTTCCTCTAAAGAATAAATAAATGCTATTCTCAGACAACTCATTGAAGAGGCAAACAATTAATTTGATATGGATGGAAAAATTTGTCAGCAAATAAAGGAACTTGAGCCACAACAGAAGTTGTTGTTATATACGATCCAGGTCATTTCAAGGAAAACAAAAATCTCTATGTTTTTCACTTGAAGTGCCTACGCAAGACAAATGGGAAAGAAAAACGGTCAAGAAACAAGACTATTTAGAAGCATGCAGGCAAGGAAATTTACATATGAAAGACAACTCACGTGTTTAATATTTGGACAGTTTGAGAGAAATAATCGTAGAACTTTAGAAAGAATTGAAAATTCATTTGTTCAAGGTTGACTATTCCTTTTTATTTCATTTGTATTTCTTAGGCGAGAAGCATATGTCAGTTTGCGTAGATTATAGGCTTCATTTTCAGGATGATTAGTAAACAACTGTGCGTACACTTATCAAATAGAGTAACGGCGGTATATATACCATATAATACATCTTCAACGCTGTAACAATAAAACTACTTCTCAATTATCAAATTAAAAAAAATAAAGGAAAATCAAAAACAGAGAAACACTATATTTTAGAGGTCTGTTTGTTACTTATGAGTATAATAAGAGCTGCTAATTGTAATCGTGCACACTGTGTGCATGGTAAACATACTACCTAATTATAAACTTGCAACTTTTAAATTTAACTTCTTAATATTCTTTACCATTTCAATATTTGATTTGCAGATATTTTTCCCTAACTTACAGCTAAAAATTAACTCATAGAAAAAGCTAAAGCTCTTTAAATCTTCTCTTCGATTCATTAGGTATTATCTGTCAATACCTCCTTGCAATATCTTCTTAAAAGGGTCCTACTTACAAGTGATAATTGAATCTTGAATGATGATATATGCCTCCTTTGTAGGTTGATGATGTTCCACTTGAAAGTGTGCCTGGTGTGATTGGTGACTATGAAATTTGTGTGGTTAAAAACTTCCAGATGAACTCTGATGTTCTCTCCCATGCAAAGAATATGAAGCTCATAATGCAATTTGGAGTTGGGCTAGAAGGTCAAATTGATTTTCTTTTTCAGTTCTGTATTTACCTTTGGCCTTTTGTTTTTGAAAAGTGTTTGTAGCGTCAATTCCTTTCGGTGTACATCTCACCCAAAACAAAATACCAGAAAACATAAACTGTCCTCTTTTATCTTGATATTATTTCTTCGGTAGCTGGATTCATTGCTAATCAGGCGTTCTAAAGTTTCCAATTGCCTAAATACTTGATAATGTTGTTGTATAAAGGTGTTGACATTAATGCTGCCACAAAGAATGGCATTAAGGTCGCCAAAATTCCAGGTGGTGCAACGGGAAATGCTGCTTCATGTGCTGAAATGGCCATATATCTCATCTTGGGCCTCCTGCGTAACCAAGTTGGTTGTCTCTAAGCTTATAATTAAAGGCTTTACTTCTTCTGAACCCTTTGAGGATAACATGGAGAACATATTGTACTTTCTTTCTTCATGAAGTTGATTGATTGGGAATGCATATCACTATTTTGTAAGAATAATTACTGCAGCTTGGTCTACGGTCTGTCCTTTAGTACTTGTCTGCTTGAAACTTGATTATATTTCTGATGTGAATGACTTCACTGGAGTGGATAAGAGAGCCTAGAATTTCAACGACATCTAAAGTGAGATTTGGACTGAGTGGTCAAAAAAAGAGGGGTGTGAGTACTTAATTCTGCTTGCTACTTTATCTTTCTGGTTCTAGAAGTGAAAGTATTATACATATAGCTGAATGTATAGGAGTGCTGCAGAGTATCTTTTGTTCTCGTGTAAGCTACTTTGTTTTCCTTTTAACCTGCCATCCCCCAAATGTTGCAGCATCAATTGAGAATTTCTGTGGAGCAGAAAAAGCTAGGGGAGCCAATTGGTGACAACCTTCAAGGGAAAACAGTGAGTTTCACTTTTTGTTTCCTCCTATGTATCTGTTGTCTCATTTTGGAGGGCTAAAGATATATCTTTGTTCCCTTTTTCATCTCACCACTGGTTTTGCTTGTATTGTTGCAAGATATAAAGTGCTCGTGCTCAGAACTTTTAAATTAAATAGAAAGATACAGTAGTTAGGATCAACTAATTTGTTGGCTGAGCTACAAATGCTTCATTGAACATGTTTACTTGACAATTACCTTAATTGTTAAGGTAAATGATGTGTATTTGTGTAATATCATGAAAGGGGGATGCTAAAAATTTTAAATTGCTGCAGTACTGGTACAGAACACCAGGATATTCTTAGGATTAAGTACCTATATGGTATCCGTTTCTTTTCTTCTACTTTCCATTTTATTGCATACGGGTATCCTTATTTTAGGATACAAGTACCTACAAATTGGGTTCTTAGGGGGAAAAAATGATAGTTGTTTTAATTATTAACAAAACTTTAGCAGTTAAATTTATGCAGCTAACTTTCTTTGTACTGTAAAACTATAAACAAGGAAGACGAAGGTTACGAAATAAGGGCAGCTGGTAAAGAATAAATAAGGGTATCCCAGTTTCTTCTTCTTTCCCTCCCCCTTCCCCTTTCCCCATTTTGTTTTCTTTCCGTCCTGCCGCCCCTTTACTGAATGCCTCTTTCCCCTCTCCCGATTTTTGCTTCATCTTCCCGTCCTCGCGAACCATCATGAAAATGGTGTCTTCTCTACAACTTATTTAACTTCACCATAACAAACATTTTGATTCAAGAAATCCAGTACCAATTTTAGCTTTTGATTCTTTGTGTGCTCGTTGGTTTTATACCAGTTTCATCTCTATGGTGGTTTGAGAAACATATGGTGATTCTGAGACCACTCATGGAAGAAGTCGGTGGAGGTGGACTGTGGTCTACGATGGCGATGGGTGGAAGAGAAAGAAATGAGAATAGTGGAGGGGGAGGAGCACTGTCTCTGCTCAGAAATTGAGGAAGAGAAAATGGATTTTGAATTTTTTTGCGAAGTAGTGTTGAAGAAGGAGGAGATGGATGGGGAGCAGTGGTGGAGGATTTTGCTGGTGGAGATGGAGGAGATGAGTGGTAGATTTCACTAGTGGAGATAGAGGAGATGGAGGGGATGGGTAGGGGGTGGTCCTTAATTGGGTTTTGAGTTTTTTTTTTTTAATTTTAAAAATAGGTTCTTAAAAAAGTGAGGTGGCTTATTTCATCTTATGTGGATATTGTTATTAGCGCGATTAAGAGATATGTAGGGTGAGAGGGGTTTGAAATGTATGTTTTAGACATGTTCAGGTATTTGGATGAAACTTCGTGGAGTTGAGGGGTCGAGATGACAAATTGGTGCAAGTACAAGTGTCTATTAGGCTATTCTGTCTTATTAAATGATTAATGTGGTGAACATTTTCTAAAAATCAGATCTTGGTACAATCCATTGATTAGGTAAACTTTTTAGATCCGAAGGACTACAAACAGGTAGATTTTGGAAAGATTTGGAGTTTAAGGAGTTTTAAATGCAGGCAATATCGCAAGAAAAGAATACAAAAAAGAAAGAAAAACAGAAATGTAGGGAAATTCAGGTTACTGTCATATGTCATTTGAGAAATATGTGAAGGCTCAAGTGCAACTATAAAGCCAAGCTTGTAAGGAGTAATACTGGGTCTTATCTTTTCCTTTTTCCATTTTCAAATGGTTTATTTTAGATAATAAAACACAGATTAGTTCTATTTACAATAACAACAACAACAACAAACCCAGTGCATTCCCACACCGTGGGGTCTTGGGAGGGTAGAATGTACGCAATCCATACCTCTATCTCAGAGGTGAGGTGGAGAGGCTGTTTCCGATAGACCCCCGGCTCAAGACAGATTAGTTCTATTTGAAAATGGAAAAAGAAACCTCTTCTGGGAATTTCACTCGTTGTGTAAGTAATTGATTAGTACTTGAAATATTCATTTAAGACAGACGGGAAGCTATAAAAAGAGTTTAGTTTGATTGTGTTGAATTGCAGCTTGTTCTTGCAGAATAGGTTTGCATTGATTTAGCTTTTAGTAGGGTGCATTTCAAGCATGGTCATTTGTAAAAACCTTTTGTCTAAGAAGATGGTAAATAATGGGTCTTGGTGTATTTTTCAGTGGTGGTAGTCAAAATTTGCCCCTGAGCCCTGAACAATTGAAAAGAAGCAAATATACCTTGATTTGGCTTCTACCATGTCAACCAAATTAGATCTACGGTGAAAAATCATTAGTGGGAGAGACATATTTGAAACAAAAGATAACGGTGGGGGCTCCTATCAGCCAATAGGTAAACAGAGGGCATAATTAAGACAAATCACAAACTTTCGGGGTAAATTTGAACCTTTCCCTTATAAAAAAGGGGGAACCATATCAAATTTTCTGCCTTTGTAATTGTTATTAGACTTGCTACCACATATCATCTACCATCAATTATACCTCAATTCAGAACAACTACAGTTAGCTATATGAATCCTTTATATACTTTCTGTTCTATTGGGACCCATTTCATTGCAATACTAAATAATTTCTCTTATAAGGCAAATTAGGGAATTTAAAACTAGAGATTCTCTAAATCTCAGACTCATCACTGTGCTGACATACAATTTTTAATTGGATCACAATATTCTTGATACGTAATTAATCTATGTAAGTGCGGAAACGACAATTAAGTCTTAACTACTAGTTGATATCGTCTATATAAATTCCTTACTTCCATTATGGTCTCTTCTTAGCTGAATCCACATGTATTCCGAGAGACTGTAGGTCATTTTGAGAAACTACTTCCCATGTAACTTTAGGTCTACTTAATCTCCTTGAAACATCTTCAATCATTATATGTTTCACCCACACGGAGTTGACATATTGGAGGTTTGCAAAGTACATAGGCGAATCATCTCGGGCAACCTTCTCTTATTTTATCTTCTGTGTGTTATTTGCACCCTTTTTGGCAGTACTTGTTTATATTCTTGTATGATCGCATATTCATTTTTGCATCTGTATTTAATGAAACCCATCTTATAGATATCTTGGGCTTTAGAGGGTTCAACATTTAGTCCTATATACCATCCAACCATTTAGAACTTGCATTTCACTTTGTTAGGTTTCTTCCTTTAATATGTCACTATCGTAATGTGCCTCCATTTCGATCATTATAATTTGATTTTATGGGTTACTTCCTCATCTATCATGTCATTTTCTCAGGAAGAGTCTGGACTATATATCTGAATTGTTTGCATTAGGCACCATTATCCTGTCTAATTCCAACTTCACCTTCATTCTTTTTATGGGACTAAATGCACAGTGCACATTCAAATTTGCTAACATCAAGTGGAAAAATTCTAATAGATGGAGAAATTGGACTCATTCTCTCTGTATATCACAAATGAAAAGAGTTTAATGGCATTGTCGCGAGCTTGAATATTGTTGATGACTAGGTCTGGACGAACTTACAGACCATCAAACATGTGCAAGAATTGCACTTTGTTATGTCTTAGAGATTTTCTGCATTATGATATAGGTGTTTATCCTGGGGTTTGGAAATATCGGGATACATTTGGCAAAGCGTCTACGTCCATTTGACGTGAAAATACTTGCTACCAAACGGAGTTGGGGCAGGCTTGCACAGGACTCAAGCAAATCCGAGGGTAAGATAACCTTGTGAATTACATTTATTTCAAAAATATTGATAGGAACCGCGTATCTATGTTTCCAGCACCGTCTGTTGAGAATGGCGGCTATGATGACCTGGTTGATGAGAGGGGAAACCATGCTGATATCTTGAAGTTCGCAAGCAAAGCTGATATTGTTGTATGTTGCTTAGCTATGAACAGTGAAACTGTAAGACTCCTCTTTCTTACTGTGTGGTCAGGAATGTGCTTTCTGATGATCAATATATTTTGCCAAGCTTATACCTAAAAATATACTGCTCATTGCAGGCTGGCATCGTGAACAATGATTTTATATCTGTCATGAGAAAGGTTTGTCTTCTCCTGTTCCTTTTCTAATTGCTAATTTTGCTTCAAGTGAACATCTCTTTCCTGAAACTAGGGGGTTCAGAGAAGTTTGGAGCTGTATTATATTCTATTCCTCCATGTGGAAAATCAATGGAGACTATAAAGGGGTGGCAAATGGGCTGGTCGGGCTAAATTTGTGTGGGTTAAAATGGGTTGAATAAATAAATAGGGGGGTTCTTGACCTAACTAAAGTTTTATAATGGGCGGTGTCAAGATGGGTAAACAATGAGTTATAACTCAACCCGTGCAACTTGACTACTCTTTTATACATTTTGGGCAACTAAAAATATCATGATACTCTTCTATGTAAATAGAAAGAGGGTGTTTGGATTGGCTTATTCAAGTGCTTTTGACTTTTAAGCCTTTTTTTTTTTTTTGACTCTTTGTGGTTTTTGGGAAAGATAAGAAGTGCTTTTAAGCACTAACTTTTAAGCCAAAAAGGTAAAAAAATAAGCTAAAAGCCAAAAGTTGGGTATTCCCAACTTATGGTTTTAGCTTTTAGCTTATAAGCTACTTTTAAAAAGCTAATCCAAACACCCTCTAAAGCCCATATGCTTTCAAATGTCAAGTTGACATTCTCTTTTTTTCTTATCAGTTAATTTTGATCTTTTTGTTATTTCTTTTTTGTTTAGGATTACAAGAATACTATATCATAAAGCATGTAAATTCCTTGGGCATCCTTCTTAACTAAGTTTGATCTATTTTCTTTAAAAAGAGTGAAGTAAATGAATAAGTTATCTTCTTGAAAAATGAAGAAACTATATGAAGAAAACTTTGAAGTTGAAAGTTTTTCTTATCTCAAAATATTTTAAAACACTTCAAGAGATTTCTACCTTTAATACAATTGACATTAAGAATGAAAGACAGAGTTCTTACAAAAAGACATTAATCTTTTTCGGAAAATTTTCAAAAATATACCACCCAACACAACACTTGGCACCCAAGTAGCCACATTGTTAGTTTACACCCGCATAGCAAAGTTTTTTGCAACAACGCTTATACACCCTTATACATTAGTTTACAATATTTATACACCTATATAAACAATGTATCTACCTTGTTTAAATGTGTATAAAAATGTATATACAACAATAACAACAACATACCTAGTGTAATCCCACAAGTGGGGTCTGGGAGGGTGATGCATACGCATATTACCCTGTTTAAATGTGTATAAAAATGTATATACAACAATAACAACAACATACCTAGTGTAATCCCACAAGTGGGGTCTGGGAGGGTGATGCATACGCATATTACCCCTACCTTGTGAAGGAAGAGAGACTGTTTCCGATAGACCCTCGACTCAAGTGAAGCATATAGAAAATAATGGAGAAAAGCACAGCAGCAACTACAAATAGTATGATAAATGAAGCAAAGAAAACAATAGGTAATAGTAAAATCGAAGAATACGATAGTAGGAGAATTAGTAATAATAGATAGGGGAAACTAAACAATGCTTGACTACCTACTGACCTTCTACCGTAATCCTCGACCTCCATATCCTCCTACCTAGGGTCATGTCCTCGGTAAGCTGTAGGTGTACCATGTCCTGTCTAATCACCTCTCCCCAATACTTCTTCGGCCAACCTCTAGCTCTTCAAAAACTCACCATAGCTGACCTCTCGCACCTCCTCACTAGGCATCTGGGCATCTCCTTTTCACATGCCTAAACCATCTCAATCTCACCTCCCTCATCTTTTTCCACCACTAGGCCACTCCTACCTTGTCCCGTATATCTTTGTTCATGATTCTATCTCTCCTAGTATGCCCATACATCCATCTCAACATCTTTATCCCCACTACTTGCATCTTCTTGACCGGCCAACACTCTGCCTCATACAACATAGTTGGTCTAACAACAACTTTATAAAACTTTCCTTCAAGTCTAGGTGGCACATTCTTGTCACACAAGATACCGGATGTGAGCCTCTATTTCATCCACCCCGCTCCAAAACGATGTGTAACATGATCATCGATCTCTCTATTTGCTTGTTTAATTGACCCAAGATACTTGAAACTTCCTGTCTTGGAGATGACTTGAGTATGAATCTTCACTTCTACATCTCCCTCATGAGTTACGTAACTAAAACTTGCACTCCAAATACTCTATCTTAGTCCTGCTCAATCTGAACCCTTTAGACTCCCGGGTCTGCCTCCAAACCTCTAGCATAGCGTTAACTCCGTCGCGTGTCTCGTCAATCAACACTATGTCATCTGCAAATAACATATACCATAACACCTTCCCTTGAATATGTTGCATTAGTTCATCCATCACCACGACAAATAAAAACGAGCTAAGAGTTGAACCCTAGTGCAAGCCCATCACGACTGTGAAATGCTTCGAGTCACCTCCCACTGTCCTCACTCGGTTCTTGGCTCCATCATGCATGTCCTTAAGCGCCTTAATGTAAGCTACATGTACACCTTTAACCTCCAAACATCTCCCTAGAAACCCCCTAGGGGCTTTGTCGTATGCTTTTTCTAGGTCGGTGAACATCATATGCAAGTCTGTCTTCCTTGCTCTATACTGCTCCATCAATCTCCGTACGAGATGAATGGCTTCTGTAGTCGAACGCCTTGGCATGAAACCAAATTGGTTCTCGGTGATAGATACACCCCGCTGCACTCTCATGTCCACCCTCTCCCAGACTTTCATGGTGTGGCTTAGCACTTTGATACCCCTATAGTTATAATTCTGAATATCACCCTTGTTCTTGTACAATGGGATCATTGTGCTCCACCTTCACTCTTCGGGCATTTTTGACGTCCTAAAAGCGATGTTAAACAAACCAGTCAGCCATTCCATACCTGCTTTACCTCTTCCAAAGTTCCACCAGGATCTCGTCTGACCGGTCGCCATCCCCCTTCTCATCTTACGAATAACCTCCTCAACCTCCTCCAACTTAATACCCCTACAACACCCAAAATCCTAACTACTCTCAGAGTGCTCTAAATTGTCCACCACAATATTCGTGTCACCCTCTTCGTTCAAGAGCTTATGGAAGTATCTGTCATCTTCATCTAATATGTCTCTTCCACTAATACTCTGTCATCCTCGTCTTTAATGCACTTCACTTGGTCCAGGTTACGGGTCCTCCTCTCTATCGCCTTCGCTAGCCTATAAAACTTCCTATCCCTGTCTTTGGCTTGTAGTTCTTCATACAGGCGTTCAAATGCTGCTGTTTTGGCCGTTGTAACCACTAACTTCGCTTCCGTCTTCATCGCCTTATGTCTCTCTATTTGCTCTCTTTTCCTCCTTGTCTTTGCTCTCCACCAACTCCATATTAGCAACCTTCTTGTGAATATACCTTGTATAAAAGTGTAACACGTTGCTAGCTACATAGACAAACTTTTTCTGCGATTTTCAATTGCAATTCTTGTTCATAACGGGTCCAAATCTCCGCCAAATGACTTCAAATTTTGTAGACAACATTCTTAGACTATTTTCAACAAGTCTAAACAACACTCGTTGAGAAAATCATCAAAGTGGTCCTTAATGTATGCATGATCGTTTTGGTCCTAAACCCTAAAACACAACGGTTGCTGTTAAATTTAACCAAGAAAATGCCAAAAAGTTGTCTTCTCTCTTCCCTACTCAGATATACAGTGAAACAAAATTAATCAATATTAAGGTGATTAAAAAAAGGTAACTCTTTATTTCAAAGTCTCAGCCCATTAACATCAAAACAACGTTGCAGAAACCAAACCCAAAACTTCTGAATTGTAATTGTACCAATAACAATCCAGCCGCCCCTCCCTCCTCGTTTGACAAACCCAAAAAAGCCCACTTTTCTAGTGCAGAGTTGATAAGATTCCAATTTTTGCAGTACTTGAGATATTATTTGCGAACTGAAAGCTCCATTTCGCGCGAGAGAGAAAAAAGATTTTATTGAGTTTCTTCAGGGGAGCTCCAGATTTTTATGGCGGCATTGATGGGGTCAACGCCGGAAGATCCAATATGATGCCGATGAACACCACCCCAGTCCCAGGTTCAATCCACCGCCGTTTTTAGGGATAATTCGTGAGCCCACTTCACAAATCATCCATCGGACACCTGATTTAATCAGCAAATATCACTCGCCGAGTTTCAACAGTGAGAAAAGGTGACTTTTAAAAAATTTCAGTTAAATTTTAACAGCAACCGTTATGTTTTAGGTTTTAAGACTGAAACGATCACATTTTGCATACATGAAGGACTATTTCAATTAAGTGGTGTATATCAAGGATCATAACACTTCAAACCCCCTACATTAAGGACCATTTTGATCATTTTCTCTTATATGTTCTCACAAAATCAGATTTAAAATTCAAACTCACTTCTTCAAGCTTGTTTGATGATGGTGGATTAGCTTTCTAATTTGATTTCAAGTTTTTCACCATCCAAATAATACAAAATGAGTACTCTAACCATGATTTAAACTTCAAATACAACAAATGGAGTTTGTCACTTAACAATCAAGAAGCAGCTGAGTTCAAGAGAAATATGGGAAGTGACCTAGTTTTCAGATTATATACAATACGAGTCAATTTGGGTTAGGACTGAAAAACATGGCTCATTTCGGTTATAATCTTGAGCCAGGTGACTGAGAGTGTAAAAATCTCATCTTTCTTTTCTTCATTGGACTATTTTTATGAATTACACAATATAAATCCAAAAATAGAAAGTGCTGCTTTAGGTACAATCATTTTACCGACATAGAGACATTTGTTGAAAGGAAAGAGAATTCTTACCCCTTCTCACTATCCCTCATAGATAATCAAGTAATAAATATATAAAAGATAGAGGACACTTATCAAGAAGATGAATAGTCATACCTATTTTACATACCATGATTTGGTCTGATCTTTCAATCTAGTTATCCTCCTTGTCACCGTCTTGTGATATGTGGGTGCCGACAATTGCTGGCACATACACGGCATTTTTCACGGGTTAATTTTTGGGAACTTGACTTGATTTGGGAAATGTTCAGCAGCCCATCTTGACCCGTCTTTTGGCCGGGTTCAGTTAGGCATTAGCCCATGAATTGTAAATCTCCAACCCAATCCATGATAATTTAGGCGGGCGGGTCACACTGTAATACATCAAATTTGCAACCCCTGGGTAGAATCTATCAGGTTTTGGGTTTGGCAGAAAAATTACTGGCATCCTTTTTTTCTTCTGGTAGGTGTTCGTTTGACTGGGCATGTATCACCTTATTCCTTGTACAATGCCAGCCAATGGCTCTGATTAATTGTTGTTGGTATGTATGTGTATGTGTGTATTGCTTATACATAGTTATGCACCACCACATGTTTATATATCCATAATTACATTTCATATTCTAGAAGAGTTCTGTCCTTTAGAGCTCACAAGTGTTTGGTGCGTACTTGCAACCGTAGGACAGAATTGCTGATGAGACATTCTCAAATGGGCGTATCTTAAGTGAGATGCATTGCAAATATTTGGGAATTTCACTTTCTTATAATATTAATCAGGAATGTTCCGTCTAGATTGGATTTATATTTCAATTTTAGAAAGCTAGACTGTTTGAGTGAGTTCTCTTTGTTAAAGGATTTCTTCTTAGTTTTGCTATACCTCTCGGTCACGGAAAACTCCATGAGATGCGTCTTAGGCCAGCATGATGAAAGGGGAAGAAAGGAAAGATGGGAAGTTTTATAAATTAGTGTAATGTACTCTCTCATCCACTGCGTCATCAACCAATGCATTTGAGAAAAATCTGATTCTTCCTTTTATAGTCAAAATCAAAATCATGATAGGCCATCAGAATGTATGTTACTATAATTCTGCTCGTGGTTAGACTATCATGGTTAAGTATTTTTCTTCTTGCAGTCCACAAGCCTCTGACTTTTATTTTATCCGATCAGGAGAAGATGAAAATCTTCTTGAACCTGGCAACCCTAAGAACCATAGAAACCATTGACTAGCTATCCAGTTCACTGATTCATTCTAGTCATTATTTTTCATTTCAGTGTATGTGAAGAAAAGGTTTTACCAAAAAGGAAAGAGAGAAAGTTCCCACTTGGATCTCATTCGTGAGAATGATAGTGTTCCTCAGGAGTGGTGTATGCAAGGAAGCAAATATCAATATTTAGTTAAATTATGGTAACTTTGCGTGCTCTCGTTTTCTGCAGGGTGCTATTCTGATTAATATCGCTCGAGGTGGTCTCTTGGACTATGACGCTGTTTTAACTCATCTCAAATCGGGACATTTGGGCGGTTTAGGAATTGATGTGGCTTGGACTGAACCATTTGATCCTGATGATGCTATCCTTAAATTTCCAGATGTTATAATCACACCCCATGTTGCTGGTGTTACAGAATTGTCCTATAGATACATGGCCAAGGTAAGTCCTAAATTGAGGTATCGGGATATGAATCCCTTTTTTATAAAAAATATTTTCTCAATTCGGGCCAATTTCATTTCACCATTGCGAAATTATAGGTGGTTCAAAATGTTTACCTACTTAAAAAACCTTTGGCTCGTCTGTATTTTGACCAACATTTGAAATGTTAGTATTTTCTTCATGTCCTTCTCTGATATCTTTCTTGTTTGTTTTCAAATGATGTATATGTTCATATCTTCTGAAAGTTAAGTTTATGAAGTGCCTGTGTTTTCTGTTAGATGAGGTTTCGTGGTATAAGTAAATCACAAGTAACATAGTATAAACATCTCTGCAAATAGATATTATTGTCAAGCTTTCTAACAAAAACCAAAATCACTAGATTTCTCTAGTTTATTCAAATTCGTTGAATAACCAAAGCTATATTTTTAAGAGCCCTTTGGTATCCATTAGTTTCTTGGGGACATGCTTCTTCCGTAGGCTGAAAAACATGCGGAGAGGTGTAATGCTGCCTGATACCGGAATAGTTTAGGCTAGTTTGTCCATTAGGACATGTTGTTGAAATGGAACCTTGTAATATGGTAATTGTTAAATTGCAGGTTGTTGGAGACGTTGCTCTTCAACTCCATGCAGGAGAACCTTTCACAGGAATAGAGATTGTCAATTGAACCAATCAGTATTATGAAGAGACATTGCCTGGGGAATAATCTTGTCTTTACATTTTTTGCCATGGGTCAGACTAGTTTCTTTACATTTCATATTTATCCATGTACTGGCATACAAGTATTCAGATAAACCAAGGTCTGAATCTTAATTATTTAGGTCACAATTAAAATTGTGCATCTTTTTTTTTTGGTCTGAATCTTAATAATAAAGATGACAATTATTAAGTGATTGTGAGGTTACTCTATGACACTTGAAGCTGCAGAAGGTTTTAGATAGGAAATGTTATAGTTCAGGGGTAACAACACCACCTCATAGTTTAAATATTGACAAAATGTGGATAGCTTAATTATAGATATTAACTCTTAAAAGAAAAGGTGCTATTAGGGTTAGAGGGATGTCCATGTCAAAACATTATCATTTTTAACAACTTGGCGAAGAACTGAAACTTCTGAGCGCAATTTACAGATTTTGCAGTGAAATGCAAGCCTGATTATTCTATTTTGATATAATTATTTGATATTCGAAATGTACCAATCTCAAACATAGCTTTCGAATCATCATAAAAGAAACTGGATAATTAAGTAGAAGCAAAAATGATTGGTGCAAATTTCATACCATCTTAAAAAGTACATTAGCATTATTCTCAAAATTATGGTAATAGCCAAAAAATAATTATAGATTTAGTCAAATCTAATCCTAAATAAATTTTCATTTATTCTAAATCAATTCATTAAAAAGGGGGAAAACGGCTTTCATTAATTAGAAAAATTAATGTAGTTGGACAACTATTTCTTACTTCATTTCCTTTTTTATTACTTTTTTTTTTATTCTTTTTGCAATTCAAGTTTGAATAATTGTTTCATTTTTAAATATCGGAGAAGGGCCTAAATTACCCTTCAAGTATTGGAAATGGTACAAATATACCTTCCTTTCACCTTTGGGCTCTAAAATACCCTTTTCATCTACCTTTGTGCTCTAAAATAATCCACCCTGAGCCCTATTTTGCCCTTTCCCTTAACAAACTCTTTAGGAAAAATGATTAGGATTTTCATTTAATATATAACAATATTTTATTTGTTGAAATTTTAATTAATCAAAACCTACTAACTTACAAACTCAATTCGGATCTCAGATTTAACTCCTCTTCATTTTTCATCTCTCCATTTTTTTCAAGTTCTTATTTAGATTAGAGACATATGTCATAGATTTAATTTAATGATTGAGATTTAGTAAATTAAAAATAAGTCTTAATTATGATTAAAATAATTAATTACTTTCATATATTTACTTTCAAAATATTATTTTAATCTCATAATTTTAGTTGTACAAGATATCTTTCCTATATATAAAAAAATATTCTTACTTGCCTTGAGGCTTGAATAAATTTTGTCCTGCACTATTTTTACTTTAATTTTTTTGCTACTATTTTTTTCACTCAAATTATTTTTAGCCTAATTTGAATTTGGAAAGGAATTTCAATGTTGGAAGAGAAGTTCTCCCGCTTTAAAAAAATTACAACTAAAATTTAATATAATTTTTTTCCTGTATTGTAAATAATATAGCAATCACATATTTGAATATTTGACAAAACAAATAATACTATAATTAAAAATAAATTTAATGACTAGAATTGTGGAATTGCCTTATATTTGAGAGTAAATAAATGAAAGTAATTAATTATTTTAATCATAATTAAGACTTATTTTTAATTTACTAAATCTCAGTCATTAAATTAAATCTATGACATATGTCTCTAATCTAAATAAGAACTTGGAAAAAATAGAGAGATGAGAAATGAAGAGGAGCTAAATCTGGGATCCGAATTGAGTTTGTAAGTTAATAGGTTTTGGTTAATTAAAATTTTAACAAATAAAATGTTGTTACATATTAAATGAAAATTTTAATCATTTTTCCTAAAGAGTTTGTTGAGGGAAAGGGCAAAATAGGGCCCAAAAGTAGATGCGACGGGTATTTTAGAGCCCAAAGGTGGATGAAAAGGGCATTTTAGAGCCCAAAGGTGGTAGGAGGGTATATTTGTACCATGTTCAATACTTGAAGGGTAATTTAGGTCTTTCTCCATTTAAATATATATGACAATTGTATATTATCAGTGTATCTTAAATATATATATTTATTTATATTATATTATTTATATATGATATATTTTATTTATTGATATTATATTATTTATATATGTTATATTTTATTTATTTATTTGTATATTATATTTATACGATTTTTATTTTGATTAAGTGTATATTTGTCGTGTATGATAATTAGGAAACAATTGATTGAATAAAAAAAATCATATAAATATAGTATTAAAAAATAAATTTGAGATACTAAAAGTATATATTTATATTATACCAAATGTATAGTATTAAAAATTATATCGGGCATGCTTATATAAGATATTTATATTATATCAAATATTTAATATTAAAAAATACATTTAACATATTAGAAAAATATATTTTTATTATGTCAAATATATAGAATAAAAAACAAAGAAAATAAGTGTGAACAAAAATTATAAAAATAAATATGTGAGAATAAGGAAATTGGTACCTTTTATCGGAGAGAAATTAGAATAGAAAGAAAGACATAAATGTGAATCTTAATTTGTGACACCTTATTTAATATATTTACTTAAATAAATAAATGTGCAAATTTTTGTAGATATACTAAAAATGATATAAATTATGCTATTTATGAAAAGATGTAAAAGTTATATCACTTATATAATTAACTATAGTAAGTATGTAGTACAACGTGAAAATATCTCTTTTTTTCTTTTCACCCTTCAAAGCTAAAATGGTCCTCCCCACTACTTTAGGACAATGGAAGAATTTAGCAATAGTATTCTATACTTGTGTTTGAATATGTGATATGAAATCATGATTTTAAATTAGCGTTTGAATATGTGATTTGGGATTATGATTTTAAATCCTAAAGTATGATTTGAAATTCTAATCATGATTTTAATGTTTTTAAATATAAAATTTGATCCATAAATTTATATGTTGTAAAAAAAAGGTCCATCATTTTAAGTTTTGTAAAGAAAAAAAAAAGACCCATGCTCAGCATGAAGAGATTTTTCGTACCAAGTAAAAGGATTATATTAAAAAAAATAACTAGTTACTAGTATTGTTCACTAGTGAATCTTATAAAATTATGGGTAAATACTTATTCACACCAAGTATTTACACCAAATCATGTAGCTTATCATGGTTAAATGATTTAATGAAGTAATTATTTACATTAATTAATCCTGATCAAATAATAGTTGTATATATTCAAACACATGTCATGCATCTATTGGTTTGGTGTATACACCCGGTGTGGGTAAGTTTTTACCAAAATTATATGTATTTGAAAGTTTGTAATTACATATATTTATTTCTAAAAGGAACACGGAGATATGTGATTTATCAATGTGATGCCTTAGAATATTCTGATATCTTATTTATGATCTATAATTTGTTCATTTGATAAGATTATATAAGAATTGGACAAATTTTGATAGTTTTGACAACTTGTGAAGTTTTCATGTTTATGAAAAAAAACTACAACATAAAAAAAATTCAAATTGTATGTTCAAATAAAACTTTAACTTCATATGCATGTCCAAACGAGCCCGTGTATCACCAAAATCGAGAGTTCATAGCAGTTATTTGGTCTAAATCAAAATTTTATCTAATATAAAAAAAAATAAAAAAATTAACATATCAGATTCAATACTCATTTGAAGATTGTTTTGAGAATTATAATCTTACCATGATTTGGCAGATGTAGTTACCTTGGAGGGGTCGCTCAAGCACATTCGTGGCTTAAGATCAAAATCAAACGAGGGGCCTTAAATTTTAAGAAACATTAATATTTTTTTTATATAAAATCTACTTTTTAAATTTCTTGAGATGCAAAGTTAATAAATTTTTATATAATCGATTTCTTCTGATAATTCTTTTTTTAATTAATAATATAATCAATACATGTAATCTTTCTTGAGACATAATACTCTAGATATATCAAACCTTTTTTTATAATTATTTTTTATGTATAAAAAAATATTTTTTATACAAATAGTATTTAATTTTTTTTAAATAAAATATCTATAATCTATTATTGCTAAAAAATGAGGCCTCTCAAAATTGGGGGCCTTAGGCGGTTGCCTTTTCCTTTACATGGTAGAGCCGGCACTGTTACGTTGCGAACCATTTTGCTTCGATATTTTTCAAGCATTTGTTTAATATGATAAAGTATTGTGTTGATAATGTGTCGTAAGATAATAATAAAATATCAAAGCAATAAGAAATATAATCAAAGAAGCTAGGGGAAAGAGATTTTATTTCTCTTCAAATTGATGTGCAAATAAATTGAATTGACTTTTTATTTATAGAATAAAAAAAAGCTGTTGCGAGGCTTTTCAGAAAGCAGCTATAAGCCTTTTCCAAAACGTTCTGTTTAAACTATTTGCAACCTATTTACTTGAGTTACTTAATTAAATTACTTGTCTGTTTGAGCTACTTGCAAATTATATGCTTGATTCAGCTTACCCAAAAAATTATATACGTCTACAATATGATATATTTAGAACAATCCACTAATAAGTCAACGTTTAAAGATATAACCTGATGAAAAATCTTGAATCTGTCAATGATGATAGCAAAAAGGAATAATCTTAAGCTCTTGAAACTCTGAAAACTATTTGAATGATCCAAAGTGTTCAGATGGAATTGTTTGTCAGTCTTCTCGACTTTATTCTTTTTATATACTGCACATTAAATTGATGAACATAAGATACGAGTATTTTATATATATATATTTTATCACTCAATAAAGTTAAATAATATATTCTCACATTATAATTTTTTAATTGTTAGATAAAAGTTCATTTGGATTCAAATCCTACTGAGAGATTCATTAGAATTGAAGATATAATGAGATTTTTCTTTTTTCCCTTTTAATCGATCGAAAAATAAAAAAATCATTAGTATATTTAAGATAATTAAGTATTTATAAATATCGTTTCAATTTATCTTATTGCATCAGATTTAAGTTGTGACATGATTCTAAGGATGAATCAAATAAATATTGTATTTTCTTATTTAATCAAAAAAAGCCAAATTTGGAGATTCAAATCCAAAATCATTCATGCATTTAATTAAATGTAAACACCAAGTACAAATATGTAATTACTCTGTGGACGATAACTTTTCAGCAAAATGTAATACTTCCTCTATTCCAAATTATTTACCTCTTGTTTTCATATACCTATTTTCAACACTAAAATATCCTATATTTTTAATGCTTTTTAGATAATTCTTCTTTGACATTTTGAATTTTGAAATGAAAAGGTAGTAGTAACTTATAGTAATATTCTCCTTGCTATCTGCGGTTTATGTAAAACCTATCTAATCTTATTAAAGATTTCAAACTTGTTAACTTTTCAAAAAAGTTGTATACAATCAAGAAAACCTTAATTATCTTTTTTCTTTCCACTCTCACAAACAGATATCCCTATCATTCACTCATGGACAAAAAAAGATGGAACCGCCCAGTTTTTTTCCAGGTATAAAACCTAAATTCCCCACATAGAACATACACATTGGCCAATGGCCACATCTAACTCATAAGGAACATATAAAAAGAATAGACCTCTTAGCACCACAAAAGGGTGGAGCTAACCTTATGACTACGGTCCGAACGAACTCAGTAACTTTGCTTAAATTTTATATTTATATTTAAAAGTTTATTTGATATGTATAAATAATATATAAAAATCTAGGAAACAAGAATAATAGTCTATTTGACCAAGTTTTTTTTTTTTAAAAGTACTTTTTTCTCAAAATTGCTTATTTAAAAAAAAGAGGTGTTTGACTATGTTTTTGGGAGAAAATAAGTGTTTCTAAGCACTTTTTTGAAAAATACTTTTGAGAAAACTACACTTTTAAAAGGTTTGGTCAAACACTAACTGTTGTTCAAAAGTATTTTTTAAATTTATTGATCAAACGTAAACTGTTTTTCACCTAAAATATTTTTTAAAAAGCACTTTTAAAAAAAATACTTTTTAAAATAAATTAATTTTAGAAACTTCATCAAACAAGCTAATACTTATGACTCCTCTTTCAGCACCAATTATAACCTGTTTGGATAAACTTATTTTAAGCTACTTTTTTTAAGTTGAAAATTCCAACTTTTAACTTTTAACTTTTTTTTTGCTATTTTGACTTAAAATTAAATGTCCAAAAATACTTTTTTACCTTACCCAAACACTATAAACAACTTAAAAGTTATTTTAACTTAAAAAAACACTTTCTAAAATAGTACCATATCTACCCACTTTCCCGTCTGCTTGCCTTAACTGACTTTTTCTTTTTACTTTTGTTTTGTGTCCGTTTTTCAAAGTCGGTATCTATTAATGAAACTTTAAAAAAAACCATTACTACCCATTTTGACATCAATTGGATTTTTATTTTTATTTTTATTTTTTTAAAAAATAATCACTAGAACTACCCATTTTTGACATCAAGTGGATACTCCTGGTGGAATTTCTCAAAAAATTAAATCATTACAACTACCAATTAGCCATGTCACCTCTGTGAAATTTGATATTCAGTGTGGTTCACCTTGACTAATCAATCAAATATCAGTTACTTCACACCAACACATATATATAGAGTAAACATTGTTGCTCAAATTATTTTGTGTAATCACCAGAGCCCGCTTTGGGAGTGATGAAAAAAAAGATTACCCTTTTTGAAGGATAAAAATGAAATAACATATTAAAATAGAAAACTTGTGACAATTATGAAAACC
This sequence comes from Jaltomata sinuosa, assembly GCA_003996215.1. NCBI lineage: Eukaryota > Viridiplantae > Streptophyta > Magnoliopsida > Solanales > Solanaceae > Jaltomata > Jaltomata sinuosa. The sequence continues at coordinate 92,981 of QJPP01000272.1, read as the reverse complement.
TTGTACTTTTGAATTCTGGCAACAATTTCCCTATCAGTTCCAAGAAACAAACAAACAAATGTAAGTGGATCCACCCTTGCCTCTGTCTATGAATGAAATTTAACATCCCCAAGGAGCTAGCTAATACTTGCATGGAAAAGATTAATTTCCCCAACAATTCAAATTATGTTACTTTTATTACTTCAAACTTGAATTTGATATCTAAAATGAGCTAGTTAAACCAAATATTATTTATTTAAACATTTTATTTTTAGTAATCTCATCATGGAAAGAATAAGTAGGCATTTGGACATTAAAATGTGGTATCCAAAAGAAAATAGTATTTGAAGTTAAGTTGAAAGAGTATATTTGAAAATTAAAATTGTGTTTGGACATGCATTTGACTTGATTTATTTTCTTTTTGAAATTTTGGGAATTGAAAAGATTTTTCGCTTGAAAATCGAGTCAAATCCACTTTTTCAAACCTAAAACTCATTTTCATTTTTTTTCCTTTCAAAAACTCAGTCCAAAAACTATTTTAAACAAAATTCCGAGGACAAACGGATCCTAAGAAACATATAACATGGGCAAAAGGAAACCTCTTTGTACCACATAGCCATAGTACCACCATATATGAGTAATTTCCAGACCATTTGTTGTCCTTTTGCCTTCTATTATAAGCTAGTTTGTTCAGTACTTTTGTTTGTTCTGTTTTGTCCTTTTTTTCAATTCAATATCCATTGAAAATTACTTCATCTAATATTAACCTATCTTTGACATCAAGTGAATTTCCATGAAGACTCTTGGTGGAAACTCCGGTTTAAATTTGTTGACTTCTTGTGCTTATTTTATACATACATACACATACCAAGAGTCAAGAGACGAACTTCCCTCATACTATTACTATTACAATTTACAAGAAATGTTTTCCATTGCCCTACGTGATCTCAATTAAGATGTTTGAATATATGCACTTGCTAATCAACCTACCTAAAGAAATAAGTTTTTGTTATAATTATATAGTATCAGAAACTTATTCAATTAATTTAAATTTACATCATATAAAACTCACTAAAAATAGAGCATTCTCTACTAACAGATTTCTCCATTTCAGAGCTCGAAACCAAGGTGATATATATTAAATGGAATGACCTTTGTTTTGTCCCTTACTTTAAATTTAAAATTGCCAGAATAGAAATTCTAGCATTTGGTGCATAAGGAGAAGAAAGTCCAAACAAAGGTGTAAAATCCAAATGTGTACACCTTGAATTGAAGAAGTAGTGTAGAGACTGGTGGAACACTTGCATGGCATAAGTCCACAATAATCCTACAACTGTACTCTACAAAATTGAATGTACATACACTTCAAATAAGTCAAAGGAAATGTAAAAATAAAATCTTGTCCATTTTGACACCTCCATTAATAATGTTTATATGCTGGAGGGTCTCATGATATAATTAGCAATAGTATGAAGTTAGAATTTTAAGTACCACCAAAATACAATGAGTAGTGTGAGTTGGAATATGATAGGGACTAAATAAATAAATACTCCCTTCATCCTATTTTATATGACACATTTTTCTCTTTAATCCGTTCAAAAAAGAATGTCATCTTTATATAATTAAAAAAAAATTAACTTTGAAATTTTCCTTTTACCCTTAATGAAATGATTTACAATTATACAAATGTTCAAGGATTATTTTAAAACTACAAGTTTTAAAAATCTTTCTTTTTTTCTTAAATACTATATCAAGTCAAATGGGACGGAGGGAATATATCCTAAGAGGAAGGGAACTCATAATAAACATCCAAGTTTCCACATATGACATTTTTACCCAATCATTGACTTACCTTCTCATCCCTCCTCTTCTTCTTCTTAAGTCCCTTTGACAACTTCGACACTCAATTCTTTTGAAACCCCACAATCACACTGCAAGAAATAACAGTACCATTTCTGCAGCAAAAAAAGAAGGATGAATAGATATTCAAGAATCAACAGCAAAAGCAAATCATCAGTACCTTGTGAACATCTTTCTCTTCCAATATCTCAAACCCCACCAATAATATCAAAACCCCATGAAGAAAAATCCAAAAAAAATGAATTTCCCCATAAGTCTTTACATATCATGAGTGGTGAAGAAGGGGATGGAGAGATGTTTGGAGTTATTTTAAGCAGAAGCCGCTCTGTTTCATCCTACAAATCTATGGGGGAGAAAGAAAGAAGTAATAGTAGTTCAATGAAGAGATCATCTTCAGTTTCATCTTCTGCTGTTGGAGGAGGAGGAGGAGGAGGATATTGTAGAATTCATCATCAAAATGATTATCCAATTTCTGATGAAGAAACTGAGAATTTGAATGTTGTGCACACAAGACAGAGGAACAAGGAGAAAGGCAATAAGTTTCTAAGAGCTTGCATCAGATTGCTCGGATTTTAGGAACACTGATATGAGATTAATAATACATAGTTTGTTTCCTTTCTTTTACTCCTCTCTTCTAGCTTTTACTTTCATAAAATATATTTTTGATGATTAATTGTGATCAACTTTATTGATCTTGAAAGTTAGCAGTTTTATGAGTGGTTGGTGGGTAGATATTCTTAATTAGAGGCACTCTGCTTACTAGCTACTATATTACTACGGAGGAACGATCGATACGAGTCTTGAGAATAAATTCATTTTTTCTTTAGGGATTATTCAAGCCGGTAAATTCCGGACAAATTTAGCTCCCCTCCATTACACATTCCCTTCATTTTCTCAAGTACATAGTTAAATAAGTGACACTTGTCTTATTTATTTATTAAGGGTCTACATTAAATTAACGGAAAAGGGCCAAAGATACCCCTGAACTATCTGAAAAGGTTCAAATATACCCTTCGTTAATCTATTGGGCTAAATATACCCCTCAGTCTATCTTTTTGGCTCACTTTTACCCTTAAAACTAACAACCCTCTTCTTTTTTTTAATTATTATTTATTACGTGGCTCTTTTTATTGGACAAAACTAAAACCCAACCCATCAGAATTTTCCCTGCCGCCCCGACCCCTACCCATGACCCAAACCCATTTAGAAAAATCCAACAAAGGACATAAAACATACGATCATCGTTTTGACTGTGAACACTATAAAAATAAATTTTTTCTGACTCTGAAAATCCAATTCATGCAAGCCATGAAAACCAGAAAACAAAAGAAAAAAGCTTGTTCATCGGTGCAAACATCTTTTAGATTATTTTAAGGGGTGCACCATGCATGTCAAAGTTCAGCCACAACAATTAGAAATCAAAGTTCTGTTTTGCTTAATTTTTTTTCTCTTGTGATTAACCAAGGGAGGAATATAATAACGAAGCTCTTACTTTTTATTTCATACACATCCATTGTCATATCTTCAGTACAACAAAATCAAAGCTCGAGAGAGGTAAACCCCAAAGACAAATAACAACAGAAAGTGCACCTGCTTTTAATAATACTACGGAATCAATTCCTTCTGTTGCTGAGAATCCTATTCAAGTAAGTCGTGAAGGCCAAACAGCACCTGAGAATCTCACGATCGATATATGTTTTATGTCGATGGGTTTTTCTAAATGGGTTTGGGTCATGGGTAGTGAAATTGGGTCGGGGCGGCAGGGAAAATTCTGATGGGTTGGATTTTAGTTTTGTCAAATAAGAAAGCGCCACGTAATAAATAATAATTAAAAAACTAAAAAAATAAAGGTTGTTAGTTTTAAGGGTAAAAGTAAGCCAAAAAGATAGACGGAGGGGTATTTTTAGCCCAATAGATTAACGAAGGGTATATTTGAACCTTTTCAGATAGTTCAGGGGTATTTTTGGCCCTATTCCGTTAAATTAATTCAATAAGTATCTTAACCATAGTTAACATGATAGATTTAGGAAAAACACTCTTAATTTTGACAAGAAAAAAATATCTCTCCACAAATTTTGATATTTTATTTTACATTCATTTATTAAAAATTTAAAATTGTTGAATATCATCATAAAGTTAATATGTCTTTTGTTCCTATTTTTATTTTAACAATAGATAAATTTATAAAGACAAACAAATGTAACCCCTATGAGCACTTTTTTTAAAAATTGAAAATTAAGACTTACGAATGATCAAACGGAAGAATTGATTAAAATTAAGAATGAGATTCAATTTTATTTCTTAAAAAACTTCAGTTTTAGGGGTGGGGGGCGAGTGCCGGGTGGGGTCAGTAGGTGAGGTTTTATAAATAATGATATTCAACAATTTTAATAAATGAATGTAAAATAAAATTAATGATATTTATGGATATCAAAATTTGTGAAGAGATCTTTTTCTTGCCAAAGTTAAAGAGTGTTTTTCCTAAATCTATCATGTTAACTATGGTTAAGATACTTATTGCATTAATTTAATCTAGACCCTTAATAAATAAATAAGACAAGTGTCACTCATCTAACTATGTACTTGAGGAAATGGAGGGAAGGTGTAATGGAGGGGAGCCAAATCCAGAAAAAACTAAGACGACCCAGTATATTAGCCATAAAATGTTGCGCAAATTTGCACTTTTTGTTCTTCCAAGTATTATATAGTTACTGCAGCTTACGGTTCCTGAATTTTCAAATCTACTGTATAAACCTTTCATGTGTCGCAGACAAGTCTCACAAAAAAGAAAAGAAAAGAAAAATTGACGACTAAATACTTTAGCTGTTAAAAAAAATTGTTAGTGTGATATGAAAAATTCATTGTTCCTTCCGGGCTTCAACAACTGGTCATGTTGGACGAAAATAGTCTACACATGTCCTTATATTTCTATTTTACAAAGAAGTAAAGTTAATGCCGATCAAGAACATTTTAATAATTTTATTTCTCATATAAGGACAAATATATAATAAGGACGCAGAAACTTTTTTTTCTTTGGTATCCCGTAGTTTCTGGGGAATCCATTCTACTCTTTCACATGTCTTTCTTTTCTCTCTCGCACTCTCTCATTGTAAGTTTTCTTTGTGTTCGCTCTTTTATTTTTTATAAGAAAGAAACCCTAACCACTTTCCCAATAATTGTAAAAATAAATTGCGACATGTCTTAATGTGTTTCATGATTATACGACCTTTTTTTTATATGCTTCCAATCTTCTTTCAGTTCTCTTTAGATTTCAAATTTCATGAATGATGTTATTGTTATTTTGCCTGACTCTCTCCTCAATTTTTTTCGGCTTTAATGTTAGTTATTCTCTCAATATTCATCCTAAATCTTCTTCTAGAATGTCTTAAATTCACAACTGATGTTGTAAGTATTTTGATTTCTTTACAAACAACTAATATGTTTCAGTGTGATTTTTTTTGTTTTATTATTTACAACTTCTATTTTGTTGGCTCAAATCAGTTCAAGTATTTGTTTACTTGAGAAAAATGAGTGAAGGGTGCCAAATAAGTCTTTAAATAAAAAGAGTGGCAACTTTGATCTGTCAAGGTCAAAGTTTCACTTAATATGTGATTAAGTTAATTAATGTGCGAAGTGTAACTTTTAAAACTTCTTATAAAATATAAATAATCCCACTCAATTTTTTTTATTCCCCAAACCATTTTTACTTTCAGATTTATTCAAAAACTCTTCAACTTCTCTCTTTTCTCACTCTCTCCAAACCGACTTCTTTCTCTTCTCTTTTTTTCTCCACCAAATCAACGATCTTCTTCTCCATTTTCTTCTCCATTCAACTGCTATCGTCGTCGCCGTCCCTCACAGTTAGGATTTCAATTTTCAAAGGTAAAATTCTTTTCTTTTCTCTCACAATTATAGTTTCGTATTTGTAAAGTGAAATGACAATTTAGGTTAAAGAAGAAGAAAACATGAATTTTACATAATTTATTGTTGCATGCCCTAATAAATAACGTATTTATTATTATTATTATTATTGTGGTGTGTATATTCTTAAATATGTTCTTGGTTGGTTATTGTACTCTTGATAAAAAAATAATTTTCATTGTAGTAATCTCAAAACTTATGCAAATAAATTACTCAGTTGTTGAGATTGTTGTAGCAAGTCTGTTGAATTGCTGAAATTGCTGCAGCAACTGCTAAAGTAGAGACAATAACTGTTGAGGTTGTAGCAACAAGTCTGTTGAACTACTGATGTTTCTGCAGCAACAGGTCTGTTGAACTACTGATGTTTCTGCAGCAACTATTGAAATTATTGCAACAACTGCTGAAATTTTTACAGCAACTACTGAAGTTGCATCAACTTCAGTAGTTGCTTCATCAACTTTAACAGCCCCTTCATCAACTTTAGCAGTTTCTTCAACAACTTGAAAATATCTATGTAATTGCTACAACAAAACTATAATTTGTTGTAAGGGTCTCAACAATAGCTAAATTTTTGCAGTAACTCACTAATCTATTTGAAAAAAATAAATATTTTGTGTACTTATTTGATCAACTGTAGTAGTTTACTTTTCCTATTTGCTTTGAATAATTAGTTAAATTAATTGATGATTTCTGTTTTGTCTCATGTGTAGATAAAATGCTCTAAGAAAAAGAAAAGTAACAAGTGAGACTATTCATACTAGAAATTCAAGAAGAAGAATTAGAACATAAAAAAAGAGAGAAAAAGAAGCCAATACAAGTAAATTAGCATTGAAACAACCTCAAGCTAGATATTCCGATGAGGGTTCAGTGGCCTAAGAAGAAACAACAAAGCCTCAACAAGAAACAATAAGGTTTGAGAAGTTTATAGAAAAAGAGGTGAAAGAGATGATTCTTTCAAACATATAGATGTTTATATCGATAAATCCAAAAGTAATGAAGATGATGATGACGATGGAGAAGGCGAGGATGAAGATATACAGATGAAAAAATATCAAAATGTTGACATGATACACCCGTTTCGTAGTTGTCTCATACAACCGAGTCTTCATACAACCCTTCAACTGACACACTTGTTTAGCCTATAAGATATTTTGATTATAACTTTGAAACATCAATGGATACCTATTTAGATTTGATGGGTGATGTTGTTGTTAGGTTAGGTACGAACAAGTCCTTTTTTGAATTTAGAAAGATTTTGAAGAAATGAAATTTGAAAAAGTTCTTTAGGTCTACTATCCTTGGAAAGTATCTAGACCTGCCTGATAATAGCACTGCTAGGTAGAGTTGTCAATACGGGCAGGCCCAGTCCATTCGAGCTAGCCCCCGTGGGCTTTGAAATTTGAAGGGCCAGGCCGGACTGGCCCATCAAAATAATAGGCTCAAACACAGCAAGTCCAACCAATCACTTTGTGGGTTGCGTGCCTCGATGGGCCAGCCTATTTTTTAAAATAATATTATTTTTATATTTTTTAAATTTAATTTTAAATTGTTAATAACATAAATATTTACAAGACAATATTGCATGATGCTATTACTTGCTAATTAAGTTCAAGTTCACAAAAAAATAATCATAATAATCTGTGAAACTAAATAACTTTTGACATGATATTGTTTGAACCTTACATATTTTATAAACATAATTAATATTTAAATATTTATGATGGTTTAAGTAGACTTTGAGGTTGAACTCATCTTGTTCTTTTTAGTACTCTATTTTATTTTTATTTTTTAATTATTTTCATTTAGCCCACGGGCCGGCCCAACCCATATTGCTCAAGCCCTACAGGCCAGCGGGCTTATCCGGGCCGGGCTAAAAATCTCTATTCTTAAATGGGCTAAAAAAATCTTAGTCCAACCCTATCAAATTACAGGCTGGGGCGGGCCATCCCAACGAGCCTAGCCCATATTGATGGCTTTACTGCTAGGGATGGCAATGGAGCAGAGCGGAGTGAGTTTAAACCAGTGTGGGATGGGATGGGTTTTAGTCAATGCAGGTGCGGGTGAAAATTGATGCTTATACTTTTTAGGTTCATTTTTATAATTCTTTTCACTTCACTGTAACACCCCAAAATTCGAACCAGCCTTTAAACTCAGAAACTCTGCAAAATTCTGAACTTCCAAAAACCATGAGCCTAAACCACGAGCCGTGAATTGAACCACGAGCCATGGAATGGACTCGTGAAATCAGTCATGCAGACCACCCTCAGGTCTGAGAACCACGATTGCGTTTCACGATTTATGGATGGTACCATAGGTCATGGAGCCAGTTCGTGGAACTCAGACTGAGGGTAGTTATTTTCTCCATAAAACACGAATGGTTTCTACAACTCATAGATGGTTCCACGAGCCATGCTGTTAACTCGTAGAACCATGTTCTGCAGTTGGTCTTTTAGGACAAAAACCACAAGAAGGAACCACGAGTCGTGGTTCAGTCTATGACTCGTGGAACCTAAAGCCACAGTTTTAAGTTATTTTTTTAAATTAAATTCTTGAGTTATTTTGGTAATTACCCACCCTTTTAAATCTTATGTGAGGCCGTTTCGGATATTTTTAGTAGGGTTTCATCCCTAATTAGCCTAAGTCTTTTCTCAAACTCTGTTTCAATCCTAAAAGAAGAAAGGGTCTCCATTCTCTCAAGCTTCAAGCTAAGGATTCCACCTTCAAATCTCCACCCCTCTCATCCTAGATTAAGAAAGCTTAAATTCAGGTATGTGGGTGTTCAATAAGGGATTCTTCCACTCTTATGCCCAAGACTCTCAAATTTTACATTGATTTTCATGAACTTCAAATTAGGATTCTTACCCAATTCTCATGGGCTTTTCTGTAAATTATTTTCTCATGAGTCATGAAATCTAATTCTAATTGCATGATTTTGTATGGATTTTTTCAAATAAATTCTCACTTCTTGAATTGAAGGCTTGGTATAGCCAATTTTGCATGCATGGATTGATTTAAGTAAATTGACATATTTTATAGCATGATATTATGAATTTCAAGAAATTTTATGCCTAGTTCCTGTTTTTGAAATCATGCATGATTATAGGATTGAACTAGTGCTATGAAGATTTCTAAGATATGAATTATTATGAAAGACAACACACCCGATGTGACATCAATACTCATGAGTGATTTTTCTAAAACAAGGTTTGTGAGTATTATGAAAATCTGGGTTGTAAACATGATTATGTGAGTCTTATGATATATATATATTTTTGAGAGTAGTATTTAGCACCGAGTGATGTGGGTTCTGGATAACCCAAGTCCAAACCTACGTTGCCATCATAGGTTGCCCTTTTGTGGCTTATGACAGGATCCTTATGAACATGGTTCTATCCTTGGCCGGTTAGGACAATCTTTTTAGATGTGGGTGTATGACACCGGACTCCATGATGCTCAACATGGTTTATGTCAGTTAAGAGTGTCACGACTCAAGGCCACTCCCTAGACGCAACACGGTACTCAGAGTCACAAGTGACCCCAAGCTAACCTATGTCATGGCATATCTATACAAGTTCAATTAAAACATGCATTGTGCGGAAGGTAAAAACAGTTTAATATTTAAAATGGGGAAATACCCAAAATATCTGAATATATAACAATATATGAAGAGTATAGTGATGACTGAAAACAACACTAACAACTCAAGCTGAATCTAGTCTAAGTCTGAAAGACTCTAACTCATACGAGTTGCTGGGACATGTCCCCAGCTAACTCTAATAATCTGAAAACTGAAATAAGAAGACTGAAAGTAAAGCATGTCTATCATCCTCGTACTATGAGGACTCACCACTAAAGCTGCTGAGTAGGACAAAAAAGTCGAGCTAAGCACAGTCTGGATGCTGAGCTCCTGAACCTACATCATGAAATAATGTAGCACAAAATTATGTGTCAGTACTTTGAATGTACTGAGCATGCGAGATATGGGCTAAACTGAATAACAAAATAACTGAACTTGGAAATATGTATACTGAAGCATAAATTGAGAAGTAAGCTGAGATGCAATGACCAAATAAATATCATGAGTATATCACATGCTGAACTGAATAACTGAATATAAGGCCAATCCAGCATGAGCCTGACTGTGCGAGATACCATTAACCGACATACCCCAAGTAGAGCTAACTATGGGGCCAACCTATAACCCTGGATGGGAGGGTGTTCATACCTTGCCAAGGGTACGAACAAGTCTGACGTGGATCCACTAAACTGATGTCCACAAGGGACAAAGGTGTCAAGCCTAATCTGACGGGTGAACCCCTTTAGAACCTACGATGGCGCCGTAGTTTTGGTACTCAAGGATTGCTACTAAAGGTCTCAGCCTAAACTGGCGGGTGAGACTTCATCCCTTCGTCCGCTCGGTGCTAAGTTTACTCCCAACTGAATGTAAAGCTAAAATGCAACTGTAGTACTGGATAGCTCAAAACACTGATATAATCTGAGAATGCAACATACAAATACCGAAAGATATGGCCTTCGAATTCCTGAAGCATGATTGTCTGACAAATCTGCCTAGTGAGAGAAGATTTTCTACCCCGCCTGCCTATGAAGAACTTCAAGTCTATCGGGAAAGGATGTGGTGGTAACCCCCGCAACTTTGTCTAGAACCGGGTATCCAGCTGTGTAGGAAGACTCACCTTAGCCACTATAGCGACCCCACCCCCAACTCTAGCTGAGAAGCACCCTCCACCCACTTCCACTTTTCCGTGTGCCCAACAAGAATAATCTATGATATACTAAAATTTACACAAGCTAAGGTTACTGAGTTCTATACATGACTATGCTAATTCTCCAAGTAACATAAAATAGATATCAATATAAGCAGTAGAATTTGAATTACAATGAATTTCTAAGCTTTAGGAACCCTAGGTCTGAACAAATTCATGGAAAACTGAAGAACTGGCTGAAACTAGAGACTCAATGGGTGAAAGGAACCCATTGATGAATTCCCACATACCTGGAGAAGAAACTATGGAGAAATCCTTTGGATTTTTGGGGCTGAACTTGAATGAGACCTCTGTTTATTCTTGAGAGAAAAGTGTCGCCTCTTTCTCCCTTTTTCTTTCTAAGTCAGATGATTTTAGGAGAATAGTGGTTTAGGTAGTTATTGACTAATCAATTAGGCTTAGAGTAGTCAAAATATTGTAGCTTAGGCTTTAAAAGAGGTAGGAAAGGTCCGAAATACCCCTAGAAAATTTAAAAGAATTCCACTGAAAATCGTGACTCAGGATCACGGCTTGATTGACAGACCGTAGTCCTGGATGATGGGCCATCAACTGAGTCATGGTCCAATCTAGGGTCTTGGGGGTTCTCTGATATGAGGGAACCACGACTCCACAGGACGAACATTACTCCTGAATGATGGCTCGTCATGTGGCTCGTGGTTCTTAGGACTATAGTCTGGTTAGAGGGTTCCACGAGTCGAAGGACTGACCATGGTTTAGAACTACGATCCGTAACCCGACTCATGGTTTCTGGTACAAGGGCTAAGGGTCTCTGAGGTTCTGGTTCCACGAGTCCACACGACAAACCATGGTCCTGAATGATGGTTCATCGTGTGACTCATGGTTACTGAGCCCTGGACTGATGGTCCTCTGATTAAGGGAAACCACGAGTGATAGGATGAACCGTGGTTCTAAACTATGGTCCTTGATCCTGTCTGTAGTTCTAAGTAAGGGAATTGGTACTTCTCTGATCTTTGGATCTACGAATCAAACGATGATTCGTGGTCCTGGACTATGGCCCGTGATTTGACTCTTGGTTCTTGGGGAATGAATTGGGGTTCTACTGGAAATGCGGACTACCATTAAGATGATGGACCGTGGTTCTAAACTACGGTCTGTGATCTTAACCGTGGTTCCTGAAAACTTAAATTTTTCTAAAATTTCATTTTCTTCTGGTTTTTAGCTAAGTCTGGGCTTGGAAGTTCTGGGGTGTTACAATATCTCCCCCTTGGGATTATTCGTCCTAGAATGAAGACTAAACTAGCTAAGTTTGGAGGGAAAGAGCTGCAATCCCTACCACTGAGTACTGGGAACCGATATCCAACTGAACTTAATCTTATGAATATGCAAATATGCTGAAATGCAAGGATAACTGAGGGAATGTGATACTGAGACTGGTATACACAAGAGTAAACTGAGAGGCTGGGGAGGAACTATTACCTCAAGCTGAAACGTAATCGGAAAGAAAGAGGTGAGGGTACTTGGCCATCATAGTTGCTTCTGCTTCCCAAGTAGCTCCCTCTACGGACTGATTCCTCCACAAAACTTTTGCTGAAGCGACTTTCTTATTTCTCAACCTACGAACCTGACGGTCAAGAATCTCAATTGAAACCTCCTCATAGGTGAGCTATCCTTCACAACCACACTCTCTAAAGGAATAATCAATGCCGGATCACCCACACACTTCTTCAACAGAGAAATGTGAAAGACTGGATGAACTGCTGCTAGCTCTGCTGACAACTCTAACTCGTAAGTCACATTACCAACCCCTTTTAGGATTCTGTAAGGACCTACATATTTGGGACTGATCTTCCCTTTTTTGCCAAATCTCATCACCCCCTTCATGGGTGACACCTTCAGGAAAAACCCAATCATCGATCTCAAACTCTAAGTCCCTTCTCCTTACATCTGCATAGGACTTCGGACGACTCTGAGTTGTTTTCAATCTCTCTCTAATGAGTTGAACTTTCTCCATAGACTCATGAACTGAATCTAGCCCAATTAAGGCTACTTCACCTACTTCGAACCAACCAACCGGTGACCTGCATCTACGCCTATAAAGTGCCTCATATGGGGCCATCTGAATGCTGGAGTGAAAACTGTTATTGTAGGCGAACTCTATGAGAGGTAGGTGATCATCCCAACTGCCCTTAAATCAATCACGTAAGCTCTCAATATGTCCTCCAAGGTCTGGATGGTATGCTCTGCCTAACCATCTATCTGCGGATGAAATGCTATACTGAGATTTACCTGAGTACCAAGACCTTTCTGAAATGATCTCCAGAAATGAGAGGTAAACTGGGGACCTCTATATTAGATGATAGACAAGGGGACCTCATGTAACCTGACTATCTCGCTGATGTAGAGCCTGGCATAATCCTCCGCTAAATCTGTAGTCTTGACAACCAAGAAGTGAGCTTAGTGACTCTATCCACTATTACCCAAATGGATTCATGCTTTCTGCAAGTACGAGGTAAGCCCGCAAAGAAATCCATATTGACCACTTCCCACTTTCAAGTAGGAATGCTAATCTCCTGAGTCACACCTCCTGGTTTCTGATGTTCTACTTTAACCTACTGAAAGTTGGGACACTTAGCCACAAAATTTGTAATATCCCTCTTCACGCTGTTCCACCAATAGACTTCTCGTAGATTGCGGTACATCTTAATGGCACCCGAATGAATGTAATACCTAGAATTATAGGCTTCTGTAAGGATCTGCTACCTCAACTCACCAACGTTAGGAACACATAAGCAACCCTGGTAATGAAGCACACCATCTCCCCGTTGGGAGAAAACCTCAACTCTTTGCTGATGGACTGTACTTTTCAGCTGAAGCAATATGGGATCACTATCCTATTTATCTTTAACCTCCACTACCAAAGAAGATTCTGATCCATTCTGGACTATCACACCACCATCTGACGTGTTCATAAGACAAACTCCTAAGCGAGCAAGCCGATGAACATCTCTGGCTAATTTTTTCTTCTCTTTCTCAACATGTGACACACTACCCATGGACAGTCTGTTGAGGGCATAAGCCACTACATTGGCCTTACCCGGATGGTAGAGCAACTTCATATCATAGTCTTTGAGGAACTCAAGCCATCTCCTCTAATTAAGGTTCAACTCTTTTTGGGTGAACACATACTGGAGGCTCTTATGATCTGTGAACACATCAACATGAACACCATATAAGTAGTGTCTCTAAATATTTAGGGCAAACACAACAACTATAAGCTCGAGGTCATGAGTCAGGTAGTTCTTCTCATGGACCTTAAGCTGTCTGGAAGCATAAGCTATGACTTTACCCTGCTGCATTAAAACACACCCCAGGTCAACCCTGGATGCATCACAATAAACCACATAGCTGTCTGAACCCTCTGGTAGAGTCAAAATGGGAGCTGTAATCAACCTGGTCTTCAGTTCTAAGAAGCTTTTCTCACACTCGTCTGACCACTGAAACTTAGCCTTCTTGTGAGTCAACTTAGTCAATGGGGAAACTATTGATGAAAATCCTTCCACAAACCTCCTGTAATAACCAGCCAAACCCAAGAAACTTCTGATGTCTGTCGGAGAGGTGGGTCTGGGCTAGTTCTTTACTGCCTCAATCTTTTGAGAATCAACTCGTATGCCTTCACCAGACACCACATGACCAAGAAAGGCAACTGATTTCAACCAGAACTCACACTTACTAAACTTAGCGAATAATTGGCGGTCTTTGAGAGTCTGCATAATAAGCTCAGATGATTCACATGCTCCTCCTCATTTCGAGAATATACAAGGATATCATCAATGAAGACAATGACGAATAAGTCCAAATACTGTTTGAACACCCTATTCATTAAGTCCATGAAAGCTGCAGAAGCATTGGTTAGTCCAAAAGATATAACTACAAATTCATAGTGACCATATCGAGTCCTGAAGGCTATCTTCGAGATGTCACTATCTCTGACTCTGAGCTGATGATAGCTGAATTTGAGGTCTATCTTAGAGAACCAACTAGCACCCTGAAGCTGGTCGAACAAGTCATCAATCCTTGGGATGGAATATTTGTTCTTGATTGTGACTTTGTTCAACTGACGGTAGTCACTGCACATCCTGAGAGAACCGTCTTTCTTACGCATGAAGAGCACTGGAGCACCGCATGGAGAGATGCTGGGTCTGATGAAGCCCTTATCTAGAAGGTCTTTCAACTGCTCTTTCAATTCCCTAAGCTCAGCTGGAGCCATTCTTTAAGGAGGAATCGAAATAGGCTGGTTATCTGGATAGATATCTACTCCAAAGTCAATTTCCCTCTCGGGAGAAACTCTGGGAAGATCTTCTGGAAACACTTTTGGAAATTCATTTACTATAGGGACTGACTCAAGAGTTGGGGTCTCGGAGTTTGAATCCTTAACCCTAACAAAATGATAGATATACCTTTTGGAAATTATTTTTCTGGCCTTAAGGTAGGAGATGAAATGACCTATAGGCACTGAGTTATTACCCTTCCATTCTAAGATTGGCTCGTTTGGAAACTGAAACCGAACAATCCTAGTTCTATAATCGATTGAGGCATAACAGGAATGTAAACAATCCATGTCTAGAATGATACCAAAATCTACCATTTTTAACTCTACAAGATCTGCTGAGGTGACTTTCTAGGAAACTATGATAGGGAAATATCTGTATACCCATCTAGCTATAACTGGGTTACCAACTGGAGTAGAGACTGAGAAGGGTTCTGGGAGGATTTATGGACTGACACTGAAGCTTACTGCTATATAAGGAGTTACAAAAGAAAGTGTAGCCCCTGGGTCTAACAATGCATAAACCTCTAAATAGAAGACTTGTAACATACCCGTGACCACCTCGGGGGAATCCTCCTGGTGCTGTCGAGTCTGAAAGGCGTATAACCTGTTCTGGTGCTGACCACCACCTGTACCAGATGAGGCACCTTTTTAGGTAGAGCGACCTGCTGGAGCTGCTATAGAGCTGGCTTGATTCTGCGAACAAGTATTCCTGCCCTTCTGAGAATTTTCAGGGCACTCTTTCATCCTGTGGCCTGGCTTACCACACCCAAAACAATTTCCACTACCTGCCATGAACTCACCCTGATGGTTCTTACCGCACTTGTTACACACTGGGTGAGTGCGCCCACTAGTAACTGTACCTTGGGTCTTAGAGGCAGACGCTTTATCCCGTCGACCCTGTCTGAATTTAGGCACTAGGGCACTAGCAGAAGATGGAGCTGGAGCTGAAGTATTCTGATGGAACTGAGAGCAGTTTCTACCCTCTGACCTCTGCTGAGAGTAGCCAAAGTCACCTGTCCTAGCCCTCTTACTAACTCCTTCTCTTTCATTGATTTTCTCCTCCTCAATCTGTTGAGCATAAGTAACCAACCTGGAGATTTCTATTTTCTTAATAAGCATGGCCGTCTTGCACTCCTTGACCACATCATCGAACACACCATACATGAACTTGCTCATATGAGCTCTGGAGTCTGCTACTATCGCTGGGGCATACATAAACAACTGTGTGAACTTGAGCGCATACTCCCTCACGCTCATATCATTCTGCTTCAAGTTGATAAATTCCTGGACCTTGGCTTTCCTGAGCTCGAGTGGGAAGAACCGGTCTAGAAAAGTAGTCTTGAACTGGTTCCAATCCACTGGTCCTGTATTTTCACAATGAGACTCCTTCTACTACTAGCACCAAATGTAAGCCACTCCCTTCAACTGATAGGCGGCTAAGTCTGCACTCTTGACTTATGTGATACCCATTATACCTGTTACCTTCTGGATGTCGTCAAGGAACTCTTGTGGATCCTCTTCTGACTTAGACCTATGAAATTCTGGAGGGTTCATCCGAGTAAAGTCCTGGATTCTAGTTGTAGTAGTGCTAGTCTGAGGTGGAGCTGGTGCCACAACCTTCTGGTTGACCTTTGCGGTTATGGCCTGAACAAGCACTTGGAAATCAGCCCTAAATTCAGCATGCGTGACTTGCTCATTCAATGGGTCCACTGGAGCTGCTAGCTGATTTCTGGCATTAGCTCTTCTGGGAGGCATTTTTCTAAAATGCAAAGAGCACGAGTTAGAAGGATATTAAATAGAGTTTACACTCTATAGCACGAGCTGGAAAATAAAGAAGGGAAGTTTTTTCCTAATGATGCCTCATAGCTCCTCCTGCATAAGTTTGGCGCGCTTCACACCCATGAAGAAGGATGTACTAGATGCGGATTTCAGACACTCTAAGACACTTAAACCTAATTCTATGATACTAAGTTTATCACAACCCGAGGCTACCCCTTAGATGCAACATGGTACTCAGAGTTACAAGTGACCCCAAGCTAACCCATGTCATGGTATATCTATACACGTTCTATTAAAACATGCGCTATGCGGAAGGTAAAAAGAGTTTAATATCTGAGGTGGGGAAATACCCAAAATATTTGAATATATAACAATATATGAAGAGTATAGTGATGACTGAAAACAACACTAACAAATCAAGCAGAATCTAGTCTATGTCTGGAAGCCTCTAACTGATATGAGTTTCTGGGATATCCCCCAGCTAACTCTAATAATCTGAAAACTGAAATAAGAAGATTGAAAGTAAAGCATGTCTATCATCCTCGTACTATGAGGACTCACCACTAAAGCTGCTGAGTAGGACTGAAAGTCAAGCTAAGCGTGGTCTGGATGCTGAGCGCCTGAACCTACATCATGAAATGATGTAGCACAAAAGTATGCGTCAGTACTTTGAATGTACTGAGTATGCGAGATATGGGCTAACCTGAACAACACAATAACTGACATGGAAATATGTATACTGAAGCATAAACTGAGAAGTAAGCTGATATGCAATGACCAAATAAATATCATGAGTATATCACATGCTGAACTGAATAACTGAATATAAGGTCAATGCAGCATGAGCCTGACTGTGGGAGATACCATTAACCGACATACCTCAAGTAGAGCTAACTATGGGGCCAACCTGTAACCCTGGATGGTAGGGTGTTCATATCTTGCAAAGGGTATGAATAATTCTGACGTGGATCCACTAAACTGATGTCCACAAGGGACGAAGGTGTCAAGCCTAATCTGACGGGTGACCCTTTTAGAACAGACAATGGCACCGTAGTTTTGGGACTCAAGGATTGCTACTAAAGGTCATAGCCTAAATTGGCGGGTGAGCCTTCATCCCTTTGTCCGCTTGGTGCTAAGTTTACTCCCAACTGAATGTAAAGCTAAAATGCAGCTGTAGTATTGGATAGCTCAAAATACTGATATATTCTGAGAATGCAACATACAAATACTGAAAGATATGGCATTCGAATTCCTGAAGCATGATTGTCTGACAAATTTGCCTAGCAAGCATAATAATTTATCTAGCAAGCATAATCTATGACATACTGAAATTTACACAAGCTAGGGTTTCTGAGTTCTATACATGACTATGCTAATTCTCCAAGTAACATAAAATAGATATCAGTATAAGCAGTAGAATTTGAATTACAATGAATCCCTAAGATTTAGGAACCCTAGGTCTGAACATATTCACGGAGAACTGAAGAACTAGCTGAAACAAGGGACTCAATGGGTGAAAGGAACCCATTGATAAAATCCCACATACCTGGAGAAGAAACTACGGAGAATAGAGGTTTTAGGTAGTTATTGACTAATCAATAAGGCTTAGAGTAGTCAAAATGTTGCAGCTTAGGCTTTAAAAGAGGTAGAAAAGGTCCGTAATACCCCTGGTAAATTTAAAAGAACTCTACTGAAAATTGTGACTCAGGAATCACGGCTTGGTTGATGGACCGTAGTCCTTGAAGATGGGCCGTCAACTGAGTCGTGGTCCTGTCTAGGGGTCTTGGGGGTTCTCTGATCTGAGGGAACCATGAATCCATAGGACAGACCTTACTCCTGAACGATGGCTCGTCATGTGGATCATGGTTCCTGGGACTTTAGTCTGGTCTGAGGGTTCCACGAGTCAAAGGATGAACCATGGTTCAGAATTACGGTCCGTAACCCAACTCGTGGTTTCTGGGAAAAGGGATAAGGGT
Source organism: Jaltomata sinuosa (assembly GCA_003996215.1). Classification (NCBI taxonomy): domain Eukaryota; kingdom Viridiplantae; phylum Streptophyta; class Magnoliopsida; order Solanales; family Solanaceae; genus Jaltomata; species Jaltomata sinuosa. The sequence continues at coordinate 74,391 of QJPP01000272.1, read as the reverse complement.
CTCTGAGGTTTTGGTTTCACGAGTCCACACGACGAACCATGGTCCTGAATGATGGTTCATCGTGTGACTCATGGTTACTGAGCCCTGGACTGATGGTCCTCTGATTAAGTGAAACCACGAGTGATAGGATGGACCGTGGTTCTAAACTACGGTCCGTGATCCTGTCCATGGTTCTGAGTAAGGGAATTGGTAATTCTCTTATCTTTGGATCCACGAATCAAACGATGGTCTGTGATCCTGGACTACGGCCCGTGATTTTACTCGTGGTTCCTGGGGCATGAATTGTGGGTCTACTAAAAATGGGTACTACGGTTAAGATGATGGACCGTGGTTCTAAGCTACGGTCCGTGATATTAACCGTGGTTCCTGGAAACTTAAATTTTTCTAAAATTTCATTTTCTTCTGGTTTTTTTGAGCTAAGTCTGGGCTTGGAAGTTCTAGTGTGTTACAATATCTCCTCCTTGGGTTTATTCATCCTCGAATGAAGACTAAACCAGCTGAGTTTGGAGGGAAAGAGATGCAATCCCTACCATAGAGTACTGGGAACCGATATCCAACTGAACTTAGTCTTATGAATATGTAAATATGCTGAAATGCAAGGATAACTGAGGGAAAATGATACTGAGACTGGAATACACAAGAGTAAACTGAGAGGTTGGAGAGGAACTATTACCTCAAGCTGAAACTGAATCAAAAAGAAAGAGGTTAGGGTACTCAGCCATAATGGCTGCTTCTGCTTCCCAAGTATCTCCCTCTACGGACTGATTCCTCCACAAAACTTTTACTGAAGAGACTTCCTTGACCACTTCCCCGTCTAATATTAGGAGATTTTTGGGTTTGAGTGGTTACTACAGGAGATTTGTGGAAGGGTTTTATTCCATAGCTGCCCCATTGACCAAGTTAACTTAGAAGAAGGTTAAGTTTCAGTGATATGATGAGTGTGAGAAGAACTTTCAAGAATTGATGTAACACCCCAGAATTCAATTCAACTTTTAGACTCAGAAACTCTGCAAAATTCTGAACTTCCAGGAATCACGAGTCAAGTCCAGTCCTGCACACCACCCTCAGGTCTGAGAACCACGAGTAAATTTCACAGTTTATGGATGGTTCCACGGGTCATGAAACTAACTCATGGAAATCAAACTGAGGGTAGTCAGTTCCCCAGTAAACCACAAATAGTTTCTACGACTCATGGATGGTTCCACAAGTCGTACTATTTAATCATAGAAAGTGACCCACATTCTACCTTTTGGCTCAGAAACCACGACTCTAATCCATGAACCGTGGTTACTTCTATGGCTTGTGGAAAGGACCCGTTGAACCTGAAGATAAGTTTAAAATCAGCTTTTTCTAAACTAAGTCCCTGGGTTATTTTTGTAACTACCCACCCTTTTAACTCTTAAGTGAGGTTGTTTTTGCCCATTTTTAGTAGGGTTTGTACCCCAATTATCCTAAGTCTTTCATTATTCCTCATTCATCACCTAAAGAGGAAAAGAACTTCATCAACTCCAAGCCTCAAGCTCCAAGTCTCAAGGTCCAAGTTCAAGTCTCCATTTCTCTTCATCCTAGATCTAGCAAGCTTCGATTCAGGTATGTGAGTATTTAATAAGGGATTCCTTTCACCCTTATGCCCAAAACTCTCAAGTTTTACTTTGATTTATGAATTTATGAAATTAGGGTTCTTACCCAAATTGGGGAAATCTTATGGGTTCAGTTTCAAAGCATCAAGTCATGGTTCATCATTAATTATCTATGATTTATTTGATATTCCTTAAGTGTTTTCAAAAGCCCATACATTATAGATGAATTCTAGCATGTTTTCACTCAATTGCATGCTTTGAAGTGAAATTGGTATGTTTAGATAACATGACATCATGTATTATGAAATTGTATGCCGAATTCTTCAAGTTATAATTTAGAAAGAAAAGTATGTTTTGAATTATGGTTATACTAAGCTTTAAGACTTATGATTTGAGATTGGCATGACATCAGATATGTCCTTATGCTTTTCTAATAGTTTTGACATCAGATATGTCACAAGTATATTATTAGCTATATGTATGTTTTGGGAGTAGTGTTTAGCACCGAGTTGGACAGGGTGACCGTACCCTTAGTCCCAGAACTACGTGCCCCTGTAGGTTGATTATCCCCTCAGTTGGGCATTAGAATTAGTGATCACGCCACTGTTATGCCTTTATACCCTGGCAAGGTATATTGGATCCTCTCGATGGGGCGGATACATCAGATACATGTAACTCACATGGTCTATGTCGGTTGGAGAACCTCCCACATAAATAATTTTAGGTTTTTAAATGCATTGACTCTTTGTTTACATATTTTAGAACTTCTACTATTACTTATAGTTTTCAAGTATATTTTTCCTATGATATTGCATTGAGTCCTATGGATTTCAGCTTTTATCATCACAGTATGATTTTAGTTTTAAAGCACGTATAGCATGTTTACTTTGATTATGCATATCTTGCATACTCAGTACATCCTATAGTACTGACGCATATTTCTTATGTTGCATTCTATTTTTGATGCAGATTCAGGCTCCTATCCTCAACCTCGTGGCTATACATCGCTAGTTATCCAACTTGTGTTGGTGAGTCCTCATCATTCGAGGGCTCGTATTAGACTTGTTACTTTCATGTCTTCTTTGAAATTTCTGAGTTAGTTGGGGTCTTGTCCCAGCAACTCCTTATGTTGTATGTAGAGGCTTTTCAGACATAGATAGATATTCGAGTTCTCATTTTAGATTTTGTTTCTTCTAGATATTTATATATTATGGAGTTGGTTGCCTATCGTGTTATTTATGCTTACACTATGATTATTTGTTGTTTAAGTTATGCTAAGACCAAGAGTTAACTTCGGTCACTTATGGTCTCGGGTCCCGTATTACGCCTAGAGGGTAGCCTCAGTGTGTGACAAATTTGGTATCAGAGCATCAAGTTCAAGATTCCTAGGGTGTCTAAAAGCTGCATCGAGTAGAGTCTCTTTCATGTGTGTGAACTGCACTACACTTATGAGAGGGAAGCTATGAGGTGTCTTAGGAAAAACTTCACTTTTTTATGATCATTATCGTGCAATAAAGTTTAACTCTATTATTCCTGTAATCCAATCTTTATGCGTTTCAGATTATGCCTTGTCGATGTGCCATGCCTCACAGAGCCACCCAAAATGTTGATCCTCCTATTCCATACCCTGAGGTCATAAATATTGAGTTTAAGAATTCCATTCATATGCTAGCTCAGATTATGGATGCTCAGGACAATCAGCAGGCTCCTATCCCTGTCCATCCTCAAGGTGGAGTTGCGGCCTGAGTTTGAGACTTCATTCGCATGAACTCGCATGAGTTCTAGGGTTCAAAATTTGGTGAGAATCCACAAAATTTCATGGATGAGGTGAAGAAAGTCTTGGATGTGATGCAGGTTATTGGGATTGATGGTGTTGAGCTTGCTTCCTATCAGCTCAAGGATGTAGCTCACATTTGGTATACTCAGTGGAGAGACACTAGGGCTAAGGATATGGTCCCTATGACTTGGGAGTGATTTGTGAGGGATTTTCTTAATCGGTTCTTCCCTAGAGAGTTGAGGGAGGCTAAGGCTGAAGAGTTCATGTATTTGAGGCAAGGCTCTATGTCAGTTCAAGAATATGGATTGAAGTTTACTCAGCTTTCTAGGTATGCTCCTTCTATGGTGGCTGATCCGAGGGATCAGATGAGCAAGTTCATTTATGAAGTGTTAGACTTGGTGGAGAAGGAGTGCAGATCTACTATGCTTTTGGGTGACATGGATATTTCCAGATTTATGACTCATGCTCACTAGATTGAGAGAGATAAGTTGAGGGAAATGGCAAGGGAGAACAAGAGGGTCAGATCAGAGAGATCGAGTTTTAGCCATTAGAAGTATGGAGGCGGACACCATTCTTCATTTTAGAAGAGGTCATCAGGACCTTTGCATTCTTCAGCTAGTGCTCCTACTCATGCCCCCAGGCCTCATCATGATCAGACAGGTAGAAAATCAGGTTCTTATTCGCAGTAGAGTGTTGCAAAGGGGACTTCCTACCCTACTTGCAACAAATATGGTAGAAGTCACCCCGGTGAGTGTCTAGCTGGTAGAGAGGGATGTTTTGGGTGTGGTCAGGTTGGACACAGGATTAAGGATTGCCCTTCAGATAAGAAGGGATAGGGAGGTAGTAGGACTTAGACTGCCTCAGCAGCCCCAGGAGGTCGACCGACCCAGTAGGGCACTGCTTCTAGTTTTGGTGGTGGTCAGCGCCAGAACTGCATTTACGCCATGTACTCTCGCCAAGATCAGGAGAGTTCCCTAGATGTTGTTATTGGTATGTTGAAAGTCTTCTCTCTCGATGTGTATGCTTTATTGGACCTCAGTGACTCCTTATCTTTTGTGACCTCTTATGTTGCTTGCAAGTTCAAAATTTGTCCTGATCAACTCTTAGAACCCTTTTGTGTTTCTACTCCTGTTGGTGAGTCAGTCCTAGCCAAAATAATCTACCAAAATTTTCCTATCTCAGTCCTTCATATAGTCACTTCAGCAGATCTAGTAGATTTAGAGATGACTGATTTTGATGTCATTCTTGGTATGGATTGGTTGTATGGATGTTATGCCTCAGTTGATTGTCATCAGTTTTAAGTTTCCAAATGAACCTGTCTTAGAGTGGCAAGGTAGTCCTCTATCCTCGAAGGTTCATTTCATATCTTATCTTAAGGCTAGGATGATAATTTATAAGGGTTATATCTATCATGTAGTTTGGGTTATGGACACGGAGTACGAAGCCCTATCTCTTCAGTCAGTTCCTATTGTGAATGAGTTTCCTGAAGTGTTTCTCGAGGATTTACCCAGAGTCCCTCCCGAGTGGGAGATAGACTTTGGAATAAATCTTCTTCCAGATACACATCCTATCTCTATTCCTCCTTATAGAATGGCTCCATTGGAGCTTAAGGAATTAAAAGAGCAGTTGAAGGACCTTCTTGATAAGGGTTTTATCAGGGCCAACATCTCTCTATTAGGTGCTTCAGTTTTGTTCGTGCGGAATAAAAATGGTTCTCTTAGAATGTATATCGACTATCGTCAATTGAACAAGGTCACAATCAAGAATAAGTATCCATTCCTAAGATTGATGATTTGTTTGATCAGCTTCAGGGTGCGAGTTACTTCTCCAAGATCGACCTTAGATTCGATTATCATCAGCTTAGAGTTAAAGAGTGTGACATTCCTAAGATAGCCTTCAACACTCAGTATAGTCATTATGAATTTATGGTTATGTCTTCTGGACCAACGAATGCTCCTGCAACTTTTATGGATTTGATAAACTGTGTGTTCAAATAGTATTTGGATATGTTTGTGATTATTTTCATTGATGATATTCTTATCTACTCGGAGTAAGGAGGAGCATGCAGACCACTTGAGAGTTGTGTTGCAAACCTTCAAGGATCAACAACTATTTGCTAAGTTCAGTAAGTGTAATATTTTGATGCAGTCTATTGCTTTTCTGAGTCATATTGTGTTTAGAGATGGTATTCAAGTTGATTCACAGAAAATAGAGGCAGTAAAGAACTGGCCTAGACCCACTTCCCCATATGATATTATGCGCTTTTTTGGTTTGGCTGGTTATTCCAGGAGATTTGTGGAAGGGTTTTCTTCCATAGCTTCCCCATTGACTTGGTTGACTCAGAAGAAGGTTAAATTTCAGTGGTCTGATCTATGTAAGAAGAACTTTCAGGAATTGAAGACTAGGTTGACCACAACTCCAGTTTTAGCTCTACCCAAGGGCTCAGATGACTTTGTTATGTATTGTAATACTTCTAGGATCGGTTTGGGTTGTGTTTTAATGCAGTGTGGTAAGGTGATTGCTTATGCTTCTAGACAACTTAAGATTCATGAGAAGAACTACCCTACTCATGATCTTGAGTTAGTGGCCGTGGTTTTTTTTTTAAAGATTTGGAGACACTACTTGTACGGTGTTCATGTGGATGTATTCACCGGTCATAAGAATATTCAGTATGTGTTCACTCAAAAGGAATTGAATCTTTGTCAAAGGACGTGGCTTAAGCTTCTTAAGGATTATGATATGAGTGTGCTTTACCATCCGGGTAAGGCCAATGTCATGGCGGATGCACTTAGTAGGTTGTCTATGGGTAGTGTGTCTTTAGTTGAGGACGGAAAGAAGGAATTCGCCAAATATTTTCACCGACTTACTCAATTAGGAGTTTGCCTTATGGATTCAATGGAAGGTGGTGTCATCTTTCAGAATTGTTCCAAATCATCTTGGGTAGCTGAAGTGAAAGAGAAGCAAGACAGTGATCCTATTTTGCACCAGTTGAAGGGTGCAGTCCATCAACAAAGGGTAGAGGTTTTCTCCTAAGGGGGAGATTGTGTGCTTCGATATCAGGGTTGATCATGTGTTTCTGACATAGATGAGTTGAGACAATAGATTTTGAAAGAGGCTCATAGCTCCAGGTATTCTTTCACCCCGGTGCCACCAAGATGTATCGTGACCTATGAGAAGTCTATTGGTGGAATGGCATGAAGAGGGACATAACTGATTTTGTGGGTAAGTGTCCCAACTATCAGCAAGTGAAGGTAGAGCATCAGCGATCGGGTGGTATGACTCAGGATATTGATCTCCCTAATTGAAAGTGGGAAGCGATCAATATGAATTTCATTATAGGTTTTCCTCGTACTCATAGGCAACATAATTTTATTTGGGTGATCGTCGATAGGATGACTAAGTCAGCCCACTTCTTGGTTGTCAAGACTACAGATTCAGTAGAGGATTATGCCAGACTCTACATTTATGAGATAGTCAGATTGCATGGTGTTACTTTGTCTATCATTTTAGATAGGGGTATTCAGTTTACATCCCAGTTTTGGAGGTTATTTCAGAAGGGACTTGGTACTCAGGTTAAGCTTAGCACAACATTTCACCCACAGACGGATGGCCAGGCAGCGCGCACTATTTAGACTTTGGAGGATATGTTGAGATCCTGTGTGATTGATTTCAAATATAATTGGGATGATCACTTACCTCTTATCGAGTTTTCCTACAACATCAGCTTCATTCTAGCATCCAGATGGCTCTTTATGAGGCACTTTATGGGCGGAGGTGTAGGTCTCCTATTAGATGGTTTGAGGTAGGTGAGGAACCTTTGATTGGTCCATATTTGGTTCATGAGACTATGGAGAAGGTTTAGATTATTAGGGAAAGGTTGAAGACCAGTTAGAGTCGACAAAAATCATATGCAGATGTGAGGAGAAGAGAGTTGGAGTTTGAGTTTGAGTTTGAGGTTGATGATTGGTTGTTTCTGAAGGTGTCACCCATGAAGGGTGTGATGAGGTTTGGTAAGAAAGGGAAACTTAGTCCCCATTATGTAGGTCCCTATAGGATTCTGAGGAGAGTTGGTAGGGTTGCTTATGAGTTGGAGTTGCCATCAGATTTTGAAGCGGTTCATTCAGTTTTCCATGTTTCCTTGTTGAAAAAGTGTGTTGGTGATCTAACCTTGAATTTTCCTTTGGAGAGTGTGAGTGTGAAGGATAGATTTACTTATGAGGAAGTTCCCATGGAGATTTACATATATGTTATTAATGTTGTTGAGGATGAATTGGAGGAGGCTATAGACTTGAAGGTTGAGGATGAGAGCTTCAGAGAGGTGTTGGCTGCAATCTTGGTTAACTTCGAAGGAGAGGACATGGAAGGATATATTGAGATAGTAAATTCATTGACAAGGCTAGGTTACTATAATTATACACCAAAGAAACTCTCTTTAGATTTGGAGGATAGGACCACACCACCAGCGAAGCCGCCTTTCACTGAGGCACCAAAGCTAGAGTTGAAACAACTTTCTGCTCATCTCAAATATGAGTTCTTGGGACCTGATAACATATTGTATGTCATTATTTCTTCTTTTCATATTGATGTGTAGGTAAAAAGGTTGCTAGCAGTGCTGTGAAAGTACAGACAGGCAATAGAGTGGACAATGGCTAATTTTTCAAAATTTTGACAGGTATTTGTGAGCATAAAATTAAGCTAGAAGAAAGTAGGAATCCAAGTGTTGAACACCATAGGAGACTAAATCAAGCAATGCAGGAGGTAGTGAAAAAGGAGATCATCAAGTGGCTTGATGCGAGAGTGGTTATCCCATTGTAGATAGTCCGTGGGTTTAGCCCAATGCAATATGTACCAAAAAAGGGCAGCATGACAGTGATGGCCAATGCAATGAACAAATTAATTCTAACCAGAACAGTCATCAGATGGCAAGTATGTATGAATTATAAAAAGTTGAATGTGGTCGTATATAAGAACCATTTCCCAACATCATTTATTGATAAGATGCTTGACATATTAGTTGAGAGATCCTATTACTATTTTCTGGATGGGTACTCTATGTACAACCAAATCAACATTGCCTTGGAGGACCATGACAAGACTACATTTACTTATCTGTATGAAATATATACATTCAGTCGGATGGCCCTTGGTCTCTGTAATGCTCCTGTCACATTCTGGCATTGTATGATGTCCATTTTTTCTGAGAAGATTATTTGAAAGTTTTTATGGATGATTATTTAGTTGTTGGAGATTCATTTGAGGATTGCCTTGATCTTATAGGGAAAGTCCTGGAGAGATGTGAAGAAACAAACCTGGTATTAAATTGGGAGATTTGCCATTTCATAGTGCGAGAAGGCATAATACTTAAGCACAAGGTCTTCGAAAAAGGGATTGAGGTGGATCAATGTAACACCCCAGGTATTTAACGTTGTTCTTGATCCCATATCAAAGACTTACGAGCCTAAATTTGGGGATTTTATTAATATCACGTGTATTCAAAATATCTGATTTAGATTAAAATTTAATTAAAAAAATATTCTTATTTCCTTCCTAAAAATGCCTTAAATATTTATGAAAATAATTTTAGTTACGATATATATGTATATCTATACATGTTTATATTATTTATAAGAGTTTTTTATAACTTATAGATATTTTAATGGAGATATTAAGTTTAGTTATGTCACAAAATTATTATTATTATATGAGCTAGACTTTATTCAAAATAATCTTTTTTTAATAGTGATATATTTTAAAAGTTATATATATTTTATCACAAATTTATGTAGTACTCGAGTACTTATGTAACGGGATAAAAATATTTTACGGTGCCACCTCCACTTTCGCATGGAAGTGGAGAGAGTGGAGACAACTTAATAAGAATGAGGTGGCATCAATTGGGCAAAGCATTTAAAGTGTTGTAAGTGAGTTGATTTTAAATTGGCTGAAGAGTCTTCTTAATGTGTATAGATATATATGTGACCAACATCATTTTCATCAACTTTTCACTAATAACATCTTTGACAAAAGTTATTCCAAACTTCTTCATCTGTTACATTGAAAAAAAATTCAACTTACAGAATATGGCAGCAATAATTTTCAATATAAAAGTGAACTTGTTTTGTTAAGTTACTTCTCAACAATGAATTTTTCATGACAAAGTAAAGTCCTTAGCATATGCAGTACGGGTATATTCACGTTGGAAGACAAATTTTATAGGAAAAGATTTTCAATGCTTTATTCGATCATCAAAAGAAAATTGATTATTTACGTTAAGTTATATGCACTCAAATTCAAGGTATGTAAAGACTATTCTTTTTTTTAGTATGATTCCTTAAGATCTGAAATTTTTGTGTCTAGCATACTATCAAAAAGTCGAGTTAGATTTCTTAAAAATATTGTTGTTGTTATTCTTATTAGAAATTCATATTCGATAATGTTAATGTAGTGTTAAGTTGAAAGTAAGAGGTGAGATACATGTGGTTGTGATTATCAAATATAGTGATTATCGGGTTAGCCATGGAATTATGATTATGGTACGGAGGAGATACAATAATATATGAATTACTTTTGGGGTTGCTATTTTATATACGTACATGTTTCTATTTTATTTGCATATATAGATATATTTTGGTGGTCTTGCGGTCTGTTTAGAGATCTGCATATTTCTTTTATAAGTTGTTTGATTAGCTGAGTTTATTGTTATTGTGACATTGGGTTGTGTTGAGGGTTACAATTAATTATGTAGCTCAGAGTCAGTTATGGATATACGTGATTGATTAGTAATATATCGTAGGTCGTAAAACTCGAGTGGTGGTCTTGTGTGATTGTTGTGGACTATTTTATTAAGCTTGTATTATATTATATTATGTACTGCATATTGTATTAAGTTTTATTACATTTTGTGATTGTGATTTCCTAGAGGGCTCGCGAGGACCTATAAGGTATAAAATCTTTCCGCATAGTCGAGCCCGTGGCTTTGTGAGGACCTGTGAGGCGTGAAACCTTTTTGCATAGTCGATCTCATGGCATTATGAGGACATGTAAAGTGTGAGTATTTTTTACATGATCATACTTGTGTATTTTTTTCTCCCGTAAGGCGTGAGTTTATTTCACAGAGTTGGGCCTATGTATTGTACACCCTTTGGACCATGATTGTGTCCAGCATAATTGATTGACTTGTATTATTCATTTTATATTGCATTCCTATATTATGATTATTCTGGTCAGCTAGTTGTTATTTTATCGTGAGAGTTTGATTCAGGAGCAGGTAAGGTAGTGTTGGGCTGACATTATTTCTGTACGGGTTGTGGTCGAGATGTTGGTATTGTCTCTATTTCAACTTATATCACATTGTGATTTCAGTGTTGATTATATTATTTCTGTTATTCTATCACCTTACATATTTAGTATATTATTTTGTATTGATGTTTCATTGCCTGGGGACGTTGCATTCATGCCTACAAGTTATTAGGTAGACTATTGTCCTTATTGCGTGTGGTCGAGTTCAATAGATGGTTGGTATGCTCCGCTCTTTATGGACTTGCTGAGTCTAGAGTCTTCTTTTACTTTGTGATGGGTATGTCAAGGTCTTGTCCCAACTTGGTTAGCATTTTTTCATCTTAGAGGCTTGTACATATCTATTATTGGTCTGGTAATCAGTTGCGACTTTATTAGCCTTGTATTATACTTTTGTTATATTCGAGTTTATTTTTATTGTATTTTATTTTATTTTATTTAGTCTGGCTTAATGGCCTATCGATGTTATTTGATTCAACTATTTATTTGCTCGATCAAGTATAGCACTAGGTGTGAATCATACCTCTCCGGTCTTAGAGCATGACAATCAAGCAAAGATAGAAATTACTTCAAAGCTACCTCCCCTAAACTATGTACTAAGGCAAAAGGGGATAAAACTATAATCATATGAGCTTAAACAAGTTTGATGTATGACCGAGAAGACATATATCTAAATGATGAATGCTTGAAAGTACATTTATAGATGTAGGTTATGAATTATTTCGTTGATTCAGACGACTCCTTCATGTGTCTCGAATAGGGCTTACTATAGATCTTTGCTAGAAAATTATGTCATGTATGTCCCATGCCCGAAAAGGTATGGAATGACTTAGCTGATCGGGTCAAGATCAGAATCTATGTATTGACATAGTGATTTATGTCGCTGCACCGCTTACTCTCATAATGAACTAAAAGTGGATGAAAGTACTTAACTCTAACAGTTATAATTCAAGCTTATATTTCTCTGTATTTGTTGTTCCTACCTCATGTATATGTATGTTATGATTTTTTCATATCATTTTACATACAATTTATTTCATGTAGTTATGCCATTTAGGGCTGTATCATTTTATGATGCAGATTCAGGTACTCAGGTTCGCGATCAATGAATTCGTTAAGTCCTTCACGTTTAGCTTTTGGTGAGTCATCCCTACTTGTTGGGGGCTTAGTTATATTAGTATTTTGCTTAGTCATGTTAGCATTTTGTTTTTATCTTAATAAAGGTATGTCAGAACCTTGTCCCGATGAACATTATTCTTCAAATTTTAGAGGCTTCATAGACAGTTAGTTATCAGATTCATGTTATTTTAGTTTTGACCTTTATGTCACCATGATTATGAAACTTAAAATTTTCAAATTAATGAATGATGTTTACTATATAAAATATCTCTCTTGTTTTACTTATGTATTTTGTATATGATATTTGAATGCTCATGTAACATGATAGGTATCGATTCGTTCGGAACAACAAGGACATCGAGTTCCGGCCACGCCCAAGATCTAGGCTCGAGGCGTGACACATACAAAAAGAGAAATATAAATCAGCCCAAAAAATATTAAATGAATTAATATTTCAAGTTTCAATTCATGCATCAGAATAACCCCAATTCGATTACCACAAAATCTATAAGTTTCATTAAGTACTTCAACCAATTAATTCACCCACCCCATAGCATGCCTTACACGATAAGTTCTCATCCGAGATAAGTCTGAAGAAAAGTAAGTCATAATGTACCACGAAGCCGATCGCAAGTCACCAACTGCTACACAATAGCCTTTCCCTTCCAAATTATACATGAATACGAGTCCATCGATACCTATATTGCAATATAAAAGTTCTAATTAAATTTGAGTCAGAAAGTCAACTCTCAAATTTTGGCGACGAAATGAGAAAATTCTTTTCCAATGATTTTACTCATAAGATAAGGAACTCAAATATGAAATTTTATTGAAGACAAAGTTCAAATCGGCCCTCAAATCAATAAAATACCATTTCTTAACTTTAGGCCTAAAATACTCAATTTTCATACTTATACGCGATTTTAAATAATGAAATAATCAATAAATCAGAAATTTGATTCCAATATCGATTTACCCATAATATAAGAACCGTAAATATGAAATTTTATTAAAAATTGAGTTTGAATCAATAATATATATATATAATATATATATATATATATATATATATATATATATATATATATATTAATATTGCTTACTTGATGTAAATATTAATAATCAGTGGCTATGACCTTCTGAATAACTATAAGTATCATTTACTAACTTCAAAATGTAATTCATTTTATATTTTATCTACTAACTAAATTTAAATATTCAAACTTATCGATTTGAACAATATATGATCATTTTTCATTTAGCAATTAAGTCATTCAAATAAGTTTATTGTTCATCAATTTTAACTTGCACTTTTTTTTACTTAAATTTTCTATTACTCATTACACTACAGTTTTAATATAATTTATATTGTTTGTACTCCTCTTATAGAATACATGTGTAATGAATGTGTTCAGATACTAGTATGATATAATAAAATTAGACTTATCCTATCAAATTCATAACAAACATTCCATTATAGGTCATTGTTACTTTATAATAAAAAGTTTTCATTGGTAAAGAACATATGTCACGACCCAGCCGAGCAGTTATTGGCACCCACACTAACCCTCTAGTGGGAGAACCAAACAAACCAAACCTTACTCTAATACTTAGCCAATTTTAGAAGAGTGAACAGTAAAACCAGTCTGAACTATCAATAAAAGAATCATCCAATATAAAATACGAAAATAATGCGGAAGTCATCAACTAATACATATCCTCAAGAACTGAAAGTCATCATCCAGAACTTTAAATCAACATTATCTAAGATATCCAACAAGATCTAAAAAGCCGTAAAAGTAAGAGTTTCATTATTCGGAAGAAGGACAACAACTTGTAGAGAATCCATGACAGCCTGAGAAGTAGTACTCACCCTTGGATCTTTAGTCGATCTTTCTACTCTAGCCGAGGTCGCATCTCAGCCTCGGGATTATAGTCTGCACTCAATAAAAAGAAGAGCACAAGGTAGTATCAGTATAACATACTATGTACTGGTAGGTATTATAGGCCGACTCAACAATATATCACGAAAATAGCAAACATATAACAAGTAACAGGACTCCAACACTTAGCATGTAATCAACTAACAGATAGTTTTTCAAGTCAATTCAACAGCAACAATCTCAAGTTCACAATTCATAGAATATCATCATAAGAGGAAAAAGGAGTAATCACTCTCCACAACTATATCACATATTACTACGTCTATCAATCTTTGCTAATATTGCCTTTATCTCTAGTATTATCACCTCAATTCTCAGCTAACTCACCATAGCAAGAAATACAATAATACAAAACAAGGTTAAAGAGTTTACACGCATACTATGGGTCTTATTTCTACCCACTAGCCATAGCCTGTAGGGGATCCTAGGTGTCCATGTGCCATACTGACGTGGTATCTGCTCCATATCAAATGTATCAACCACAATACCTACATAACTAGGTTCTCAGACCCATATTGTCAAAAATATACTCCGTGCCCAAGGGGCTATTCGTACTTAGTTAATCAGCTCACACATCACTTCCTGTTCATTTAGCTTATTCATACAAGCACAACAGGGAAATCATATATAAAATAACCATGTCCGAAGACTAATTATGAGTTACATAATTTCACTACAAATATGTAATAAGGTGAGTCTTAACTCCAATTCAAACCATAACCTACCTCAAATGAAGAACAACACCCGCAAGCTAATTTGATACTGTCTTGTCCTTTCTTAACTCTCCGGCATGCACAAGGTCTAAAAATAACAATAATATAAGATTAATTAGCCAATTTCCCTTTATTTCAGGCTTTGAAAATTCAATCCATCAATTCTACTCTTTAAACGAGGTTTTTAGCTTTCCTCAAGGGTTAATAAATTATCAATTAGCCCTATTGCATTCATGGAATCAATATTCAAGGTTTCTAACCAAGTTCATACATTTTCCACCATTGGTATGCCTAAAGGTCTCACCTTTATGGAACCCAAGGTTCCCCACTAAATTTAATCAAGTTAATTACAAGTAAATTCATGCTAGAAATTGAAAAGATACATCCTAGAATCAATTCTAGGTGATTTTACACCTACCCCTAAGGTTCTTCCCCAAGTTCATACTTCTAGGGCTTAATTGCAAAAAATCCACCATTAATCCTTCCTCCAAGGTCTAAGGAAGATTAATAATTATTAAACAAAGAGCTCTACGGAATACCTACCTCAAACAATGAAGATTGCCTTATTTTCTTGAAAACCCCACTTTTTAGAGCTCTGGAATGCAATAGAATAATTAGAGGAATAACTCAAAAAACTGCAGGACTTACAGGTACACTGCCCTATTTTCTCATCACAGCGGACAACTCTCCATAGAGACAAGGATCGACTCGTTAGGACAGACCATCGCGATAAAGCATCCTTCATCTCTATGAATAATTATTTCCAGAACATGGTGTTCTCACACCCCAGTCCTTTCACAACACATATTATTCTATTGACACCACAAATCATTCCTAATGCGACAACTATCATATCCAGAGTTTTATGAGTGCGATTCTCATCCTAAAACTCCCTACGAAACTCCACAACAGCTGGCTACCTAGAAATAGACACCACACTACCACAAGACATCTCACAAAACATGAATCACTTCTAAAGCATAGAACACTATATTTTCATCAAAGCTCACCTTAGCTCGAGATTTTTAATTCTCACCCTAGGAATTTTTCTAGCCGGATACTTATACCTTTGATTCAGCGTAAGGATAAAATGAGTCATTATATAAGATACTAATTAAACAATTATTCATCTCTGAATGACAATAAAGAGAAAAATAGGGAATAACAAGGGTTATATGAATCGGTGAACAAGTGAGGATACTTGTCCCGCATGTCTGCTTCAGTCTCCCAAGTGGCCACCTTAATAGGATGGTTCTTCCACTGGACTTTCACAGATATGATTTCCTTAATTCTCAACTTTCAGACATCTCAATCCAGAATAACAACGACCTCTTTTTCATAAGAGAGGTTTTCATCCAACATGATCAAATCACAGAAAATGATATAATTACCATCTCCATGGTACTTCTTAAGCATCAAAACATGGAATACAGGATAAAATCCTGAAAACTAGGAAGCAAGGCCAACCTGTAAGCCATGGTCCCACTTTCTGAAGAATCTCAAAGGGCCTAATATACCTCAAACTTAGATTGCCTCATTTTCCAAACCGCATAACACTCTTTATGTGTGAAACTTTGAGCAAGGCTTGCTCACATTCCATAAAGTGCATATCTCTAATCTTTCTATTTGCATACTCTTTCTGTCGGCTTTAAGCCGCTAGAAGTTTTCCTTGGATGAACTTCACCCTTTCCATAGAGTCTCTTACCAGGTCCATACCTAAAGGCGTCACTTTAAATGAATCAAACTAACCAATTGGGGATCTACATCTTTTCCCATACAAAGCTTCAAACGGGGCCATATCTATGCTGGAGTAATAACTATTGTTATATGCAAACTCAGCCAACGCTAGATACTGATCCCAATGACCTCTAAAGTTCATCACACATACACAAAACATGTCCTCTAACACCTGAATCATACACTCAGACTACCTGTCAGTTTGAGGGTGAAAAGCTATATTCAGGTCCAACCTTATCCCCAATTCTTCGTGCAAGTTCTGCCAGAAATTGGAAGTGAACTGAGCGCCCCTGTCAAAAATAATGGAGATAGGCACCCCATGTAATCAAACAATCTCGTTCAGGTAGATCTTGGCAAACTTGGCCGCATTGCAAGTCATATGCATAGGAATAAAGTGTGCAGACTTCGTCAATCTATAAATAATGACCCATATCGAGTCGAACTTTCCCAAGTTCCTGGGAAGGCCAACCACAAAATCCATGGCTATTCTCTCTCACTTCCATTCAAAAATAGGCATTCTCTGAAGTGTACCTCCAGGCTTTTGATGTTCGTACTTCACCTACTGACAGTTCTGATATTTAGCCACAAAGTCTACTACATCTTTCTTTATTTCTCCCACTAATAATGTTGCTTCAAGTCTCGGTATATCTTAGTCACACCAGGATGTATGAAATACTTAGAAATGTGAGTCTCCGCTAAAATAGTGGGAATTAACTCCTCAAAATGGGGCACACAAACTTTCTCTTTAATCCTTAGAATGCCTTCATCATCAATGATGGCTTCCTTGGACTCACCCCCTAACACTTTGTCACAAATCTTGCTTAATCTCATATCATCAAATTGCTTACCTTTTATTTGCTCAAGAAAAGAGGATCTCTCCTCTACGCATGCTTGTAAACTACCCCTTTCAGAAACTTCCAACCTCATGCAGCTATTAGCCAGAGCCTGAATGTCTCTAGCCAATGGTTGCCTAGCAACGTTCAAGTAGGTCAAGCTACCCATACTATCAGTTTTCCTGCTTAGTGCATCAACCACCGTATTAGCTTTACCCGGATAATAAAAGCTGGTGATGTCATAATCGTTAAGTAATTCCATCCACCTCCCTGCCTCAAGTTCAACTCTTTTTGGGTGAAGACATGCTGCAAGCTACAATGTTCTGTGAACACTTCACATCGAATACTATACAAATAGTCTCTAAATCTTGAGGGAAAATATCACTGCAGCCAACTCTAAGTAGTGAGTAGGGTAGTTTTTCTCATGCACTTTGAGTTGCCTTGAAGAATAAGCAATTACATTCTGTTCCTGCATCAACATAACACCTAAACCAGATTGTAAGGCATCACAATAAACAATAAAGTCTTTACCTTCAACTGGTAAGGAAAGGATAGGAGTTGTGGTCAACAAAGTCTTGAGAATTTGAAATCTCTCTTCACACTTCTCCCACCAAACAAATGGTACCTCTTTCTGGGTTAGAAGAGTCAGGTGAGTAGTAATGGATGGGAAATCCTTAACAAATCTGCAGTAGTAGCTAGCCAATCCCACAAAACTATGGACTTCCATCATCAAAATGGGTCTAGACTAATTCTTAAATGCTTCTATTTTATGTGGGTCTACCATCACCCCATCTTTTGAAATGATATTCCCTGAGAAGGATACAAAAGATAACCAGAACTTTCACTTCAAAATTTTTGCATACAACTTCATCTCTTTCAGTAGTCCCAACATGATTCTAAGGTGACTTTCATGCTCTTTATAACTCTTAAAATATACTAAAATATCATCACTAAAGATTATGACAAAAGAATTGAGATAAGGCTTGAATACTTCATTCATTAAGCCCAAGAAAGTAGCTGGGGCATTGGTCATCCCGAATGACATCAGAAGAAACTCATAATGCCCATACCGGGTTTGAAACATGGTCTTAGCAATGTCTGAAGGTCAGATTTTTAGCTGATAGTAACCAGACTTTAAGTCAATCTTAAAGAACACTGAAGCTCCCTGAAGCTGATCGAACAGATCATCAATGCGAGAGAGAGTTAACTGGTTATGGATAGTAACCTTATTCAGCTGTCTATAACCTATGCACATGCACAAACTGTCATCTTTCTTCTTAATAAACAACACTGGAGCACCCCACGGGGAGGCACTCGGATGAATGAATCCTTTACTAAGTAACTCCTGTAGCTGAGCCTTAAGCTCTCTCAACTCTGTTGGTGTCATCCTATAGGGAGGAATAGAGATGGTACACGTGTTCGGATCTAATTCAATGCAAAAGTTGATATCTCGATCAGGTGGCATGCCAGGCATATTTGTAAGAAACACCTCCTGGAACTTACACACTACCAGAATGACTCAATAGTTGGGAGCTCTGAACTGGTGTCCCGAAGTTGAGCTAGAAAGGTTAAACATCCCCTTCCTATCAGACTCTACACACGAAGAAAGGACATAAAATTCATTGGAGCCATACTATAATTACCCTCCAATTCTAACCTATCCAACCTAGGTATAGCCATAGCCACTGTCTTAGCATGATAGTCTAAGATAACATGATGCAGAGACAACCAACTCATTCCCAAGATAATGTCAAAATCTACCATATCTAAGACTACTAATCTTCAAAGGTTTCTCTTCCCACAAATATAACAGGGCAAGACTGGAAGACCCTATTCACAATCACAGAATCCCCCACTAGAGTAGATACAGTAACAGGAAAACCAAGGGATTCACATATCATATCAAAACTCTCAGGATATCCAGCAGATATATAAAAAAAGTAGACCTAGGGTCAAATAAAGCTGAAGCCATGCATTGACAGACAAGATTAGTATATGTGATCAGCACATCTGAAGCCTTTGTCTCTGGTCTACCCGGGAAAGCATTAAAGTGATTCTTATCACCCACCTGCACACTACCCATGTTGGGCTGATTACATCCTTTACCACCACCCCGATTAGGCTGAGCACCACCCCTACATATAGTGTGACCACCCTGAACACTCTGCAGATGATCTCTGTCAAAACCATTACCTCTACCAGCTGGGACTAGAGCTCTAGGATCCTGCTACTGAGCTACTTGTCAAAGTCAAGGACAACTCCTTCTCAAATGACCATTCTCACCACACTCAAAATAGGCACGGTCGAAGTAAGTCATTATGCTAGACTTGATTGAGCAATATACCCACAAAGTTGATGTAAGCTAACCGGTCCCTGATGGAACCCCAACAAAAACTTGTGTGGATGAGAAAATGGGGCGTGCAAGATATCTCTGCTAGCCCTGACCCTTTGAGAACTGACCAATGTAACTGCCCCCAGGCCAGGGATTCTTTGAAGCCATTCTTTCTTGAATCTGTTGCCTTACCCCCTCAACATTCTTTACAAGCTCAACAACTTTGTAAAATGACTTGCCCAAAGATCCTACCTACAGAGCAGCATTCTATAACCTTGTATTCAGACCCTTCATAAAGTGGAAGATATGCTCTTCCTCTGTATAAATTAGCTGAGGTGAATAATGATCCAAGGCATGGAAACGAGTCTCATAAGCAGCCACAGAAGAACTACCTTGCTTAATATTTGTGAACTCATCCTTTTTCCTGTCCCTTGAGGTTCGGGGAACATATCTCTCTAGAAAGACCTGATAGAAGTGACTCCAAGTCACAGGGAGCACTCCAGTAGGCCTACACTCCATGAATGCCCTACACGATATCTTGGCATCCTCTTGAAACTGAAATGACACGAAATCCACACTATGCTTGTCAATAATGCCCACGTAGCCTCTCGTGACAGTCTATGATGAACTTATAGGCATCCTCAAATTCAAATCTATGAAATACAGGGAGCTTCATTTACAAAAATTTGCAAAAGAGCTCGTGTTCACTACCTGTCATCATAGGGCCTATCACCGATCATGGAAACATACCTGTCTCATAAGTAGCATCTAGTTTTGGAGCCACAAATGCAGCATGCTGGGTCACCGGATAGTGGATAACATGAACTGCTTGAGTAGCCCCATCCCCTACCAATCCACTAAAGAAGCTCAAAACTTGTTGGATTACCTCATATGACAATGGGACCTGTGCTACACCTCCTTGAATTGGGTGCACCTATCTCCTGGACAGGTTCTGCCACCTCATTATGCTCAACTTGAACCTCTTTATCTACCATAACTTCCAAAATATTCTCTTATGGAAGAAGAGATGCTGACCTTTCATGAGTCAGAGCTCCAGCTCGAGCTCCACCCCTGATAGGCGCACCTCATTTACTCCCTCTGGATCAACTTCTAACTCTACCCCTACCATGAACCGCAGCCTCAACAACTGGCTCGGGTACTGATGCTCTAGCCTCAAACGCACGTGTCCTCACCATCTATAAGAATACAAGTGAAAGAGTTAGATACCAATTTAGATCGCCAGATACCAATTGGAATCAAGTTATAGCACGAGGGATGAAAGAATTTGAGGTTTCCTAAAATCATGTAGCCTCTTGCAGAGAAGTACAAACATCTTTGTATCATTCTGTAAGACTCTACTAGACTCATTCTGGTATGACTATATCAACGAACTCAGGGCTCTGATACCAACTTTATCATGACCCAGCCGAGACGTGATTGGCACCCACACTAACCCTCCGATGAGAGAACCAAACAACCCAAACCTTAGTCTAACACTTAGACAATTTTAGAAGAGTAAATAGTAAACCAGCTTGAACTATCAATAAAAGAATCATCCAATATAAAATATGAAAATTGTGCGAAAGTCATCAACTAATACATATCCCCAAGAACTGAAAGTCATCATCCAGAACTCTAAACCAACATTGTCTAATATATCTAACAAGATCTAAAAAGCAGTAAAAGTAAGAGTTCCATTATCTGGAAGAAGGACAACTCTTCGTGGAGGATCCAAGAAAGCCTAAGAAGTAGTGCTCACCTTTAGATCTGCAGTAGATCTTTCTACTTTAGCCGTGGTTGCATCTCAGCTTCTACAACACAATTTGCACTCAACAAAAAATAAGAGCATATGGTAGTATCAGTACAACACACGATGTACTAGTAGGTATCATAGGCCGACCCAACAGTATAACACGAAAATAGCAAACATATAACAAGTAATAGGCCTCCAACACTTAGGATGTAATTAACCAACAAATAGTCTTTCAAGTCAATTCAATAGCAACAATCTCAAGTTCACAATTCTTAGAATATCATCATAAGAGGGGAAATGAGTAATCACTCTCTACAACTATCTTACTTATCACTACGTCTATCAATCTTTGCTCATATTGACTGTATCTCTAGTCTCACCTTAGTTCTCAACTAACTCACCATAGCAAGCAATACAATAATACAAAACAATGTAAAAGAGTGTACACACATGCTATGGATCTTATTTCTGCCCACTAGCCATGACTTGCAGGGGACCCTAGTTGTCCATGTACCATACCAACATGGTATCCACTTCATATCAAATGTATCAACCATAATATCTACTTAACTAGGTTCTTATACCTATATTTTCACAAAGATACTCAGTGCCCAAGGTGCTATTCGTACTTAGTCAATTCAGCTCACTCATACTTTCCTGTTCATTTAGCCTATTTATACAAGCGTAACAGGGAAAGCAAATATAAGACAACCATGTTCGAAGATCAATCACGAGTTACACAATTTTACTACAAAATGTAATAAGGTGAGTCTTAACTCCAATTCAAACCATAACCTACCTCGAGTGAAGAATAACACTCGTAAGCTAATTCACCACTGTCTTGTCCTTTCTTAACTCTCTGGAATGCACAAGGTCTTAAAATAGCAATAATATAAGAGTTATTAGCCAATTGTCCTTCATTTTAGGCTTTGGGAATTCAACTCATCAATTCTCCCATTTTAACAAGGTTTCTAGAGCTCCCCAAGGGTTAATAAATCATTAATTAACCCTATTGCATTCATAGAATTAATATTCAAGGTTGCTAACCAAGCCAATACCTTTTCCACCATTTTTATGCCTAAAGGTCTCACCTTTATGAACTCAAGGTTCCCCACTAACTTTAATCCAGTTAATTACAAGTAAATTCATGCTAAGAATTGAAAAGATACATCCTAGGATCAATTCTAGGTGATTTTATACCTACCCCTAGGATTCTTTTCCACGTTCATACTTCTAGGACTTAATTGCAAGAAATCCACCATTAATCCTCCTCCTAAGGTCTAACAAAGATTAATAATCATTAAATGAAGAGTTCTACGGATTACTTATCTCAAACGATGAAGATTGCCATAGTTTTCTTGGAAAACTCACTTCTTGGAGCTCTAGAATGGAATAGAATAATGAGAAAAATAATGCAGAAAATTGCATGACTTACATGTATGCTGCCCCATTTTCTCTTCAAGGCGGACAACTCTCCGTCGTGATGGATCATTGCGATGAGGATCAACTCATTGTGATGGACCATCGTGATGAGGCGTATTTCATTGCTATGAACGATGATTTCTAGAACACGGTGTTCTCGCTTCCAGACCCTCATTTCACAACACACATTATTCTCGTCTAGAAACTTCCTATGGAACCCTACGATAGTTGGCTACCCAAAAATAGATACCACACTATCGCACGACATTTTACAAAGCATGAAGCACCTCTAAGGCACAAAATACTATATTTTCATCAAAGCTCACCCTAGCCCAAGATTTTTAATTCCCACCTTAGGAATTTTTCTAGCCAAATACTTATGCTTTAATTCAGCGTAACGATGGAACCGGTCGTTACAATATCAGACAAATGATTTTATTTCCATAGAACATATAATAGAAATATATTTTACAAAAATATATTTCAGCTAAGCTTCAAGATAAGGTTGTGAAAGCAGTAAATCTATTAGAAGGTCGATTTAAAACAACTTTACAATAACATATTATATTTTACTTCATTCTTCACTTTCACCTTTCAAAGCTTTCACAATTGAATAGTTAAAGTTCATGATATAACTATTTGAATTGTGGCGTACAATTAAAAGGGGTCCAAGCAAAAGATTCTAACAATGGTCACCCTAGTCAACAAAGAGTTTAGGCCTTAGGAGTAAAATAATGAACCACAACAGCATAATATTCAACTTCAAAATAAGTTCAACTTCACCAAGGATATTTGATGTGCATAGCAATCACTGTTGTGTTATTTTTCTTTTTGGAATTTCTTCTACTTCATTCTTATTAAAAGGTTTTGACTATCATATTAGATTGTTTAGTTTTAGGATGTGTCACGATCTAAAAACCAGTCATGCTGGCACTTACCACACACTTCGCGATAGGTAAGCCAACTCAACATAACTTAAAATAGAATAAGAAAATTTAGCGAAAGAAATAATAAAAAAACTAAGTCTTATCTGGAATTCATAAAATAACAGTAAAGAAGTGCATGAAAATAGAATCCAACTCCAAAAATCTGAAAGTCACAAGGCACGAGCCTCTAAGTAAAGAATACAAAGAAAAGAGTCTGAAAGTATCTCAAAATGCAAAAAATGCATAAGACTAAGATAGAGGAAGATTCGATAGACGCTAAGGACAACAACTGCTATCTCAGAAATCTCCGAAGTGGATCATAACACAAAATGCAGGGTCAACATCCGAGAAGCACCAGCTTAATACATGCATGTAAGGTGCAGAAATAGACAAGTATAAGTACGGGATCACATGTATACAGCAACATCCTCGACTGACCCTAAATTAAAGTGGTGAAGAGGACCACCTAAAAACACAGGTATCAAGAAAACTCTCAACACCTGCACACAAGAAAGTCAACCTAGCCTAGCAGACAGTCACAATAACAGAGCAAGAGCAATAATAGAGTTCACAATTACTCAACTCAAATTAATGAATATAATCCATCGATCACAACACACAATTGCAACGCATAACAAACAAGAATGATGTGTATGGATGCAATATGGTGCAACATATGCTACAGTATACACCCGCTGCCCTATATAGCTAGCTGAGACCCATGAGGGACTCACGAGGTCTATATACTCACCTGGAATAGTTTCTCATTAGACATGCAAATCATGAATCCGTCTGAAATTATTTCCCATTGGGCATGTAAGTAAAATTAGTAAAATCTCCCAGAATAATTTTCCATTAAGCATGCAAGTAAAATCAGTAAAATCATCTAGAACACTTTCCCATCGGGTATGCAAGTTAAAATTTAGTAAAACCACCCAGAACACTTTCCCATCGGGCATGTAAGTCACTGATGCGCCCAAATTACACCTCCAAAAGAAGTATAAAGCGGTCGTTGTTCAAATATAGAACCCAACTAAAGGTTGAGGTCGATCACACAGGGAATATGGTAGTACTAGGGTCAATTAGTGTTTACTCAGTCTTTTAGTCATTTATTTCCCGCAAGGAAGGGGGGGTTTGAAGTAACAAATAATGAAAGTGACTTCGATTTGTAACGAGTAACTGAGATTAATTTCAACAGTTGTTATCAATAAGAGAAGTGACTAGGGTAGTGTTCCTCATGAGATCATAACTTAGTAAGTCTTTTGTACTTGGTAAGCTAGTTTGGTGCTTAGCATGCAAAATCGGTAAGTTAGGTTCACCTAATTTCTTAGTCCGACAACTAGGTGAATTTCACCACACGCCTTGGTCCGGCCAAGGGTATCGGTTTACTAACCCTTACCCTTGATCCCAGATTAGCTAGTCCCGGATAAGGTCAATCTATTAGATAAGGGTTGATAGCCTCAAATATCATTGTTAACAACCCTTTTCCCATCATTACCTTCTTGGTCCGACAAGTAAGGATAAGGAGAGTTCTAACGTTGGGCACCATTAAAAAGTAGTCAAAACGAAGGGAAGAACAATACATGCATAACCACCTCCCTAGATTACCTAAGTACTTTGCCTACTTCGTTAATCCTTCATGGTTCCCACAACCCTAGTTGTGGATTTAGCTACTCATGTTCATAAGCATGCAATTAATGTTTTTTTGAGCAATCATCAAGAGATACTTACAAATAAGAATAAAGAAAACCGGAATCTTGAAGAACAATCTCAAGAACACTCCAATACCAAGAACTTGTGTCCAAAATCAATACCAAAATTAAAGTACCAAATATCCAAAAATATTCTCAAAGTAACGTGAAATAATTCGTGAACAACTAGTAACCACGAGTAACAACTATAAAATAAAAACCTAGGGTAAAATATTTATAGACAAGGAAGCCAAATCCTAATTAGATCGGGAGTAGTTGGACGCAGCTGATCCAATGGACCGCCACACGTGCCATCGCTGAGGCAACGGGCGTTGTGGGTTCCCGTCGGCCTTCTTTAATTCCTCATGAAAATCCACTGCCACGTTCTTACGGGCGGAGGTCGATGGGACGTCATGGCTGGAATGCCCGTCGCTGCCTCACGTCGCCTAACTTGGTCCTTTTCTAGCTCCCCTACCTGGTTTCCACAGGCAGCTTCCTACGGAGTGTCGAGATGGTGATAGGACGTCGTGGAGCCTGTCGTCCTTCCCTGGCTCTTAGCATATCTCCCTGGAGCATATTGACAGGCAAGGCCATGCCCCGTCGTGTCTTCCACGGGCGTCGTGCCAGCCCATCAAGGCTCCACAGCCTTGGTGAATCCTACTGCCACCCTTTAACAGTCTGCCCCACGGTCCATTGTGGATGTGACGCTCGTGGTGGCCCCTCTTTTACCCAAAAATGCAATTTTTTTGGCATTCTTATCTATTTCCTACTTTGTCCCTGCACACTTAACAAATGACATTAAATCCAACTAAATGTACTCAAGAACTCCCAAAAATCCTATGTTTTTAGCGTCAAAATACCAACACATCAACACCCTCAACTTAGAATCTTTGATTGTCCTCAAGCAACATACACGAAAACGAAACTAAACGACGCTTAAGCAAAAGAAAATCAGGAACTATGGCAGTCTTTTGTTTTATCAATTCAATACCCAACAAGTACCCCCCTATTCTTTCAATACCAAAATCAGTGCATATGTTCCATTCATCAAGACAACACAACGGGATCCAAGGATGACATTACCTTAACAATAGATGACCTGGCATACACATATGAGATTTACACTAACAGTTAGCAGTCAAAATCACTCTAGTGCCCTCACTACAAAGAAGTCCCACTCACACAGTAACACAATTATATTTTAGGGAATGAACTAAACACTCACACTCACAAAGATGTTCAAGCAATGCGTGCACAATACCATAGGCTTGCCCTTATTTTCTATGCCTCAGTTTTTGAACAATTGGGTTAGGATCACTATAGGACTTTCTCGGCTTGTAACGTAGGCTTGGGGACGGGTATGGTAGATATAGGAAATAGTGACTAAACCCTCCTTGACACTACGCTATTTTGATTACACCCAACATACCACTTTTACTCTTTTCCTCCCTTTTTTCTCCCTTTTTATTGTTTTTTTCAACAAGTGACAGGTGCGGCTTTTGTTTCAAAATGACTTATTCTTTTTCTTTTCTTTTCCCTTTTTTTTTGTTTTTTTCTTCTCTTTTTCTTTTTATTTTCTTTAACATAGCCTCCACACCCATTTTCTTCCTTTTTATTTCTAACCTCTTCTATTCATACCCAAACTTCTTACTCACCTCTACAGTAACCACCCTCAACTTAGGCGATTTTCCTAAGTTGAGGTACACAATATCCAAGGAGGGACCAGGGCCAAACTAAAGGTTCATAACAAGAAACAGGGAGGGTGATTAGGCTAAACAACAAAAAGGGTCAATGCAGGCTCAAAATCAGGGATCAAAGGGGTATTAAATCATTTGGTTGGTCTTTTGGGATAAAGTGGACTAATTCAAAAATGGCCTATGATCCTTTCCTAACCAAATACTATACGACCTTGGCATGACTAACCGAGAAAGTTCTAAATTGGCACATAAAGCAAGAACCCAACAAATTTAGCTCACAAACTTATGGCACAGAGTCGACAGTCACATGCTACCTATTAGGTTCGTACTCTAGCTTAAGCCAATCATCAAATCGATAAACACAATGTCATGCAAGGATCCACAATGGTTATTCTATCAAAACCAGATACTAATATAACACTCAAAAATTTGGAGGGGATCTCCATTTTTTCAATTCAAATTCAGTTCAAAAATCACATCATAGACTGCACTAAGCTCATTTTCTTATTTTACTATATACAACCTATCCTAAACGTTCCAGTTCAACATAAATTAAAATCCTTAGGAAAAGAACACAGGCATGAAAACCCAAAGGAGTCGGGTACCTTGTGAGTACCCTCATGGGTTGCCTCCCCTACAGTGCCTGATTTAACGTCGGGGCATAACCCAGGTCTCTTGGCTACTCAGACTTCTCTAAGAACTCATCAAAAACCAACTCATCTATTACTTCCCCCACCCCACCAAAAAGAAAAGGGCATTGCCCTCAATGCACAAAAATATAAAACAAATGGGGGTGAGAACATACCTGTGGCGCCTAAGTGCCAGTACCAGGTGTCACATTCGTCGGGTCCTCAGGAATAGTGCCCGTAGTACTTTCCTCAATAAAGGTTGCCTCCACAAACCTCTCATCAACAGTAACAGCTGCCCGAGCAGCTTCATTAGTAACCTCCCCCACAATAGGGTCTAAAGAAGGGATATCTGTCTGGCCAGCAACACCACTAGATGACCCACATCGGCCTCTTCCATCCATCTCAATCTGGTGCTCTACCAAGGATGCTTTGGCTACCCTGTCCTCTGCTTTATTTGCCCTCTTCTCAGCTCTGTCCAATTTCTTCTGTAGAGACTTTGGGCTAAGCGGAGCATCACCCTCGTGAACCGGCTTGTCCTTACTTTTCCTTTTCTTTTTGTGTGTGGAAGGCTCGAGAGGGGGTTCATCAACTCTCTCAAGCTCTTTCTCCACAGCTGAGCCCAAATGTGCCATAAGGAGCTCGAGATCCATGAAATCCCAAAGATTTGAGCATGGGCTCCTCTGTGACCTGTGGCAATACAATCGGTGCTCTGGCTTAGGTCGATAGAGGATTCTTCAATTTATCTACATCGGCCCTCAGCTCTGCAATCTCTGTTTTTATGCCTGCCAACTCAAGCGCACCCATCTTATTTAAGCGCTCATCTACCCTGTTCTCCAAAGCATCTATGGCCCTTTGGATGGAGGCGTTCACAATCGGCTGAAACTGTAGAGCAAACTCATTCATTTTCTTTCTGAGATCAAGTATCCGCTGGACAGTGTTTGCGAAGTTTGTCAGGTGGAAGGAAAAGATGGCATCAATATCTGTGTCAGAAGGTACGGCGGAGGAGCTTGTCTCAGTTGCTGAGGTGGATGGACCAACAACATTTTTCTCTAACTGACTACCCTGTGGGGTAGGTCTAGTAATGTGGGACGCTGTCACATCTGGTGTCGGGACATGCTCCTCAAGAGTTAGAGCCAATGGCTCCATAGTGCCAGTCAAACCAAGCACCCCAGTCTCATCTTTGGACCTCTCTGGATGGTGGTTCCTAGTAGCTCGAATAGGCTGATCTACCCCAGCATACCTGGGCACCTGAGCCTCCTGACATTGCTCTATAATCAAACAAGGGAATGGATAGGAAGAGCCAGGCTTGGTCACTCTGTCTCTGATCTCCTCAGCTATGATCTACCTAAAATTCAAATTACGTTTGGACATGAGGGCGGCCACTAGAATAGCTCTCTACAAAGTCAGATGGTTGTCTGCACCGGTCAGCATCAATCTGAGTCATATAATAGCCTATAAAAATTAGTTTCGAAAGATAAGGAGGCCTTCGGAATAACTGGTTTGTCTTGTTCAAGCCATAGTGGTGTTTCGGTAGTAGTTAGGCGCTTAGCCAACCATTGAGTCCTTTTCTCTTCATGCTTGACTCGGTACTCATAATCAACCAGGTCTGTGGGTGCCTCATAGCCCAGCTCGAATAAGAATCTGTTTATTATTTCTGCCAAGATGTTGATGGGGATTCCCCTAACCAGAACGCTCTCGAGAGCGGGCAATTTTGTTATCTTTTGTCCTCTCTTGCGAAACCCTACTTGTATAGCCTGATAATTAGCATAAAACTCTCTCACGAGAGCTGGATGGTAATCGGGGAGGGGCACTCTAGTCCATCCCAGTTTGTAGTGTCTGAAGTATGCATCCAACTTGGGGAATTGGTTCGGCTTGAAAGGATCAATTTTCCACTCTTCAGTAATGGGCCTCCTCAGATGGCCTCTTCCAGTCACTTCAAGGCCGTAATCATAGATGGCCTTTGACCCTTTAATAGCTCATCTCTCAGTCACGGGAATGACCCAACACAGCTCCAGCTCCTGATGGTGAGGGTGAGGACGTGATCTTCTCTGGTGTAGTTTTCTCAGTATTTGAGTCAGCATCACCCTCTTGACCCTTTTTTGAACTGTGCTCAGAGCCGGAGCCTTCCGCATTTTCTGACTCCCCTCCGGTGTCACTTGAAACCCAAGTGGCCAATTCCTTACTTGTAGGTGCCTGCTCACTTTTAGTACAAGATTTGGACGAACCAGAGGAGGATCCTTTCTTATCCTCAGGTGGCTTGGCTCCTTCCTCTTCAGAGTGAGAAGAGGATACTACCAGTGTTCTTCTTACAGCCTTGATGAGAGGGGTGTCATCAGGTTTGCTCTGTTCGGCCTCTGAATCAGTCGGGTAATCCTTTAGTCGGGATAATACAGAGGTATCTTTGACTTTGCGGGCCCCTCATCATCTCAGTGGTGTCTTTGGAGCCATTTAGTACCTGCAAGGAACCATCATTAGAGATCGGGGAGAAAAATTTAACACTAAAAACAACAAAACAAAAAAGTCACCTCCCACGGGCGTGGGAGGGTCGACGTCCCGTGGCCCCGGGTGTCAGAATGCTCCAGTGAACTTGCAAGAAAAATTCTCCCTCCCACGACCCTGTGCCACCGGCGTGGGAGGTCCGACGTCCCATGGGACAGGGCGTTGGATTGAGGCAGTGGATTTTTTAAGGACATGGGTCCTCCTACGGGCTCCTACCATGGGCGTGGGAGGTCTGACGTCCCGTCGGCTTGGGCGTAGGATCCGGCCAGAAACCTTTTCAAATTTTAGGCCATCCCCATGCCCTGACCGACGTGCCGTCGTGCCCCCGACTTCCCTTGTGAAGGCCCGTAGGATCCAATCAGTGCAACTTTCTCTCGTTCTTCTTATTTGTATTATTCATAACAATTTCTCATCAAACATACAACCATCAAAACACCCAAAAACCATATGGCATTCATAAACAACACTACTTCCAAACCCTAAATTTCCAACACAACCCATTCATTCACGCCACCATCAAACACAATTTTAACACTTAGGGTTATGATTCTTAAGCAAGATGATCAAATTTCAACCCATCAGAACCCTTTAGTTATTGAGAACCAACTACAAGGAAGAAAAGAACTTACTTTGTTGGTTTCAAAAGTCTCTTGCACAAGTTTGATGAATGGAGTGCCTTGGGAGTTGTGTGTTGGAGATGGTGGTGAGGATCATCGGTACGGTGGGGGTTTTGAGCTGTGATTTTGGGAGAGAAATAGAGTTTGAGAGAGAGAGGAGTGATGAGTGAACAAATTTGACCTCAAAAATTAATGTCAAAATGCTAATAGAGGCAGGGAAAGAGAAAGAAATGCGTCCGGGTCTGGTCGGGTAGCCATAAAAAAAATTAAAGTGTTGACCCCTCTGTTGACCGACCCAAATGACGGGATGTGTGATGTCCCGTCAGACACGTGACATTCCATTGTAGTCATCTTTACTCGTACATCGGCCAATATTTGGCATGTGGGGAGCGATGTCCACTCCGACGCCCGTCGGAGGCGCAATGCCCCGTCATATAGGCCGTCGGAGTGAGGCAGTCACTCCCTTTTTAACACTTAGAAAAATTTAGGGTACTTACCTGTCGACGCCCATTCCTATGCCCGTCGGGGCCGCGAAGGCCCGTCACATGGGATGTGGGAATGGGGCAGATGATCCTTTTCCCATACTTAGAATTTTTTTCTCTTTCATCACTAGGGGCTTCACGCTCAACCCCACGCCCATCGAGGCCACGATGGCCCATCACGTCGGACGTGGGAATGGGGCAGACCCCCCCTTTTGCCTGCAATTTCAGTTCTTTGCTCTCGTGTCTCATCCTCCTGTAAAACGAACACTCCTTAACTCATGGGTTGCCTCCCATGCAGCGCTTGATTTAACATCACGGCATGACGCTCGTGTTTTTTTTCTACTCAGACTTCGCCAAAACACTCTACAGTCCTTTAACTACAACTAACATAAAGTAAAGTAAAATTTCATGGGTTGCCTCCCATGCAACACCTGATTTAACATCGCAGTACGACGCAGGCTGCTTGATTACTCAAACTTCATCAAGCTCCTTGGGTGGGATGAACTCATCTATGCTCCAAGCTTTAATGGTCTTAATCTCCTCTGTTGTGCCGAAGTAAGCTTTTATCCGCTGTCCATTTTCCATGAACCATTTTCCCTCAAGGTTTTCAAGTTCAATAGCCCCATGAGGAAAACCTTGTACCACCTTGAAGGGTCCAATCCACTTGTACTTCAACTTGCCAGGAAACA
This sequence comes from Jaltomata sinuosa, assembly GCA_003996215.1. Lineage (NCBI taxonomy): Eukaryota > Viridiplantae > Streptophyta > Magnoliopsida > Solanales > Solanaceae > Jaltomata > Jaltomata sinuosa. The sequence continues at coordinate 42,656 of QJPP01000272.1, read as the reverse complement.
AGCGAAGTCTAGAGTTGAAAAGCAGGACCAAGTCGCCCGGCTGAAAATCTCTCTTCTTTATGTTCCGGTCATGATACAACTTCATCCTCTCCTTGTACAGAGCTGAACTTTCATATGCGTTCAGACGGAATTCATCCAACTCATTCAGCTGTCCTAACCTCTACAATGATGCTACACCCCAATCCAAGTTCAGCTTCTTTAAAGCCCACATGGCCTTGTGCTCTAGTTCAACCGGAAGATGTCACGACTTACCAAACACAAGCTGATATGAAGACATGCCTATTGGAGTCTTGTACGCAGTCTGGTATGCCCATAAGGCATCATCTAGATTTCGCGACCAATCCTTTCTATTGGCATTAACAGTATTGGACAGGATTGACTTGATTTCTCTGTTGGAAACTTCCACTTGCCCACTTGTCTGAGGATGATAAGGGGTTGCAACTCTGTGTTTCACTCCATATTTTTCAAGCAAAGCACAAAATAACTTGTTGCAAAAGTGAGAGCCTCCATCACTAATAATAGCTCTTGGCGTACCAAACTTTGAGAATATGTTCTTTTTCAAGAACGCTCTTGGAAGCACAACCGCCTCCACCCACTTAGACACATAGTCAACAACCACCAATATATACCGGTTCCCATCAGACAGCACGAATGGACCCATGAAGTCAATGCCCCAAACATTGAATAACTCAATCACAAGGATAGGATTCATAGGAAGCTCATTCCTCCTTGATATGCCTCCTTCCCTCTGATATGTGTTGCAAGCCTTAGCAAACTCATGGGCGTCTTTATGAATAGTCAGCCAATAATAGCCGCATTGCAAGACCTTATGGGCTGTCCAAATACCACTATGATGACCTCTAACAGGGGAGGAATGGCATGCTTCCAATATCTCCATCATCTTAGCTTCCAGTACACATCTCCGGACCATAGTATCAGCACACACGCGAAAAAAGAATGGCTCTTCCCAGAAGTATTTCTTCACATCAGACATGAATTTCCTCATTTGGTGAACGGACATATCATCAGGCACTAAATCACTTGCCAAGTAGTTGGCAATGTCTGCAAACCATGGGATCAAATCCTGAGAAACAGCCAATACCTGTTCGTCAGGAAACCAGTCATCAATCTCTAACTCATCATTCAACTTCAGCATGGCTTCTTTTTCCAACCTAGACAAATGATCTACCACCTGATTTTATGTACCCTTTTGGTCTTTGACTTTGAAGTCAAACTCTTGCAGCAGCAACACCCATCTAATCAACCTAGGTTTAGCATCCTTCTTTGCCATAAGATAACGAAGATCTGAATGGTCAGTATGCACCAACACCTTGGTGCAAGCAAATAAGATCTAAATTTTTCGAATGCAAAGACCATATCAAGAAGCTCATATTCAGTCATTGTATAGTTCTTCTGAGCCAGGTTATGTGTTTTGCTAGCATAGTATATAGGATGGGGGATCTTTTCACGCCTTTGGCCTAAGACTGCACCTAGCGCCACTCCACTAGCATCACACATAACCTCAAAAGGTTGAGACCAATCAGGAGCAATAATGATAGGAGTTGTAACCAACTTCTCTTTAAGGCGCTCGAATGCCTTCAGACATGCATCATCAAAAACAAACTTTACCTCTTTCTCCAGCAGCTTGCATAATGGATTTGCAATTTTGGAGAAGTCCTTGATAAACCTCCTATAAAAGACAGCATGCCCTAAGAAACTCCGAATACCCTTCATGGAAACTGGTGGAGGTAATTTTTCAATCACCTCTATACCCTTCTTTGAAATTCGGTGACCTAGCACTATGCCCTCTTTAACCATGAAGTGACACTTCTCCTAATTCAGCACTAGGTTACACTCTTCACATCACTTCAACACACAGCCCAGATGATCTAGACAATCTTCAAAAGAGTCACCTACCACCGAAAAGTCATCCATAAATACCTCTATAGTATTCTCCACCATGTCTGAAAAGATAGACATCATACATCGCTGAAAAATTATTGGTGCATTGCAAAGACTGAACGTCATCCTCTTGAAGGCAAACATCCCATATGGGCATGTGAATGTGGTTTTCTCTTGATCTTCGGGGGAAATAGAGATCTAATTATACCCCGAGTAACCATCAAAAAAAATAGTACCAACCTCTACCTGCAAGACGGTCTAGCATCTGGTCCATGAATGGCATTGGAAAGTGGTCCTTCTCAGTCCACGCATTCAACTTCCTGTAGTCCATACATATACATCAGCCTGTGACTGGCCTTATCGGAATCAGCTCATTCTTTGCATTAGGAACCACCATAATCCCTCCTTTCTTTGGTACGCACTGAACTGGGCTCACCCACTTGCTGTCAAAAATCGGGTAAACCACACCTGCATCCATCCACTTTATGATCTCCTTCTTGACGACTTCTTGCATAGGCTGATTTAACCTACGCTGATGCTCAGTAGATGGAACACAATCAGGCTTGAGTTGGATTTTGTGAGTATAGATTCCAGGCGGAATCCCAATAATATATGCGATAGTCCACCCAATAGCTCTCTTAAACTTTCTCAATACTGAAACCAGAGCTTCAACCTGCGCTTCACCTAAATCTGTAGCAATGATTACGGGCAAAGTCTCATTATCTCCCAAGAATACATACCGAAGATGAGCTGGAAGTGCTTTGAACTCCAAGACTAGAGGCTCCTCAATAGATGGGCGAGCAGGTGGCATCTTCCTATTCTTCAGGTCCAAGTCCATCTTCTTTGGTGCATAAATGTATGATCCCAACCCTGTAAGTGCTGCAACCATTTCGTCATACTCATTAATGTCGTCACCTTCAAAATTCATAATGACTGTTGCAAGGGCTTTGACACCAAGTCTCTCCTCAATAGGTACAACCAGCTGATCCTCATCAACAACATCAATAACTGACACCACTCTCATATCATCATGGTGGTTCATCGACTTGCACACATTGAAAGTCACCTCCTCATCATTCAGCCTAAACTTCATCTGACATGTTTCCAAGTCAACCAAAGCACGCCCAGTATCCAAGAATAGTCGCCCCAAGATGCTGGGCACCTCTAAGTCAACCTCGCAATCCAGAATAACAAAATCTGCAGGAAATATAAATGTGACAACCTTTACCAATACATTATACAGAATTCCCACAGGCCTCTTCACCATGCGATATGCCATAAGTAACCGCATTGTAGTCAGAGAGGGGGCTCCCAAGCCCAACTAATTATAAACTACAAGTGGCATCAGATTTATACTAGCACCCAGATCACACAAAGCTTTGGCAAAATAGAATGCTCCAATAGTGCATGGAATAGTGAAGGCTTCAGGATCTTTCTTCTTCTGTACCATCGAATGGGATGCTATTTCACTTCAGTGGTGCAAGTTATTTACTGGTTCAAAGCTAACCGTCCTCTTCCTCGTAACCAGATCCTTCATGAATTTTGCGTAGCCAGGCATTTGCTCCAAAGCTTTGACCAAAGGGATATTGACTGACAGCTGCTTCAGCATGGAGATGAACTTATGGAATTTTCCATCCTCAACCTTTTTCTTCAACCTCTGGGGGTAAGGTGGAGGAGGCAGTGGCATGGGTTTCAGGACTGGTGTAACTTCTTGCCCTTCTCCTTCTTTTAAGAAGACTATTTTTCAGACGACTCTTCACCACTATCTTTCTCTTCAGACTCGGCTACCATCTCAGCATCATCCTTCTCAGCTTTGACTGGCTCATCGACAACAATAGGCAAGGGTGGATCAACAGTCTGCTTTCCACTTTGAGTAGTCTCCGCCATAATTTGTTGATCATTCTTTGGATTTTGAACGGTGTCACTTGGGAGAGTACCCTTTTGGAGCGGATTCATGTTGGTCAACAACTGATCCATCTGTGTCTCAAGCTGCTTGATGGAGATAGCATGGGACTCCACGTTCTGATTAATACTTGAGAGTTCAACTTTTATCTCCTTCATACTTGCATTCATGGAGTAAACCTTTTGGAATACTTTGTTGATCAGCTCTCTCATGGTGGGTTGTCCAGCCCGATCTTCACGAGTTACAGATAGAATGTAGAGACCACTTCTCTCGTTCTTGTACCCATCCTTCTTCTGTCAGTCACCATCTCTATCTCTATCTCTGTAATCGGCCCGATTGTAGTAGTCATCCCTATCTCTGTTCTGACCTTTATTTCCTTAGCCAGAGGCCCAGAAACCCGTCCCTTGATCATTCAAATAACTTACTTCTTCTTCGGATGAGTAACTGTCTGACCTTGGTGCTTTACCTTGAGAACCTACGGCTTTAACTTTCTCTACTCCCTCAGCCAGGAATTTATTTGCCAGCAACCCCAGTGTCGTGTTCATCTCAGCCTGTGTCTGCTTAATGTCTTCTATTTCATTCGGATCCACAGACTTGTCGACTGCATAAGTACCTACTGACATTTCCGCCTCTCTCGTATGCCATGCTCGATTTGTCTTTGCAACCCTATCCAGCATCTCTGCAACTTCAGGATATGTGTTTTCCATGAATGCACCTCCAGTCACAGTATCAGCTACATCTTTAGTATTTGCATTCAAGTCCTTATAGAATATCTCCATCAGATGCCTGGACGGAATTCTGTGTCTCGGAACTTGCTTCAACTTCTTCTTGAACCTTAGCCATGCCTCATATAGTGCATCTGCAGGTAGCTGCCTGAAGTTGTATATCTCCTGTTTTAGTTGCAACATCCTCGATAGGCGGAAAAACTGCTCCAGGAACTGACTCTTCAGCTCATACCAAGTGTATATGGAATTGTCAGGCAGTTCTGAGAGCCATGCAGTTGCCTCATCAGTCAACGAGAATGGGAATAGCCTTATCCTGATAGCCTCTTGCCCCACTCCTGGCATGTTTCACGATTTGCTAATGCTCACAAAGTTATTCACATGTAGGATTCTATCTTCCGTGGGCTTCCCTGAATAAATTCCTTTCAGGTTCAGCAGCTGGATCATGGCGCTAGTGATATTAAACTTCGTCCCATCAGCCAGTGGTGGGAGCACTATAGGTCCAGTGGTGCCATATTCCTCCTCCTCATAATCATCTAAATCATAATACAAAGGGGCGTACCTTTGCTGCTGCATCTATCGTCCCCTATTATATGGCACACGTCGAGGCATTGCCTTATCCCGGACACCATGTTCTCTTCCTTGCCTTGCTCACTCAGCTGCAGCATTTCGAGCTGCAAGATCTTTCGCAATTTTAGCATCTTCGGCAGCAAGGGAATCTTCGCCTTTCTTTAAGCGTGCTGCTTCTTCCTTTTTCTTCTGCTCGGCTTCAAATAGTAACCGAGCTGTAATCTGGTCTTGAGTCTCATGCTCTCCATCCTTAGCCATATTTCTTACCGTTTTGGAGAGCTCCGGATGGTAAGGGATCAAGGGATTGCCTTGACTCCTTGTACTTGGCATGTACAAGTGTGCTACCTGTATCAAAACAAAAACAACAACAAAAAAAAGTAAAATCAGTAAATAAGGACTAATAGTGAAATAAACACAATCTCTCTTAATCCTAAACTGTATTCCCCGGCAACAACACCAAAATTTGATGCGCCCAAATTACACCTCCAAAAGAAGTATAAAGCGATCGTTGTTCAAATATAGAACCCAACTAAAGGTTGAGGTCGATCCCACAGGGAATATGGTAGGACTAGGATCAATTAGTGTTTACTCAGTCTTTTAGTCATTTATTTACCGCAAGGGGAGGGTTTTGAAGTAACAAATAAAGAAAGTGACTTCGATTTGTAACAAGTAACAGAGATTAATTTCAACAGTTATTATCAATAAGAGAAGTGACTAGGGTAGTGCTCCCCATGAGATCATAACTTAGTAAGGCTTTTGTACTTGGTAAGCTAGTTTGATGCTTAGTATATAGAATAGGTAAGTTAGGTTCACCTAATTCCTTGGTCCGGCAACTAGGTGAATTTTACCACATGCCTTGGTCCGGCCACGGGTGTCGCTTTACTAACCCTTACCATTGATCCCAGATTAGCTATTCCCGGACAAGGTCAAGATACTAGATGAGGGTTGATAGCCTCAAATCTCGTTGTTAACAACCCTTTTTCCATCCGTTACCTCCTTGGTCCGTCAAGTAAGGCTAAGGCGAGTTCTAACATTGCACACCGTTAAAAAGCAATCAAAATGAAGGGAAGAACAATACATGCATAACCACCTCCGTAGATTACCTAAGTACTTTGCCTACTTCATTAATCCTTCATGGTTGCCACAACCCTAGTTATCGATTTAGCTACTCATGTTCATAAGCATGCAATTAATGTTTTTTTGAGCAATCATCAAGAGATACTTACAAATACGAATAAAGAAAACCGAAATCTTGAGGAACAATCTCAAGAACACTCTAATACCAAGAACTTGTGTCCGAAATCAATACCAAAATTAAATTACCACATATCCAAAAATATTCTCAAAGTAACGTGAAATAATTCGTGAGCAACTAGTAACCACGAATAACAACTGTAAAATAAAACATAGGGTAAAGTATTTATAGACAAGGAAGCCAAATCCTAATTAGATTGGGAGTAGTTGGATGCGGCTGATCCGACGGGCCACCTCACGGGTCGTCGCTGTGGTGACGGGCGTCGTGGCTGCCCATCGGCCTTTTTCAATTCCTGATGAAAATACACTGCCACATTCTTATGGGCTGAGGTCTATGGGACATCGCGGCTGCGACGCCCGTCGTTGTCTCACATCGCCCAACTTGGTCCTTTTTCAGCTCCCCTGCCTGGTTTCCATGGGCAGCTTCCTACGGGGCTTCGGGCTGGTGATAGGACGTCGTGGAGCCCGTCGTCCTTCCTTGGCTCTTAGCATATCTCCCTGGAGCATATTAACGGAAAAGGCCACGCCTCATCGTGTCTTCCATGGGCGTCGTGCCAGCCCGTCAGAGCTCCACAACCTTGGTGAATCCTGTTGCCACCCTTTAACGGTCTACCCCACGGGCCGTCGTGGATGTGACGCCCGTGGTGGTCTCTCTTTTGCCTAGAAATGCAACTCTTTTGGCATTCTTCTCTATTTTGTACTTTGTCCCTGCACACTTAACAAACGACATTAAATCCAACTAAATATACTCAAGAACTCTAAAAAATCCTATGTTTTAAGCGTCAAAAGTGCCGTCAAATCCCGGCACATCATCATCTCAAATCAATCTTTCTTAAAATAGCTCTTTAACCATGCCATGATATGGATATGAGTGAGTACGAATGAACAATGGAGAAAAAGGCCATACAATGTCACAGTCCGGGCTCACAAAGCCAAAAAACACAAATATCTCAATCCACGCTCACACTGCCAAATTCAACTCAATCACAAAGAACAAGAAAGAATAGACAATTTACATAAATAATCCATTTTAAACCTTTCTTTTAGTACACTTGAACCCACTAGATACTCGACGCCATCTATATAGGACCCCCTATTTCCCATTACTCCTCAAATACACACATAACACATAAATTTTATAAAAGAGAGTCAAAGAAAGTCTCAACTTACCTTAACAGAAAATCTGCACACTCAACACAAAGCCTTGTCCTTCTGAATCACCTCCAAATGTAGCCACTCTATCAAAAATAAGTTCTACACGTAAATACGAGTCCAACCACCTATATTGCTAAGGTTCTAATCCAAGTCTAAAAAAGTCAACCCCAAGCTCGAAAGAGAAAAACCAAAAATTTATTGGAAAATTAATTTACCCAAAGATCGAGGAGTTCAAATATAAAATTTCATCAAAAATGAAGTTAAAACGAGCTTAAAATCATCAATTTATCAAATGTTAACTTTACCGAGAAAACCTCAAAATTTTAAGTTAAAAAATAAAGATTTGAAGGTAAATTCATGAACTAATCATTGAAAAATATGCAAAAGCAGTTTAAGAATGTATCTAGATGATGAAATCTCGAAATCCCACTTTGAAATCATCAAAAAATGAGTTCTACAGTTCTAAAAATGAGGATGGAGTTAATGGCTAAAAAATAAATATTTAAGTCATTGCAGTCATTCTTCTTCGCGAACGCGGGATCTCCATCGTGTTTGCAAAGATTACCAACCCAAACTCATCACATTCATGATGGTCTGATCAAATTTGCAAAGATAAAAAAGACTCGACCCTAAACTCGATAACTTTCTTCATCGCGTTCGTGGTCCCCCTACCACATTCGTGATACTTAATATTTTTCCTTTATCGCAAACACGATGGGCTGGTCGCAAACGCGAAGAGGGAAATTTCTGGCACCAGATACAACACATTAGCAATAGAAAAGACCAAAAACTCCCCCAAATGGACCTTCCAAATTCATTCGAGACCTCTCGAACACAAATCAACTATGCTACTAGACTAAAATCGATATTCTGGATTCAACAAAATCATCGAATTCACCAACACAGGTCGCTATCAGTGAATGTTGATCAAAGTTAACTATATGCCAAAATTTCTAACTTTTCAACCAATTACCCAAAATGCATCTGAAAGCCTCGGGACCCCAACCAATAGTGCTACTAGCCTAAAATGTCATTTTAGAGCTAACAAAATTGAAAGGATTCTCATATGATGCTCCGAACTCCAAATATTGATCAAAGTCAACGATACCCACTTCTAAGCCTTCTAATATGAAAAACTCACCTAAAACTCAATCGAACACCTCAAGTATTGAGCCATCCACTCCCACAAACTACGAATAGCATAATACAAATAATAGGAGAGGCAAAATAGTCAATATGCATAAAATTTTGAAAATCACTATGAGGGTTGTTACATCATCCATCACTAAAACACACGCTCATCCTCGAACGTAAGAGTAAGGAAGGTACCTGAACTGTCGATAAACTGGGGATATCGACTCTGCATGTCTGACTCCATCTCCCATGTAGCCTCCTCAACCAGATGATGCTTCAACTGAACCTTCACTGACGCTATCTCTTTATACCTTACCTTCCTACTCTGCCTATCCAAAATGGCTATAGTCTCTTGCTCAAAGGTTAGGTTTTGGTCCAACTCTATCGAGTCCCAATGAATCATATGAGAACTACCAGAACAGTACTTCTTCAACATCGAGACATGAAAAACAGGATGCGTAGCTGAAAGACTTGGAGGTAAAGCTAAATCATAGTCCACCTCCCCAATGCGCCTAAGAATCTCAATAGGGCCAATAAACCTCGGACTTAACTTGCCCTTCTTCCCAAACCTCACCACACCCTTCATGGGTGATACTTTCAACAGAACCTACTCACAAACCATGAATTCCAAATCACGAACCCTCTGATCAGCATAATCTTTTTCCTACTCTAGGCTATCAAAAGTCATTTCTTGATCAACTTTACCCTATCCTTCAAATCCCACAACAAATTTGTACCCCAAGCCTTAAATTAGAAGGAATCAAACCAACCAATAAGAGATCTACACTTTCTCCCATACAAAGCCTCGAATGGAGCCATCTGAATGCTGGAATGGTAATTGTTATTGTAAAAAACTCTGCCAAAGGCAAGAACTAATCCCAATGACCCCCAAGATCCATCACACAAGCCCAAAGCATATCCTTCAATATCTTAATAGTACGCTCGAACTGATCATCCATCTGTGGGTGAAAAGTTATACTCAAATCCAACTAAGTACCCAACTCTCACAGCATAACTCCGAAAGTGAGATGTAAACTGAGTACCTCTATAAAAATGATGAAAATGAGCACACCATGTAAATGAACTATCTCCTGAATGTAGATTTTCTCTAACTTCTCTGAATTGTAGGTCACCTTTACTGGGATGAAATAAGCTCATTTCGTCAACCTATCCACAACCACCCAAATCGAGTCAAACCTCCCCAAAGTATGGGGTAACCTAACCATGAAGTCCATAGAGATACGCTCCCACTTTCACTCTAGTATAGGCATTCTCTGAGTCATACCACCCAGTCTCTGATGCTCAAATTTCACTTGCTGACAATTTAAACACTTAGCCACAAACTTTGCGATATTCCTCTTTGTCCTACACCACCAATAATGATATTTGATGTCATGATACATCTTGTCTTCCCTCAGATGAATAGAATACCTCAAACTATGAGCCTCTTCTATGATCACCCAAGTCAAATCACCTACTCTAGGAACACAAATCTGACCTTTGATTCTCAAAACACCCTCAGAATCGAGAATTACTTCCTTAGGCTCACCTTTCAACACTTTGTCCCAAATTATGCACAACTTCTTATCCTCAAATTGTCTACCCTTAATTTGTTCCACCAATAAGGATCGTGCCTCAACACACGCAACCGCCCTACAAGGCTCATAAATATCAAGTCTTACAAAGATATTAGACAAACTTTGAACATCAATAGCCAAAGGTCGCTCCTAACCACTAACAAAGCAAGACTACCCATACTCACCAGTTTTCTACTCAAGGCATTTTCCATTACACTGGCCTTGTCCGGATAGTAAAGAATAGTCATGTCATAATCCTTCAATAACTCCAGCCACCTGCATTGTCTAAAACTTAAATCCTTCTGGGTGAAAATATACTGAAGACTGCGATAATCTTTTAACACCTCACAATGAACTCCATACAAGTAATGTCACAACAACTTCAAAATAAACACTACAACCGCCAACTCTAAATCATGAGTAAGGTAGTTTTTCTCATGAGTCTTCAACTGCCTCAAAGAATAGGCTATCACCTTCTCTTTCTACATCAAAACACCACCAAGACAAAAATTAGAAGCATCACAGTATACTGTAAAGCCTTCATCCTCCAGAGGTAAGGTCAAGATAGGGGCAGAAGTCAACAAAACCTTGAGCTTTTGAAAGCTCGTCTCACACTCATCGGTTCACTAAAAAAATTACATTCTTCTGGATCAATCTAGTCAATGGATCTGCAATAAAAGAGAAACCCTATACAAACCATCTATAATACCCAACAAAACCCATAAAGCTCTGAACCTCGATAGGTGAAGTAGGTCTAGACCAATCCCGTACCGCTTTCACCTTGGTCGGATCGACCATGATACCCTCCTTGGACACAACATGCCTCAAAAATGCCATGAAGCTAAGTCAATACTCACACTTCGAGAACTTAGCATACAACTTCTCATCCCTCAACCTCTAGAATACAATCCTCAAATGTTTCACATGATTTGTATCGTTCTTGGAATACACTAGGATGTCATCAATGAACATAATTATAAACGAATCAAGATACGATCAAAATACCCCATTCTTCAACTCCATAAACGTTGCTAGGACATTAGTCAACCTAAAGGACATCTCCAAGAACTTATAATGTCCATAACGGGTCCTAAAAGCTATTTTAGGGATATTCGAAGCCTTAATCCATAACTGGTGGTATCCCAACCTTAAGTCTATCTTTGTAAACATGAAGGCACCCTGGAACTGATCAAACAAATCATCAATACGGGGAAGAAAATACTTGTTCTTGATCGTCACCTTGTTCAATTGCCGATAATTAATACACATTTGCATAGTTCTATCCTTCTTCTTCACAAATAACACTAGGGCACCCCAAGACAAAATGCTAAGCCGAATGAACCCTTTACTCAACAGGTCATGTAGTTGATCCTTCAACTCGATCAACTCCGTTGGGGCCATCCTATGAGAAGGAATAGAGATGGGCTTAGTGCCTGGCTCTAAATCAATGCCAAAATCAATATCCCTATCAGGAGGAACAACTAGTGGATCCATAGGAAACACATCCTGGAACTCCCTAACTACTTTCACTGATACTATCTTGTACTCTTTGTTTATTGAGTGCAGATCATGTTCCAGAGACTGAGACATGACCTCGGCTAAAATAGACGATTGACACTGGATCCAAAGGTGAGCACTACTTCTCAGGATACTGTGGATCTTCTTTGAGTTGTTGTCTTTACTCCGGACAATGAAACACTTACTTCTGAGTTAATTGTTTTAGTTATATTTGGATATCTTAGACACTGTTTTTTATTAGAGTTCTTGTACGGTAACTTTTAGTTCTTGGGGATGTTTAGTCAGTTAAATTACTTTCGCATATTATCTATATTAGTTTGACTTCCTTTATGATTTAATTAAGATGATTTTAAATCTATCTCTTCTAAAATTGGCTAAGTATAAGGTTAAGGTTTGGATTAGTTGGTTCTCCCACAGGCGGGTTAGTGTGGATGCTACTCACGACCAGTTGGATCGTGACAACTTTAGAGTATTTGAATTTAGGAGAATAATAGCCTAAAAGATTTCTACATAATGACTTTCAATATTGATAGGAACTTAACAATACATCCGATTGTTGTTTAGGTTCAAAATATAGAGCGGATCCAACTGCAAATCAAATTCTCGTTCATATTAGTATCCAGACATATCCAATGACTCCCAACTTTTCAAAATCAGTGAAAGTAGACAAAAAACTATTTGATCAGTTCCTACCAAAGTTCAAGAATTTTAGTTACTTGCTAATTGTTCACAATCAGTGCTGAACTCACTTCAGTTTAGATAATAAGATTGAGCTGAAATGACTCCTGAAAACATCGAGTCTCTCTTGAAAGTAAGCTTATAGCCTAATATATTTGATGTCTTGTCATATTTGCGCATTAGTTGTGGACACTGCCAGTAAGAACTTGCACACGTATTAGCACATGGTATTTGTATTAATCATATTATATTTTTCTCTGAGATTAAAATAATTTTTATCACACAAGGATTTTCAATATGTATATTTTCTTGCAAATGCTTTGTTTTTTGATATTAGTAATTGACATTGTAGGTGTCAGCAATTTTTGATACTTTCTTGGGTTAAATATACAGTGCTTAAGAAATTGAAAGAAGCTAACAAATTTCTTTGTTAAATGATAGTTTTAGGGATCAGCAAATTCCTATTTTCTCATGTTTTGTTGGTCAAATTTTTTGAAAAATATTTTCTCTAGAAAAATAAGTTATTTAAAAATGAGAAAAATAACTTCCTTAATTAAAATAGGAAAAAACAAGTTATACAAGTGATATTCCACATTGATTGTGTCCTTCTCACCATCCAACATATCTCATCTTCACCCCTACCCGTGTGGCCAACCATCCCCATAAGCCCACACATCATCCTTACGCAACCCTCACCTTTCATAGTATTTGCCTAGATTACATATAAATAATTTTAGGATAATATTTTTGTATACGTACCAAATATAAGAAAATAGATAAAAAAGACTCACTTATTTTCGTACAAAATATTTTTCATGAAAAATATTTTCCATAGAATTTTCACAAGTCGATTACAATTTTTTAACTTTTATTACTTGTAATTATATTTATTAATTCATGATGCTTATTTTAGCAATAAATACCACGTGAGAATGGTATGCATAAATAAAAACAAGAGCAAGACAAAAATTAAAGGAGTATTTTCTTATTGGTTAAGTTGGAAACCAAATCCTTAAATATCACTAACCGAATAATTGAAAATATATCACCTCCTTTAATTATATGCACTAGTTTCACTAATCCACGAAACCTCATATCTATTTAAATTGAGGCTAATGTGTATAACTAATAAAGGGAGGTGACATATATTTTAAGCGGTTAACTTATCAACGTGCGTAATAGGCACTTGAGAATACACGCTTAAATATTTTTAAAATTTGAACAAAAAATTATCTAATAGGAACAATTGATCATGTGTTCAAGTGCTTAATTAGAACAAACCGTAGTTCAAGTGTCTAAATAAAATTTACTGATAAATTTGTATGTATCTTTTTAATTCTTTTTCTCATAAGTAGACATTTTTTGAAAAATAGCACGCCCTTTGTTCCATTTATAGGCGAAATTCATTTTGGTCAATCAAATTTTGTACCTGTGAATCATTGAAGGATACATGCTAGATTTACACTTTTTGACGGATTCAAAAGTAGTATTATGCAACTGAGGATGTTGCCCACCTGTTTTCAAGATGTACTCTGGCACAGGAACTATGGCAAATGATTACTCAGTGGTGTGAAGTGCTCCTTACCCAAGACTTAGTCCCAGCAACCATCCACAGGATCAGACAGAAATACTGGAGGAGATTCAAGAAGAAATTTGTAGAAGCAAGTTATGGTGCAATGATATACAACATATGGCAAGCTCGAAATGAAAAGATTTTTAGAGGTCATACTGCTAATGTGAATTTTCTCTTTGGACAGATACAGGTCATAGTCAAAGAAAGAGTAAACATGTATAGAGGATCTGCTTATGCTAAAACTTGTATAGGTTGGATAGATAGAGTTTGTAGTTAGCTTTTCCGGTCTTAGGCTGTTAGAAAATTTTCTTAGAAGGGGGTCAAGCACCTAGCGTCTCATCTGATGTATTGAAATGTTGATTGGTATGGTAATATTTATAGTTATTGCCAAAAAAATAAAAATAGTATTATGTTTTGATCGTCCAACAAAATTTATAAGCATAATATTTTCATTCTTTCAGTCATATAGCACCAATATTGTTTTTGCAAAACTTTTTAAAATGGGGATAAAATATAAACAGTGGTTCAAATTAGTATATTTGCGCAAATTTCCCTAAACTTTTGTACTGACATAGCTAGCCCAACCAATAGGAGTCTATTGTCATTTTCTTAATATTATACTTATTTTTCACATGAAGTAAAAAATTTATATATTTTTAACAACGCAATTTTAATATTATTTTTGATTGCCGATGATATCTATGATTTCTAACGTCAAGAAGTGACAACTGTTTCTTAAATTCATAAAGCCATTCTAATAGTGAAAATTAAAAAAATTACTAACCAAAATATATCTTATTAAAAATAAAGTAAAATTGTTCTTTGAGTGTGAGCAAGCCTCATGTATGGTGAAAAAAATTCTCAATGAAGCAAGTACCTGATCGCTGTTGGTTGGTCTGAATCAGATGTGCTGAGGATGCCTAGTTTCTCTATCAAGAAAATTTATGTTCTCATGGGTGGTATTATGCCTAAAGTGAATTGGAGGAGACTTACTTGTAACAACCTTGGATTTCCAAAGTGGATATCGTTAGAATTATGCTTTGGAACTGCAATAATTTTATTTTACTGCTTTAGTTTTTGAATAAATTTTAGTTACTAGTTGGTTAGCTAGATTTTTCTATTTACTAGTAATTAGTTAGTTAAGATATATTTTACAGAGATATTCTAGGCTAGTCTATTATTATTTTTTTACTGCTTTTGTTGTTATAAATGTAGAGTTCAACAAAGCAGAATAAAATAATCTCCTTTGACAACACTGTAGTATTTTTTTCTCTCAATATCTTTTCTCTGTTATTTTTTAATTTCTTTGCTAAAAACCAACAATTGGTATCAAGAGCCATTTTCTTGAGGGACCTGTGAGTGAAGAGATGAATATTGAAAATGATTTTTCTCAGATGGCTCCTCCTGTCTTTGATGGTGAAAATTCCCATCTGTGGGCAATATGAATGAAGACTTATCTTGAAGCTTTAAATCTTTAGGAGGACGTAGAAGAGGATTATGATGTTCTTCCGCTGCCCAATAATCCGACAGTGGCCCAGATTAAAAGTCAAAAGAAAAATAAAAGCTGAAAATCAAAGGCAAAAGCAGCTTTGTTTGCTGGTATGTCTGCAATAATTTTTACGAGAGTTATGGCTCTCAAATCGCAAAAGAAATTTGGAATTATCTAGTGGAAGAATACACTACAAATGAAAGAATACGCGGCATAAAAGTGTTGAATTTAATAAGAGAATTCGAGTTGCAAAAGATGAAGGAATCTGAGACCGTCAAAGAGTATTCATACCAACTTCTTGGCATTGTTAACAAGGTAAGATTGCTTGGCACTACATTTAAAGATTTAAGAATTGTTGAAAAAATTCTTGTTACGGTGCCTTAGAGATATGGAGTATTCATAACTACCTTGAAAAATACAAAAGATTTGTCTAAGATTACCTTGGCAGAATTGCTAATTATATTGCAGGCACAAGAGCAAAGGAGGCTTATGAGGCAAGATGGCAGGGTTGAAGGAGCATTAGCAGCCAGTCACAACACTCAAAGCAAGGATAATTTTTTAAAAAATTACCTACCTTGTCAGCAATGTGACAAAAAAGGTCATTCTCCATTTAAATGTTGAAAGAGGGCAGATGCACAGTGCAAGATCTGCAATCAATTTGGTCATGAAGCTGTTATTTGCAAAAGAAAATATCAAAAAAATGAAGCAGATGCCAAAATCGTCAATGAAGAAGAAGAAGGCCACTTATGTGTGGCAACTTATTTTTCAATCAAGAAATCTGATTTTTGAATGATTGACAGTGGTTGTACAAATCACATGACATATGACAGAAATCTTTTTAAAGAGTTCATGTCTATGAAAAACAAGAAAGTTAGAATTGAAAAAGGTAAATATATTCCAGCAAAAGGAAAAAGGTCTGTTGCAATCAAAATAAGTTCAGGTACAAAAATAATTTTAGATGTCCTTTATGTGCCTGATATTGATAAAAGTTTGTTAAGTGTTGGACAGTTAATTATGAAAAAAAGATTTAAATTGCTTTTTGGAGACAATTATTATCAAATCTTTGATTCCACTAGGCATGAGATTTTACAAGTTGAAATGATAAGTAGAAACTTCTCATTTAATCCATCAGAAGATGCACACAAGCCTTGCAAGACCAAAGATGAATTGACAGATTTATTCATGAGGTCAATTCCAGCCAAGTTTAGAATCTGAAGTTCCTCAAGTAAGGAGGACTGTTAGAATTATGCTTTTGAACTGGAGTAATTTTATTTTACTGTTTTAGCTTTTTGAATATATCCTAGTTACTAGTTGGTTAGCTAGATTTTCCTATTTATTAGTAATTAGTTAGTTAAGATACATTTTGCAGAGATATTCTAGGCTAGTCTATTATTATCTTTTTAATGTTTTTGTTCTTATAAATGTAGATTTCAACAAAATTGAATAAAATAACTTTCTTTAACAACACTGCAGTATTTTTTTCTCTCTCAATATCTTTTCTATGTTATTTTTTAATTTCTTTGCTTAAAACCAATAGATATTCATCCTATAACTTGCTCTTCTGGAGAGATTACTTACTAGAGATCGACTTATGCAGTGGGGTACAATTAATTCTGCTTGATACCCCTTATGTGATCAAGTCAATGAAAGTCATAACCACTTGTTCTTTGAGTGTTATTACTCGGGGAAGATCTAGAGTAAGCTGCTGCAGTAACAGGGGATTCACAGACATGTTACTACTTGGCAAGAGAAGAAGCAATGGGCAACTACTCACGCAACTGGACAAAATATACAAGCAGAGATATATCGAATATGCTTAGCTGGTGCTGTATATCATATATGGCTTGAGAGGAACTCCAAAATATTTTGACAAGGCCAGAAGGAGGAGGGATCCATGGTGTGAAATATTATTCAGGAGGTCCATGTTCGAGGTTCCATGAAGACCAAAGTAGCAAACAAATTCAAGACCATGAATTTTTACCCTTAGAGCATAGCGCAAATTGTACTGATAGGGTAGTTTTTTGTTGTTTTGTTTAGTCAGTTGTGAGTCTTGATGCTCCGACTGCTAGGGAGTTTGTACAGAACTGTTTACTTAGTAAATAATAATTCGTTAGTGTTTTATCGCATTTTTCACTTCTTTATTGAAAAGAAAAGACAACTTCATTTTGAAATAATTTTTTTGACTTGAATTTAATTTGAAAACTTAAAAAAATCTCCAAATTCAATTAAAACAGAGTCGCCACTTAATTTTTAGGAAAAATCAAGAAAACCTTTGAAAAATATTCAAAAGATTTAAAACAGATAAAAAATCTTTTGAATTTAAGAAATCCGGGTAAGAAGTTCATATTAACATTTTAGGAAGGTTTTTAAGGCACCTAAAATATTCGCTAACACGCGGTTATCTGACTATTTTTCTAACTTATTATTTGACTAACTTGTGAAAAGCGTAAAATATTTGGAAAAAAAGCTATTTTTTTTATGAAAAATATTTATTTGCAACAAAGTGATAAGCCATTTTTTAAATGAAATTTGTAAATTAAACTTGGTGGCAAAACATATGAAACTAATCAAAGTTTCAAAATTTGATCAATTGATTTAAACAAGTGAAGTAAACTTGCAAACAAAACACATGGTGCTCCGATGGAAAGATTCACTAAGTTAATTAAAGGAGTTAGTGTTTTACAATATTGTCCTAATTATACAAATAATTTAAAAGACAAGGAAGAAGTTGGGTTTAGGCACTTAGGCCCAAACCCCTAAAAATTGCCCATTTTGGACTACCAAATTAAATTGGGTTAAGCCCATTTTCTGCTCCATCTTTGATTTGACCCTGTATATTAGCTTTCCTTTCTTTAGTATGGCATTTAGGCCACACTTTTCTTCGAATTTCCATAACTTTTTACTCTTTTGGGCCTTGAGATTGGCAGACTCGAGAGGAGAGCACTACTTGGGCTTGGCCCAAGTAGCAAAATGCAAGGGACACCCAAATTGGGTCTGACGGTTTCATGCAAGGAAAGACAGAAGAAATTAGTATATACTCGACACTTAATAAACCAATCAAATACACACAACCACATAGCTCTAAATTACCACTGTTTCGTGAGATAAAAATTGAATCACATGCTATGTAAATTTGCTTTTGACCGAGTAAAATAGCAAACTCAAAATGACATAGAACCACATAGTTTTCCAAATTTTATGGATTTAGAAAAGGATGAGCAATATAATTGGGATCTAATTTACTGAAAAATCAATTAAATGAGACAAACACTCGAATTTATCAGAATAGTAAGTGACTTAACAAGTTTTAATGTTCAACACTCGAATTTAAACAAATGAAGTAAATAGCATAAAAAGGGGTTTACAAGGAAATTTTTCAGTGATAGAACTAGCATGAAACCCAAAGGGGCAACCCTAAATATATGCTACATTATCACAGTCACATATAAAAATTGGCGTTGCTTATTTGTATCTAGAAATCAAAAGAGAATTGAAGACATGAGGAACAAATTGCCTTCAAAACAGGTTTTGGCACATACAGAGAAAGAATGTTTTAAAAACGCATCAATAGGAAATGATTAAACATGTTTTCATTCCATTCTCTTAGGTTAAGATTATGTCAAACAAAGGGGAGAAAGAGAAAAATAGACTCTCAACATTTGTTGGACACATAACAATATCCGGAGAAGAAAATAAGCTTAGGCTAAATGTGATTCAAACAGAATACAAGAAAAAGAGAGAGCTACATGGATTGAAGAGGTGTTAGATTTTTCAAATCATGGGAATACTATAGGGAAGTTGAACTGATTTGTTAGAAGCTTTCCCTTATGCTCAACCTGATTCAGCATCCTTTCCCTCCCCTTTTTTGATCCAATCAAGGCCAAACAATAGGAAATTCACATAAATAGGATCAAATAAGCTTACTGTAAGAAGACATTAATACATGAAAAAATGAACACGTGATTCAAGGGAACGTTATTGAACTTATATCAGGGAACACATATCAAGTCTTGCTTCGTCTAGACTTTAGAGAAAGACTAAAGAGTAAACCACTAAAGTGAAATTTCCTTCTTCTTAATAACACTTTCATTTAGTACGATGAACCAAAGATATGTTTTAAGAAGTTAAACAAACAACAAACCAATTGAACGAACAAAGGTAACAATTACTGGGAAAAAAGAAACATATAAACTATTAAAGTAGCTTTATCCCCTTCTTGACTATCTGTATTGTGCAAGCCGAGAAGATCATTGGGGAATTCTTAGCTCAAATACTTACTCAAATCACAATACTAATATTCAACTTGTCATCTAATCATGGAAACTGAATTTCCTCCTTCATGAGCTACAGCCAGAACTCAAATTCCAGGAAGCCAAGTTCTTATTCTCAACCATGAAAATCTCATCAAAATCACACATATATCTCAGACAAGACCAGCCTAAAACCAACAATAATCTACTAATTATAACGAAAATAATGAAAAGAAATAGGAGGTGGAACGAGATGTCACCTGTTCTTGGGCAGCGACTGAGATTCACGAGCTCGTCGAAGATTTTTACCACCGGAACTTGGACTATTTTCGTCAGAATTCGATTATTTAGAGTATTTTTCTCTCTGAAACCTTTGGTTACGTGAAATTAGTGGAATGTTCCACCAAAATCCCCAAGTTTCTCCCCAAAAGCTCAGCTACCCAACTCCGAGAAAGAGGGGGTTTATATAGGAGATTTTTCAGGTGAAATGGGGGGGAAAACAGTGGGTAATTTGGGGAATTCGTTTGGAGAAATTCAAATTCCCAAACAGATAAGCTTGGAGGGCAAGAACTTGGTATGAATTGGTAATAATCGCCCACTGACTTTGCAGAGATGAGGCCACATGTTCTTATTCTAGAACCTTCTCAAAGGTGCCAGCACAACTTTGACGGAGAATTTGGATGTCATTTGGAAATTTTAACGGGATTTGGGCATTGTGAAAGTTGTTGCTTGTCGTTTGCTACTGTTATGGAGTAGCGGTGTTAGGGTTTTCTGTCTTTGTACGAAGAAGATGAGGTGGAGGTGAAGGAGAGAGAAGCGCGTGGAGCGTTTGAGAGAAAAATATAAACGTGTATATGTGTGTTGTGTATTGTACTGATGATGAGGGAACTAGAGAATTGGGCTCGGGTCTTGGGATTGTTTTGGGCTAAAAATTGATTATTTTTGTTGGGCTGATAAGGTGGTTGAAATGAAGAAGAAAAAATTGGTTAAAGATTTGGCCACATTTGCTTGAAATGTGGTCAATTATTTTAAGAACTAACCCAATCGTTTAGAATATGGCCAAACGATAAGATTAGAGAGTTTAGGCCGTAATTGAAATTAATGAATTAAATTTCTAATCAATTAAACGAGCTTCTAGCTTTAACAATTAAGAATAATTATTTTATACAACATAACTCAACTTGTTCTAAATCAGAGAATTAATCAAATAGTTGTTTCTTGACTTTAAATTATTTTTTGAGAAAAATGGATCGGAGCACATTTCAAACTTTAAACAAGGTTTTCGCTTAAAACAAATTTCAAAATATTTCTTTAAGTAAAATTCATATACTCTTAGATAATTAAACATAGAATATACATTTTCCTCTAAAAATACTAAATTAGCCTCCAATTAATTTTAAAAATGTTTAAAGTCTTATAAAAATAAATAATTATTTAGAAATTATTGTAAAATATTAGAAGCTCGAATATTAATTAGGAATGTAGAGGAAAAAAATTGGGTGTCAACAACTGTCCCTCCCTTTGGGTAGGGTGGAGGTAAGGAACCCTGGGCAAAGGGGATTGACGTTCTCAATTTTGTCCGACCACAAATCCATTCTCGGAAGCGATTGGTTTTAGCATGAATTTCAAGGAATCATGGCCGAACTTTGGTATCGAGTTTCCTACATATCTTAGATTACATGAGAATTCAGGCCACTTGTAGTTCAAGATGTTTAACTTTATGCACGGTTTTCAAAGAAATTCAACAGCTATCCCGATTTCAAAGTACGGAGAGACCAGAAAGCCGGGGAGTAAAAGGATTGGGGGAGGTTTGGAATGCAACCGAGTTTTCAAAACAGATCCTGCCTACATATCCCAGGACTTAGGAATCAGGCTACTTGTAGTTCGACTCAATCGATGGAAAAGGTAATCTTTATGTTGAGACAACCTTTGACTCGGAATGAGTGAAAAATAATTGAGCTTATAGAAAAGAGGCTTGTAACATCTCAACTATGAATGTGGCGAGCTTCACACCCATAAATAAGATTTTACCTGGACATAATTTTCAAAGCTCGAGGTGTAGTGTCACCCGGATTTGAAAAGAAAGAAAAAATTATCCAGCGTGAGTTCAGAAAATACCCTGGATGCGAAGCTAAGACCCAACGATAGTAAATACCCACATGTCTTTGATAGGGGTGTGGTTTGATGGTGGTGAAAGTCATTCCTTAGCTCACGTCCAAAGAGTTTGATATCCCTCTTCGGACTATGTCCCAATTCGCAACTAAGAAAAAGTTTCACGTTGTGATGCGTCCTTTTTGGTGTAGTCCGCACCTGTGATTTTTCTTTGAGAATTTCATCCTTCTCGAATGCTCCCGACAACATCTCAAAACAAAATTGTTAGTAGTATCATAATTCCATTTGGAGAGGTAGTTTCCTTTTTTATACCTCATCTTTGGATTACGTACAAATCCTGTGTTGTGACGTCTTTTTGATGCACTTCATACCTGTTGTTCTGGTTCGAGATTTTCATCCTCTCGGATGTTCTCGATAATATTTTGAAACAAGATTGTTAGTACTAAAGTAATTCAATAGAGAAGGATAGCTTTGTACCTCATTTTTCGCATTCGTTGCTTTTTGAAGAAGATGTCGTCCTTTCTTCCTCTGACTTAGGTAAATAGTGACTTCTATGATGAGAATATGATAGCCTTCGTAGCTATCAGATAGGATTGCCTTTATGGCGGTTTTTTGAGTATGACGACCTTCGTAGTTGTTGCGATGTAATGGTCTTCGTAACCGTTTGCGATGTTCTCTTAAACGTGATAGCCTTCGTGGCTATTGACAGTAGTCTTTGTATATGTGTTGACACTCAATTTTTACCCTCCACATTATGAATTAATTTTGAGCCTTTTTTAATTTTAAACAATTCTTGAAATAATTGTTTTGTAAAAAGAGATAAAATATTTTCCAAACCGTCTTTATAAAAGTTTTTGAGTAATGATTTATATTTTTCATATTTAATTATGTGAAATTTATATAAGTTTACTTAAAGAACTATTTTAGAGTTTAATTTCATAAGAAAACCTTTTAGGAGATTAAAATGCTTGATTTTCCTCCAAATTACTTCAAAGTGAGAGATTAATTGAATAAATTAATTTCATAATTGTTAAAAGAGGAAATCATGTGTTAAATACAATAATTATTTTGAATTATTAAAGCTCGAGTTTAATGTTAATTAATTCATCTTTATTCCTATTCTAGCCTAAACTCTTTAATCATTTAAATCCTAGCTGGATTTTCTCTAATTACTCCTATTAATCTGGCTATCTCCTTAACATTAAAATGGCCACATTTTGCAAATGTGGCCATATTTGCGACACCTTATATAACCCCCTTATTCCAGCCGAGTTGGGCCAAAACAATCCCCAAATACCCGCCGGCCCACTCCTCATCTGCTTATACATCACCACATATACTCCCTCAATTCTCCAAACACCTGCCTGGCCCAGCCCAATTCCTTGATCCCCCGACCCGCTAAGCCCAACCCGAATTACCCTTATTACTCCTCTCTCCCTTTGCTCATAACAGAATAAAACAAACGAACCTCTCTCTATCTCATTCATCCCTTTCTCACACCAGTACAACCATACCTCTGAAACCCTAACGTCGCTACAACAACAGCTCAGCGAACAGCAATACCAGCACAAACAAGGTTAAAATTCCCAAACGCCATCCGTTCTCCGTCAAAGAGCGTGCTGGCAACCATGAATGTTTTAGAAACTGCCCTAGGTGGCGATTACTCTGCACAATTTGTGAAAATTGGTACAATTTTGTACCATTTCCTTGCTGGCCAGGTTTATCTCATTAGGGATTTCAAAATTTTCCCAATGAATTTCCCAAAAACCCCATCTGTTTTCCCCCCATTTCTACCCTAAAATTCCCTATATAAACCTCCCCTTTCCCATCAGATTAAGGGAGTTCTTTTGGGAAAAAATTGGGGATTCTGGAGAGTCTTTTCTCTAATATCACGTAACCAAAAGAATTTTGGAGATAAACATATAAAAATGGGTCTCCAACGAGTTGAAATTAAACTTGGGTGGTGTCGAAGTTCCCCGTTGAAGCTTGTGGTTTCAGTCGCTGCTCCGAAGAAGGTAAATATTTCATTTTTATAGTATTTTTCTTTTCTTTTCTTCTTCTTTTAAGCGTTATGTCGAGTTCTGTTTTCTTAATAATTTTCATACTGGTTGAGCTGGTCTTGTTTGGTTTATAGATGTAGCTGTTAGGAAATCATGAATGCAAGCTTTGAAATCTGTTTATTGAAGTTGTGATCGAGTATTAAAATTCTGAGAATGTTTTCTTCATTTTCTGCTCTTCCTATTTTTTTAGAAATGGTTATATGTGTTCATGTTTGTTTGTGTATGCATACTTTAGGTTTCTTCACAGAACGATGACCCAAAACAACTATCTAGATTAATGGATGACATTGTTTTGATTTTGGTTCAAGAACCTTCATGATCAATATATCATAAGAGGTTTAAGAATAAATGGTTTTGTGGCAATTCATTAGGTGTAATCAAAGCAACCCGCCTAGTAATTAAACCCTTCCAAATATCTCTATTTGACTTTCCTTTGTATCAATTGGATTCTTAAAGAATGGTAGTTCAACGTCCCCCCTTTCTGTTTGGCTTAAAGATATTCATTTTGCTCTTAAGTAGTATGCTATGTGTGCTATATATGGTTTGATCTTGTCCAAGCATGATTGGTTTCTATCTGTTTTAGATGAGGATTTCATTATGATTGAACGAATCAGTATATATGTTGGCTATATCTATGGGATCATGTACTGATTCATAATCCCTTGGCGTGATCTCTTATCTTGGCTTTCATCTTCTACTCACTGTTTTGGTCAAGAGGGAATAAGACTCGCAACCTTATTTGCATTTTGTTGTGAAAAACACTTTGGCTACTGTAAATTAGCTTTGAAGTTGACTGCATCTAGATGATTATGTGTTAGTCTTCCTCCGTTCTAAACTGTTTTGTTAAGATCGGCTGCCCTTCCCCTCCTTTCTTACTTTCATGGCATGATTGATTCTCTAAAAGGGGTTATGTCTTTCAACATGTGAATAGGCTGGTGAGGTTTTATTTTTAGTCTTTCATGTCTTGCAAGTTGGTCAAAAACAAGTTGTTTTATTCATATTTGAATCATGTCTAAAGCTGTAATTCCCTTTTCTTTGCTTAAAGACCGAGTAGATTCTTCAAGGTTGAGTCTTGAAATATTGTTGTAAGTATTGTCTTGTATTAGCTGCGAGTGTGATTTGAGCATGCCCTATTTGTCTTTGCCAATATGCTTAACATTATCCAGTTAATCAAATAACAACGTTCAAAACTTGAAATCCTAAGTCCTCTGCTTTGCTCATATTTGATTTTTTGCTCAAAACTTGACTTCGATTTAGAGTCAGTCGTCCATACTGCTTGGTGGTTGTATTTCCAATTTCATGTTTGAGCTAGTTGGTAAAACCGTGTCATTGCACCTATCTGATCGTGTTTCTTCTCTTCTCCTAAAATGCCTTTCTTGTGCCAGTGTTTAAGATTTGTTTTTAAGCAAGTTTTACCTTGGATTTATTTGGGAATTAGCAATAATATCACCATCCAAGCATGTTCCCGTCCCCAATGTGCTCTTTAAAGATAAGCTTGGCCATGACTCGAGTAATAGCAGGATGAAATTTCTTAAGTTGTCATGCATGTTTAGGCTACTTGAAGCCATATTCTGTTAAAATGTGCTAATTTGCTCACTATGACCTTTTCATTCAAGTAATTTTGTTGGCTATATGAGTTTGGAGTCATGATAAGAAAGCACTAACTTTGTGGTTTATATGTCGAAGCAAGCAATCTGTTTGCCTTCACCTATTCAATCAAATCTTCTATATAGTTTTCGGATATTACTATGAATTTCTATGGCTTTGTTTATGAATTTGTTTAAAAGCTTTTATGTATTAGTCCTTGTTCTCGTTCTTTGCATATGAAACTTGCTTGAGTCCAAACTTGGACTCCCCTACCTTGCATTTCTATTGGGCCAAGCCCAATAAAGCTCTTTGAGTCAGCCCGTTGCAAGTCATGAAGGACTGGTGAATAGGTTGAAGGAAAAACGAAAGAAATGGGTCAAAAGGCCCATAAGGATAGCATAGCAACAACAAGATGGACTGAATTTGAGAAAATGGATCAGCAGCAGTCAGCCCGAATGAGTAGAAGACAAAAATTTGAACTAAAAGTCCAAATGGAATGGCGGTGGGCCTAAGAAGGCCCACAAACTAGATCTAGGACAGGTCTTGGGCTAAAACACAATTGCTAATTAAGCCAACAGCTTAATCACTTCTTTCTCCTTTCTTTACTTTGTATTAGTTAGAATTATTTGTATAATTAACTCTAACTCTTATCTTAGTTGAGTTACCCCATACGAGTAAAACATTTCCTTGTTAAAATCCTCTTCAAAGTCACTTACTGTTTCTATTTATGTGAAAAAAATCAAGCATGTTTTCCTTTTCGTTTTATAAAGGACAAGCTCTTTATGTGTTTCCATTTCTAAAATATAAGTAGCAATTTTCCTTAATCAAGTCTCATTTACTCAAAATCTAAATAAAAACAAGATTGTTTTAATACAAGACCCCATTTTTTACGAGTTAGTCAAAATAAGTTATTTTCTAACAAGTCAGGATAACCGTAAGTTAGCAGATATTTCAAGTGCTTTAAAAACCTTCTCGAAGCATTAATTTGAACTCTTACCCAAAATCTCTTTGAATTTTTAGAGTTATTATCTGTTTTTAACTTTAGAAATTTTACAAGTTTTTCTTGATTTTACTTTTATAAAACTAAGTGGCGACTCTTGCTTTAAAATTGAAAAACGTTTTTAAACTTTAAGTAGATTTTCGAAATGAGTTTTTAAACAAGTCATTTTCCCGTAAAACAGAAATGGCGACTCTGCTGGGGAATTATTCAACTAGGTTCTAACCTTATTATTTGAAACTAACTTATTTGACTAACTATTCGGATTGTAATAATTAGTAACTTTATTGCTTTCCTTATTTGTTTACTTTTCCACAATTATAAATTATTCATGGCATCTTCCGCCTCCCTTGGCAAAGCATTAAATTACATTAGGGGTAAAAAGGAGATTACGCAAGTATTTGCGATTGCTCTTAACAAAATACACAATTTTCAAAACAGATGAGTGAAGTAGTTGACCCGCGGTCGGTTAACGGTCACTTGTTGTTTTAGCCTTGGTTGTCCACCTGGGTTCCCGGTCAATTTTGAAACCTATTCTAGAAACTCAGGATAGAGCAAAATCAAATCCCAAAATAGGCATTGACCTAAGATGTCTTAATATCCGAGGGATATTAAGTCCATTAGTAAGACAACCTTCTGTTCGAAAGGGTCCACGGCTCGAAAGAACAATCATCCCCTACGTGCTCAATCGAAGGATGTAATGTTGAATTGTACGAACCCTTGTCCCTCGGGATTGGGATAGATTTAGATAGTCTTTTATTTTTTGAAGATTGTCATCCGAAAGGCATTCGGAATTTGCAAGAAGTTCGAGAACGAAGGACCAACCATGACGGCCTAGTTTAGAATTGTACCCCTGCGTGGGACTGATTTTGATATACATTTCTTTTCTCGCAATTTTGTACCCCCATTTTATTTAATTAATATGTATAAATATATATTGGGGCAATGGAACGTTTACAAATGACATACATATCCTACAATTCGTTACGCCTACCTTTGGCATAAAAGGTCACATATCTGTATAGGACGCGCTATGAACTGTTATGTGATATAACTATTTTATGTGCTATGTGTGTTGCTTGAATCAAGAAAAAATGGTCCATCCCGTGCCAAAATGTTCTAGAACACAGTAAGAAAAATATAAAGCTCACCGCAAAATCCGATCAAAACCGTCATTGAAGTTCTTTAAATTTCCCCAGAAAAATTCAAAGACTTCTTAAAATCCTTTCAAGTCTTGTTCAGAAAACAAACTTACAATATCCAAACTACATCCTTTCAGGGCCCGTCTCTTATCCTTAAGAAATTTTCATTTCCCTAATTCGACAAAAATGTCAAAGAATTCAGAAGACACATCAAGTGCTGAAGACTCGACAAGTCAAATCTCCTGATAGAATCTACATACCCCAAAATCGATCCTGTCCATCGAACCCTCGAGCCAAGGATTACCCATGGATCAATTCGCCTTGACAAAAGCAACTTTATGTGTTTATTTCAAGTCAAATGTTTTGCGTTGTTTACCACTTATGAAATTTAACATATTCTTCTTTTTAAGTTATTTTTCTTGTAACAGGTAAAGAAATTGATCTGTGTTGAGAAAAGATGGTAGAATCCTCTTACCTCAAAAAATCAAGAGAAAGCAAGGTTTCCTTCCCTGATCGTAACTTAGGGAAAACAATAATGACTGAGGATACTGAGAACATCACTTTAACTAGGATGACTACTCTCCTATCTAAGCAAAGTGAGTTGATTGCGCTACTGATGCAACAAGTTGATAAGATAAGAAATGAGATGAGAGAGACAAGAAGTCTGATTAATTTGATCATCCATGCAAAATTACCCACCCCAAGTGAAGGAAGGTCTCTACTTCATGTCTCTCCCTTGAATACGGCGGCACCTGAACACTCTTCCAACAGTACCCTTGCATTTTCTTATAACTGGAGCACGAAAAAGTCTCTCAAATACGACTCGATAAAGCCTTCGCCACAAAAAATCTACCCTTCAACCTCGCAAAGCCCCTATCCCATCATTTATGCCCGAGCTAAATATCAAACTCCGTACCCAAAGTACCAAGCTCAACCTCCAAATTACCAACCGCCTCCATAAACATGCCAAAACTTTCAGTCAAATTTTCAAGCACCAATTACTTTCTACTCAAATCCCGAAACATACCACGAAGTAGCTACCCCAACATACCAAAATAAAATATTTCATCCAAGTCATAATAAGAAGCCTCCCCGGGTCTTTACTCCATTAGCTGAAAGCCAAACTCTACTCTTTGAGAGACTGAAAGCAGTTGGACTAATTCAGCCTATCGAACCAAAGCTTGCTAACCCAACATCCAAATTCCTTAAACCCAATCGATATTGTGCATATCATTCAAGAAGTGTTAGACATACCACTGAAGATTGCATCATTTTAAAAAACACGAAAATAATCCATCAAAGAGTTATCATTCTCCAAACAACCTCTCCTGGTAGCAATCCTTCACCAAAACATGGAGGGGTGACCATCAGTATAGACAAAACTGATGACGAATGGTATGCAAGAACTATTCTTAATAAAGAGGATGATCGAGAATTGCCAAGACTTTTGACTCATCTATCCCAGTCTTTCCCTACAAGTGACGATCCAGCGGATGGAATAGGAGATCTATTCAAAGAATGTGACGTCATATTATAAGAAGTCCCTGAAGCAGCCATGATTAGGGATGCCAAGCCTGGCAAAAAGTTGTAGAATTGGGTTGCCACTCCCTTTGTGACTCTCCACCCGGCTAGATAGACAAAGTCTCTATTTTGCAAAATCGAAGATGGTCTGGATGAGGCTTTGTGACCCACCCTTTATGCTTTAATATTTCTCATGTTTTTTACTGCTTTCCAAAAGGCACAGACCCGCATTCATGCGGGTTATAGCCATAATTTGTGAATATTTTGGATTTCAATGAAAGCCTCCTTATTTTGAAAAACATTTACTGTTCAAAATTATTTATGTTTACTTATTGTTATCTAACCTATTTTGTTTTGGTAATAATAAGTTAAAACCTGCCACTGTCATGTCATGTCAAGAGCTTAACGAAAAAATCAAGCTAGATGATGATGACTTCAAGGATTATGTTGAAGAGGTCATGGTCCTTGAACTAATAACCAAGAAGTCTAAGAATTTTGAAGAGCAGAAAAGGCCCTACCTAAAAGAGTTTGAGGTGGTCAATCTGGGAGGCAACGGTCAAGTAAATGAAATTAGCATCGGTGTTTATTTGACAAAGGCGCAAAATAAAGATTTCATTAGTCTGCTCAAACAATACATTGACATCTTTGACTGATCCAACAATAATAGGATGAGAATGAGCACGAACATCATCTCCCAAAACTTATTGGTCAATCCAGGATTCAATCCAGAAAATGGACAGTTAATCCTTCCCTCCCACGAGACAGAGGAAAGTTTGCACTAAATTGGCAAGGATTGTACATTGTCCAAAAAGTGATATCTGGAGGAGCTTTGATTTGGTTTGAGATAGATAATCAAGCATGGCCAAGCCCAATCAACTCCAACGCCAGAAAGGGATACTACGCCTGAGGACGGCTTCTTTTCCTTCTATTTTCTTTCCATGTAATCGTATTTTCTAATTGTAATCGTTTTGCACTTAGTAAAAGCTTAAAAATTCCCTATCCTCTTTGTACAAACTATGTCTGACCTGAATTCTCAAGAATGAGATACGTAGGTGGCCTGTGTCGGCTTCGGTCAACCCCTTAGGAAAATCTATTTTCCCCTTCCCTATCTACGAACTATGTCTGCCCTGAATTCTCAAGAATGAGAAACGTAGGAGGCCTGTGTAGGCTTTGGTCACCCCTTAGGAAAATCTATTTTTCCCCTCCCTATCCATAAACTACATTTGACCTGAATTCTCAAGAATAAGATACGCAGGCGGCCTTTGTCGGCCTAGATCATCCCTTTATCTATTTCCAACATTCTCCTACTACAAGTGTGGAACTACGTTTGACCGGATTCCTGCCTCAATGGGATACGTAGGCGCCACAACGGCTTGGTCATATCACCCCCAGAAAATGGAAACTGGGGCAGAATTTTTGAGAAAGGAATCTCGAAAATTCAGAAGGCGAGGATCGTCTCTAAGTAAGTCAAAATATAGAATGTATATCGAGAAAGAATTTCGTAATCCCACAGAGTCTCAAGTCCCTTACCAATGGAGTGAGATTCATCGCAAAACCTTTAACTGGGTAGAAATTTTGAGCAAGACCTCAAATTTTTCCACCAAGCTCCATTCAAGAGTTCAGAATTAAACTCCGAAGAGTTCCCCAACACCGAGGGATCAGAATTTACTTCAAAAATCCCCAGTTATAACAAAGTCCGAGAGGGATTAATGCCCATCTGTGATAGATTTTTGAAAAAATATTTCAAACTCCCCCGGCTAGGATGACAAAGAATCTCCAGAGTCCGCCAGTGATATGTCAAAAACATCAAGGCCTCAAGTAAAGGACATTCGTTGAGATAGCACATGACATGACGGGCATAGATCTTTTCAAACTATCCTTTTTCAAAATCTTTGTTTCCCAAAGAGCTTGTTTGACAAGTCTTTACAAAAGATTAGTTTACTTCTTTGTAATTTGACTTTGTCTTATGTCTACCGTGTCTGGGGAGTCGAGGACGACTAGCACCCAAGAGAGGAAAGCACCCAGAAAAGACAAAGCAAGGAGCAGAAGATCGAAGGATATCAACACAGACTAGTTTCGGCAAAAAAACAAACAATTTTTTTGTGGATGCAGGTTGTCCTAAAAAGTGTGTTAGAAATCAGTGAAAGCCCCTCGTTATCCAACGTGTTCAAAGAAATGCAACAAGACCAGACGCCCTAAAATTTGGCGAGAAAATCCAAAGCAGCGAAAAGAAGCCAAAGATGGCAAAAGTCCCTTGAACGGGCGAATCTTCTTGTAGTTTACAGAAACTACCAGATAAAGAGAGACTGACAACGTCCTCAAGTACCCAAATGGATCAGGACATTTTGGTGATTTTTGAATTGGGACACCAAATAAGAGATCGACATCATTCTCTGTCAATCCCTGACAAGTCAGAAATTACCACGAACAGATGATGTTCAAAGATGGTATTTATGGATGTCCCAGAAATGGACACGACCATTTCATTCACAAATTGCAAATGAAAGTCTGTTTTGATTAGCTTCATAAACATCGTCTTTGAAGTTTTTTAAATTTAACTGTGGTCGCTAGTAAGAGCGACATCGTGTCTACTAACCATTTGACTTGAGCACAGGTATCCATAAAGGAGTCGACATGACAAAACAAAGACCAGAGGTGATATTTTCTACGACTTTCCCATGGGCCATTGCATCATACGGCACTACATTGCATCACATTTTGCATTCATATTACACCATGTCACATTGCATCATGTTGCATTGCATTACATTACATCATACTGCATTACATGGCATAAGCATTATGTCGCATCATATTATGTCATATCGCATTGCATCATATTATATTATGTTGCATTGTACTGTATGGCATCATATCGTAGGAACCATGCCACGATGGCCATCATATTTGCATGTCGCGAGGACCATGCCATGAGGGCCATCATATTTGTATGTCGCGAGGACCATGCCATGAGGGCCATCATATTTGCATATCGCGAGGAACATGCCACGAGGGCTATCGTATTTTCATGTCACGAGGACCATGCCACGAGGGCCATTATATTTGCATCTCGCGAGGACCATGCCACGAGGGTCATCATATTTGCATGTCGCGAGGACCATGCCACGAGGGCCATTGCATTTGCATGTCACGGGGACCATTGCATGATCATCCATATTATTATTCAATACCGCA
The DNA here is from genome assembly GCA_003996215.1 of Jaltomata sinuosa. NCBI lineage: Eukaryota > Viridiplantae > Streptophyta > Magnoliopsida > Solanales > Solanaceae > Jaltomata > Jaltomata sinuosa. The sequence continues at coordinate 10,317 of QJPP01000272.1, read as the reverse complement.
GATACACATCCCCTGCAAAGACTATTTCCCTCTACCGGCCGGTTTGAAAGAGGATGACATTCATAGGAGTCCCTTAGTCGCACTTGCTGCGCAGGATCGACCCTCAGCATGCTTATATCTGAGATCGCGTGAGACGGTGGAGTCTAACATTGAGGATATCATTATCATTATTATCATTATCATCATTCATTATGCCAATTTTGGCACTCAGCGTGCTTATATACGATATCGCGTAAGACGGAAGAGTCTGACATTGAGGGTATATTTTCTCCTTCATTATGCCAAGTCTGGCACTCAGCGTGCTTATATCCAATATCATGTAAGACGGAGGAGTCTAACATTAAGGGTATATTTGCTCTTTCATTATGCCAAGTCTGGCACTCAGCATGCTTATATTCGATATCGCGTAAGATGGAGAAGTCTGACATTGAGGGTATATTTGCTCCTTTATTATGCCAAGTCTGGCACTCAGAATACGTATATCCGATATCGCATAAGATGGAGGAGTCTAAAGTTGAGGATATTATTATTATTTATCATGCCAAGTCTGGCATTCAGCATACTTATATCTAACATCGCATAAGACGGAGGAGTCTGACGTTGAGGGTATATCTGCTCCTCTATTATGCCATGTCTGGCATCCAGCATATGCATGTCTAATATCGCGTAACATGATGGAGTCTGACGTTGAGGATATTTATGCACTCTTACTCGAAAGCGTCAATCGCCAGAAGATGCAGTTATATTTGATCGTGTGGCAAAGGCCTTATCACCCCCGATAATCAAATACTACTTGCCGTCGAGGTCAAAAGCATATAGTCCGAGGGATGTCTGTAAGACACCATCCAAATCGGACGATGAACTAAATTTCCCCAAAATTAGAAAGGCCAAAGGTCGTCTGTTAGTCACAGCGATATCTGAAATCGGATAGTGTGTAAGATCACCTGAAGATTGACAGTTCAAAGGTAATGCGTAAGTCGCAATAATATCTGAAATTGGATAAAAGTGCAAGACTACCAAAAATTGACAGTCCAAGGGTTATATATAAGCCACGACATATCCCCGTTGATATTGTGCAGGACTACTCAAAGGCTACCAATTCAAGGGAAATCTGTAAGTCCCATTACATCCAAGATCGTATAAAAGTACAGGATTACCCAAAAATTGGCAATTCAAAGGGCATCTGTAAGCCGCCTCTATCCAAAGTCGGATGATGTGCAAGATCAATCAAAGTTTTACGAATCAAGGGCATCTGTAAGCCGCCTTTATCCAAAGTTGGAAGATGTTCTAGATTACCCAAAGCCTAACAATTCGGGGAATATCTGTTAGTCGTGTCGATATGGATAATGCGCAAGATTTACCCTAAAGGCATATGCAAAGACTACTGTCAATAGCCACGAAGGCTATCATGTTCAAGAAAATGCCGCAAACGGTTACGAAGGTCGTTACATCGTAAATGACTACAAAGGTCGCCTTACTCAAAGATCGCCACAAAGGTAACCCAATCTGATAGCTATGATGGCTATCACATTTAATTTTCATGAAAGTCGCTATTTCCTAAGACAGAGACAGGAAATGATGACATATTCTTCGCGAAGCAACAAACACAAAAATGAGGTACAACGCTATCTCTCTTTATTAAGCTACTTTACTACTAACAGTCTTGTTTCAAATATTGTCGAGGACATTCGAGAGGATGAAAATCTCGAACCAGAATAATAGGTACAAAATGCGTCAAAAAGACATCACAACACGGATTTCGAACACAATTCCAGGATGAGGTATGACAAAGAAACTACCTCCCCAAATAGAATTATGTTATTACTAACCATTTTGTTTTGAAATGTTGTCAAGATCATCCGAGAAGGTTGAAATTCTCAAAGTAGAACCACAGGTGTGGACTATATCAAAAAGGATGCATCACAACGTAGAACTTTTTCTTAGCAGCAAACTGGGACGTAGTCCAAAGAGGGATCAAACTCTTTGGATGCGAGCCGAGGAACGACTTTCACCACCATCCAAACACACCCCTATCAGAAGGCATGTGGGTATTTCCTATCTTTGAGTCTTAGTTTCGCATCCAGGGTATCTTCTGAACTCACGTTGGAAGCAATATTTCTTCTCAAATCTGGGTGACGATACACCTCGAGCTTTGGAAATTATATCCAGGTAAAATCTTATTTATGGGTGTGAAGTGCACCACATTCATAGTTGAGAGGTTACAGGACATTTTTCTATAGCTCAACTTATTTATCACTCATCCCGAGCCAAAGGTTATCTTAACATAAAGATTACCTTTTCCATCGATTGAGTCAAACTACAAGCAGCCTGATTCCTAAGTCCTAGGATATGTAGGTGGGCTCTATGTTGAAAACTCGGCTGCATTCCTAACTCCCCCCAATTCTTACTCCCCAGCTTTCTGGTCTCTCCGTACTCTAAAACCGGGATAGTGTGGAATTCTTTCAAAATCGTGCGTAAAATCAAGCATCTTGAACTTCAAGTGCCCTGAATTCTCATGTAACCTGATATATGTAGGAAACTCGATATCATAGTTCGGCCATAATCCCTTGAAATTCGTGCTAGAACCAACCGCTTTCTGAAGATGAATTTGTGGTCGGATAAAATTGAGAACGTCAATTCCCTTTACCCATGGTTCCTTACATCCACCCTACCCAAAGGGAGGGGCAGTTGTTGGGACCCAATTTTTACCCTCCACATTAAGAATTAATCTTGAGCCTTTTTAAATTTTAAACAATTCTTGAAATAATTATTCTATAAAAAAGGGATAAAATATTTTCCAAACTGGCTTTATAATAGTTTTTGAGTAATGATTTATATTTTTCATATTTAATTATGTTCAATTTATATAAGTTTACTTAAAGAACTATTTTAGAGTTTAATTTCGTAAGAAAACCTTTTAGGAGATTAAAACACTTGATTTTCCTCCAAATTACTTCTAAGTGAGAGATTAATTGAATACATTAATTTCATAATTGTTAAAAGAGGAAATTATGTGTTAAATACAATAATTGTTTTGAATTGTTTTGATTTATTAAAGCTTGAGTTTAAGGTTAATTAATTCATCTTTATTCCTATTCTAGCCTAAACTCTTTAATCATTTAAATCCTAGCCGGAATTTCTCTAATTACTCCTATTAATCTGGCTATCTCCTTAACATTAAAATGGCCACATTTTGCAAATGTGGCCATATTTGCAATACCTTTTATAACCCCCTTGTTCCAGCCGAGTTGGGCCAAAACAATCCCCAAATACCCGTCTGCCCACTCCTCATCTGCTTATACATCACCACATATACTCCTTCAATTCTCCAAACACCCCCCTGGCCCAGCCCAATTCCTTGATCTGCCGACCCGCTAAGACCAACCCGAATTACCCTTATTACTCCTCTCTCCCTTTTCTCACAACAGAATAAAACAAACGACCCTCTTTCTCTCTCCTTCGTCCCTTTTTCACACCAGTACAACCAGACCTCCAAAACCCTAACTCCACTACAACAACAGCTCAGCAAATAGCAATACCAGTACAAACAACGTTAAAATTCCCAAACGCCATTCGTTCTCCGTCAAAGAGTGTGCTGGCAACCATGAAGGTTCTAGAAACTGCCCTAGGTGGCAATTTCTCCGCACAATCCATGAAAATTGGTACAAGTTTGTACCATTTCCTTGCTGGCCAGGTTTATCTCATTAGGGATTTCAAAATTTCCCCAATGAATTTTCCAAAAACCCCTTCTGTTTTCCCCCCATTTCTACCCTAAAATTCCCTATATAAACCCCCCCCCCTCCCATCAGATTAAGGGAGTTCTTTTAGGGGGAAATTGGGGATTCTGGAGAGTCCTTTCTCTAATCTCACATAACCAAAAGAATTTTGAAGATAAACATATAAAAATGGGTCTCCGACGAGTCAAAAGTAAACTCCGGTGGTGTCAAAGTTCCTCGTTGAAGCTTGTGGTCTCAGTCGCTGCTCCGAAGAAGGTAAACATTTCATTTTAATAGTATTTTTCTTTTCTTTTCTTCTTCTTTTAAGCGTTATGTTGAATTCTATTTTCTTAATAATTTTCATACTGGTTAGGCTGGTCGTGTTTGGTTTATGTGATGTAATTGTTAGGAATTCATGAATGCAAGCTTTGAAATCTGTTTATTAAAGTTGTGATCGAGTATTAATATTCTGAGAATGTTTTCTTCATTTTCTGCTCTTCCTGTTTTTTTTAGAAATGGTTATGTGTGTTCATGTTTGTTTGTGTATGCATACTTTGGGTTTCTTCACAGAACGATGACCCAAAACAGCCATCTAGATTAATGGATGACATTGTTTTGATTTTGGTTCAAGAACCTTCACGATCAATATATCATAAGAGTTTTAAGAATAAATGGTTTTTTGGCAATTCGTTAGGTGTAATCAAAGCAACCCGCCTAGTAATTAAACGCTTCCAAAGATCTCTATTTGACTTTCCTTTGTATCAATTGGAGTCTTAAAGAATAGTAGTTCAACGTCACCCTTTTTGTTTGTCTTAAAGATATTCATTTTGCTCTTCAGTAGTATGCTATGTGTGCTATATATGGTTAGATATTGTCCAAGCATAATTGTTTTCTATCAATTTTAGACGAGGATTTCATTATGATTGAACGAATCAGTATATATGTTGGTTGTATCTATGGGATCATATACTGATTCATAACCCCTTGGCGTGATCTCTTATCTTGGCTTTCGTATTCAACTCATTGTTTTGGTCAAGAGGGAATAAGACTCGCAACCTTATTTGCATTTTGTTGTGAAAAACATTTTGGCTACTGTAAATTAGCTTTGAAGTTGACTACATCTAGATGAATATGTGTTAGTCTTCCTCTATTCTAAACTATTTTGTTAAGCTCGCCTGCCCTTCCCCTTTTTTCTTCCCTTTCATGGCATGATTGATTCTCTAAAAGGGGTTATCTCTTTCAACATATGTATAAGCTGCTGAGGTTTTATTTTTAGTCTTTCATGTCTTGCAAGTTGGTCAAAAACAAGCTATTTTATTGATATTTGAATTATGTCTAAAGCTGTAATTCCCTTTTCTTTGCTTCAAGACCGAGTAGATTCTTCAAGGTTGAGTCTTGAAATATAGTTGTAAGTATTGTCTTGTACTAGCTGCGTGTGTGATTTGAGCATGCCCTATTTCTCTTTGCCAATATGCTTAACACTGTCCAGTTCATCAAATAACAGCATTCAGAACTTGAAATCCTAAGTCCTCTGCTTTGCTCATATTTGATTTTTTGCTCAAAACTTGACTTCGGTTTAGAGTCAGTCGTCTATACTGCTTGATGGTTGTATTTCCAATGTCATGTTTGAGCTAGTTGGTAAAACCGTGTCATTTCACCTATCTAATCGTGTTTCTTCTCTTCTCCTCAAATGCCTTTCTTGTGCCAGTGTTTAAGATTTGTTTTTAAACAAGTTTTACCTTGGATTTATTTGGGAATTAGCAATAATATCACCATACAAGCATGTTCCCGTCCCCAATGTGTTCTTTAAAGATAAGATTGGCCATGACTCGAGTAATAGCAGGATGAAATTTCTTAAGTTGTCATGCATGTTTAGGCTACTTGAAGCCATATTCTGTTAAAATGTGCTAATTTGCTCACTATGACCTTTCCATTCAAGTAATTTTGTTGGCTATATGAGTTTGGAGTCATGATAAGAAAGCACTAACTTTGTGGTTTATATGTCGAAGCAAGCAATCTGTTTGCCTTCACCTATTCAATCAAATCTTCTATATAGTTGTCGAATATTACTATGAATTTCTATGGCTTTGTTTATGAATTTGTTTAAAAGCTTTTATGTATTAGTCCTTGTTCTCGTTCTTTGCATATGAAACTTTCTTGAGTCCAAACTTGGACTCCCCTACCTTGCATTTCTATTGGGCCAAGCCCAATAAAGCTCTTTGAGTCAGCCCGTTGCAAGTCATGAAGGACTGGTGAATAGGATGAAGGAAAAACGTAAAGAAATGGGTCAAAAGGCCCATAAGGATAGCATAGCAACAACAAGATGGACTGAATTTGAGAAAAGGATTAGCAGCAGTCAGCCCGAATGAGTAGAAGACAAAAATTTGAACTAAAAGTCCAAATGGAACAGCGGTGGGTCTAAGAAGGCCCACAAACTAGATCTAGGACAGGTCTTGGGCTAAAACCCAATTGCTAATTAAGCCAACAGCTTAATCACTTCTTTCTCCTTTCTTTACTTTGTATTAGTTAGAATTATTTGTATAATTAACTCTAACTCTTAACTTAGTTGAGTTACCCCAAAAGAGTAAAACATTTCCTTGTTAAAATCCTCTTCAAAGTCACTTACTGTTTCTATTTATATGAAAAGAATCAAACATGTTTTCCTTTCCATTTTATAAAGGATAAGCTCTTTATGTGTTTCCATTTCTAAAATATAAGTAACAATTTTCTTTAATCAAGTCTCATTTACTCAAAATCTAAATAAAAACAAGATTGTTTTAATAAAAGACCCCATTTTTTCCGAGTTAGTCAAAATAAGTTATTTTCTAATAAGTCCGGATAACCGCAAGTTAGCAGATATTTTGAGTGCTTTAAAAATATTCTCGAAGTATTAATTTGAACCCTTGCCCAAAATCTATTTGAATTTTTAAAGTTATTATCTGTTTTTAACTTTAGAAATTTTACAAGTTTTTCTTGGTTTTACTTTTATAAAACTAAGTGGCGACTCTTGCTTTAAAATTGAAAAACATTTTGACACTTTAAGTAGATTTTCGGAATGATTTTTTAAACAAGTCATTTTCCCGTAAAATAATATGTCTTTAGGGCAAGTCTTGTGTATCATCCGTATCGATGCGACTAACAGATATTCCTTGAATTATCAGGCTTTGGGTAATCTAGCACATCATTCGACTTTGGATAAAGGCGGCTTATAGATGCCTTTAATTTGTCAACTTTTAGTAATCTTGCACATTATCCGACTTTGGATAGAGTCGGCTTACAGATGTCCTTCGAATTACCAATTTTTAGGTAATCCTTCACTTTTATCTGATCTTGGATGTAACACGACTTACAGATTTCCCTTGAATTGGTAGCCTTTGGGTAGTCCTGCACAATATCAATGTGGATATGTCATGGCTTATAGATAACCCTTGGACTATCAATTTTTGGTAGTCTTGCACTTTATCTAATTTTGGATATTATTGTGACTTACGCATTACCTTTGAACTTTCAATCTTCGGGTGATCTTGCACACTATTCAGTTTCGGATATCACTACGTCTTACAGATAACTCTTAGACTGTCAAGTTTTGGGAAATCCTGCACACTATCCGGTTTCAGACATCGTTGTGACTTACGGACAACCTTTGGCCTTCCATCTTTGGGATATCCGGTTCATCGTCTGATTTGGATGGCATCTTACAGACATCCTTCAGACTATATGCTTTTGACCTCGGCGGCAAGTAATTTTTTATCATCGGGGGTGACAAAGCCTTTGTTACACAATCAAAGATAGTTGCATCTTTCGACGATCGATGCTTTTGAATGCATAAACATCTTTCAGTGTGAGACTGTCACGCCCCAAACCATGGGAGGCATGACCGACACCCGGAGCCTCAAAAGGTTGAGGGTGTCAAAATAGAGTGTATCTCTATTGAACCTGCTGGGGGTCTGAGACCGACAAGGTCTCTAAGAATTACAATTGGAAACACTGAAAGCTCAATAATAGTTAAGCAACGCAAGGCCGACAAGGCTATTATCATAGTAGATAACTAATAACAAGGCCGACAAGGCCATACCCAACACTGATGTACATATACACGTCTACAAGCCTCTAGGAGTAAGTAAAATATCTCATATCCAGGACAGGGCCCTGGACTACCCATAAGCTGTACATATACATAACCTGGTCAAAATATAAGCTAGACCTCTGACTCGTCAGCTCCAGGAAGAATGGAGCTTACCAAAATGGCTGAACTCCGCAACTCCTACTGAAGAGGTCTATCTGGGTTTCTGTCTGGACCTGCAGGCATGAATGCAGCGCCCCCAGGCAATGGGGCGTCAGTACGACAATAATGTACTGGCATGTAAGGTAGAAGCATAAAAGCAAGTCGCAAGTAGTAAATCTGAACAAGATAAAATATGAAACTTGTAAACTATAATTGGTAAGACTCGTTAAGCTCTTTCTCCTTTATTCTTTTTAGAACACAACACATGAATTAACTCACACTGCAACTCACTCTTTATAACCCACACTGAACCACAATAGCGCCTCGGCGCACCCTATATTTAATAGCCTCAATATGGCAGTAGCGCCTCGGCGCACACTATGTATATAATGGCCTCAATATGGCAGTAGCACCTGTGCAGTAGCAGTACCTCGGTGCATCACTATGTATATATAGCCTCAATATGCAGTAGCACCTCGGTGCACACTATTGTATATAGCCTCAATATGGCAGTAGCACCTCGTGCACACTATGTATATAATACCTCAAATATGGCAGTAGCACCTCGCACACTAACACGCAAACCACACATAATAAGTGTATTACTAGATTGACCTTCAAAGCTATTCTTGTTATTTATGAAGGTTCATTTGATAACTTCTTTATTAGCCTTGGGCTTACTAGGTTTTGGAATCAACATACCAACACATATAATGTGGATTTGACTTTCTAACTTTGCATTGTAATACTTTCTAAAGCTGATTAAGATCACCAATACAAAAAGAAACTTGACAAATAGGGATAACTTATCATTGTGGCAAAAAGAATCAGATTTTTATAAGAAGCGAACTTGAATCACCATAATGTATAAATTAAGTTCCTTAAGCCTTTGTTGAGTTACCAATAGCTCTCTCTTACAATCAAAATACTATCAAATTCCTTGCTTTCGGAGATTTGAGTTGCTAATTTCTAGATTCATGCCGATAAGGAATAAAGACACCTTAAACATCCTCTGTTCTTCCAAAGATTGCGCTACCACACTTGGACTTTTCACGTATTAAGTTAATCTACAAACACAAGGGTATAATGAGTCTAATATTAGCTCTTAAACATGCTGCAACAACTACAACACAGTACTAAAACATTTCCCCGGGCAGATTTAACGTATTTTGCATTAATTAAAGGTGTATCGTCACACCTTCCTCCCCTTACCAATACACAAACACACACATACCAAACCTACTGCCTCCAATAATACATAAACAATCAAACATCCCCTACACAACCCACAATGCGAAATACCCCAATAGCCAACACATTGAACGTCACGGCTTCCGATCGTCGTCCCGTGAGTTCTTAACAACAATTCAACAACAATTGTCTATCCGACCTTCAATCCAAAAATATTATTATGGGCAGAGTACTTACCACACTTGAAGGTGTGTTTTATCCTCTTTTTATTGATGCTTTAAAGGCTTAAGTACCCCCTACACATACACCAACAAGAGAAGAAGAAATCTCTTAATTGTTACACAATTTCTATGTGTTAAATCTTAAGAAAGGGGCTGCCATAGTTCATGTTTTTCTTACCATAGGATATCCTAGCTATATGTAGTAGATTAATACCAAGATAACAAGTGGTTTAACTCACCTTAAGCTTGAATTAATCTTGATCTTCTTAGAACCCTAAAGGGAGAGAAGGGCTGCCAAAAAGGAAAGGAGATAAGAGAGAATATTTCCAGCTTTTTGTGATGAACATTGATCAGCAAAAGCACTATATAAAGGGACCTTTTTGGCCGACTTTTTGAGTATATTTGGGCCAAAATGGGTCAAGAAACTTGGGCCTAAATTACCCTTTGCTTGGGCCTCAAAAGGGTTAAGTTTTGGGGCTGATTTTGGGCTTCTCTTGGGTCAAAATGTGGTCAATATTGGTGGCTAACTTTTGTAGTAGTTTGGGCCAGATTTGGTTGTGCTTTGATGGGCCAACTTTAAGCTTCATTTGGGCTAGCATTAGGTCTAATAATCCATGGTGTTGCTGCCCGTAATCGGCCCTCGGAACTTAGTTCGTTAGCGTAGGTAGGTGATGCACCTACTTGTCACCTAAAAGCTTAGATAAGTCGAGCAAGTACCTCACTTGTTTTATCTCATTTTCAAAACCCTCCTCCTTATAATTTAACTTAACACATATACATTTGACCATTTCAAATTCTATGCCAAAGTACCCCTTCACAATCTCGAGCTCAAATACCTTTGTCGATATTTACTTAGTCACATAGGTTTTGAAAGGTACGGGGTGTTATATCCTTCCCCCCTTAGAATCATTCGTCCTCGAATGAGGGTAATGCATATAGAGCTCTAGTCCCTTAGGTTTTTTTT